>JAPSGF010000018.1:7706354-7817170 GCA_035772895.1 Perdix hodgsoniae | reverse complement strand
AATGAATGAATGAATGAATGAATGAATGAATGAATGAATGAATGAATAGCATCGCACTATAGAACAGGTAGAGTACTGTAGCCAGTTGGTACTGCAGGGAAGATTTTAGTTAGACAGATTTCACTAATTTTTTTTTATCAAGATAGCACCCTAGTGTCTATACAATTTTTCAGTGTATGGCTATTGTTACAACCTGTCAGCTGTTCAGGCTTCTACCAATGTGATGGAAAAATAGCATATACTTAAACTTTAACGGCCTCTGACCTTGTTTGACTCTTTAAGCACATAAACATAAGCTCAGATGAACTGAAATGTACTCAGAAGCCTTCTTCAGTCTCTTCTGAATTTGCTTGCCAATTAAACAGTAGACTTTTATTATACACTATGTAATATAAATCATACTGTATTGTAACTGGAGAAGAGACAATTTTACATCAAAGCACTCATGATTTTCCCCCAAATATAGGGATAGTTTCTCTCCTGTAAATAATGAGTTGAGAATAGGAATGAAGTGGGCTGATGTGATGACCATCCTCGTATCATTTATGATGCCTACCTATTTCCACAGCCAAGCCTCTATCCCAATTGGTAAGCTTCCCTTTGTTTGGATTAGATGATGGACAATTTAGCAGTATTTCAAGTTCATGAGCAAAATAATTGAAATTTTGATGTCAAAAGCAATGACTTAAACTCTGGATCAGTTCTTCCACACATCTACATGTCAAAAAGATCTGGAGTATGTATTTCGAAACTTGTGTGAATGCAGCTGATAAAACAAGTAGATTGTAATTATATAACTGTCCAAATAACTGTCTTCTTCAAAATTACTGAAAGAATCTTTCAAATTCTTACTTCTATGTCATGGTTATTTCTATTACAAATAAAATCAAATAAAACTGAAAAGAAATTCTAATATTGTGTTACTTAAAATTGTATGAACTAATGATCATATTAACTTAATAGCATTGGGTAACAAAACACGTTTCATTCAGCACTATCCAACTTTTACAATAGTTTCAGTGAATCTTTCACAGGGAACTGTAAACTTAATAACCTTCTGTCATCCTGGATAGCTTTTGCAAGTCAGGCATACTCACTTTTGGAGTTTAATTAAAATAGAGGTTAATGTCCTAATGACCTGAACCAACAGTTCCATGTCCTTCTTGTGCTGGGGGGCCCCAGAGTAGATGGGGTCTCACAAGAGCAGAGAGGATAGGTAGAGTGATGTATGCACCTTAACAGTGGTCACATCCAATATGTGGAAATGTCGAGGCATGTCATGAAGTCTACTCTGAGCTCAGCTTCTCCAAGGGCAGCTGCTGTATTTGTGAAATTACACACTTTTGGTGTGTATACTAAGGCATTAGTCTTTAGAAGAAAATTTCTAACCTCTACACAGATGGAAACAATAACCTACCAAATCTGCATCATCAGTAACACAGTGGCTTGTTATGTCACTGCTTTCTTCTAGAAAACTGTTATCTTCTTTTGTATAGTAAGCACATAGACTGGAAAGAGTTTAAACTGCATAGTTCTGTTGAGCCTACATTTTGCACTGTTGTGGAGGTCTCCAGCAGCTGTTCAGCTCAATGGTACTTGACCTGGAATCTCCTACTGATTTACTTAAAGAAAACACAGACAATACTTGAAAAACAGTCCATAGTTACTGAACATTTTGTCTGGAAGTAAGAAAGCAATGAGAAAATAATTCACAGTTTGAACAGGGTATTACTTGCCGCAGAGAATCATAGAAAAACGGAAAGCAGGCATGCATACTTTTACCTAAATTTAGGTAAAAATATCAGCACATGTACTCAAGTGACAACAAACTAGAATACATTTTACTTCTTTCTTACCTCTCTTTTATCTTCAGCACTAAATTTTATTAGGATTTTGTATGCAAGTGTCACTGTAAATGAACAGTGTGTTAGCAAATGGACTCCCTTCTGAGAGTATAGATCTGCAGTTTTCCTCAGGCATTTGGCACAATTTTACATTAAACACATCCCGTATAGCTGTTAAACTTGAATAAATGCAGTATGTCTGATGGAATGGTTGAGTCAGATACAGTCATTCATCAGTACGTAGTTTTTGTAGATTTTAAGCTCTAATTAGAAAAAATGAGTAACTATTGTGTCTCAGCCTATAGCAGGGGGTTGGAACTGGTGATCTTAAAGATCCTTTTCATTCCAAACCGTTCCATGATACTATGATTCTATATGAGTACCCTCCAATTTACCTAATAGGCTGCACTGTATTAGTAGCAAAATTATGTTTTATGCAAAAGGAGTAAAATCAAGGATGCAGGAATAGAAAGAAAAATCTTATACAGCAATCGGAAAAATGTTGCTTGTGTCACGTAGCACCTGATGAAAAGTGCAAAATGTCTAAATATGTTTACTATGTAGCTTATGACACTTACGTGTACATACAATATGTATTTTGGGTTAAACTTTACACCAGTGTTATACCCAAATATTCAGAAAATGCATGTTTGAAAACTTTTGAGTATATTTAGTTAATGTCTATGGCATCGTATCCATTTCCATAATATTTATCATAATTAGATTCTCATTTATATAATTTTATATCTTTAATGTCAAGAGTTGACTTTTTTATTTTTTAGGTTAAAAAATAATGATAACTGATTGGTTTTTTTTCAATAAAATATTTATTCTGATTAATTATTTTTCTCCCATCCATGGTTATTGGATTATATCAATTTTTTAATTTCTGTCATCCATACACAAATGTCTATGTAAAAACGTAGCTCAATTCAGCAAATGACTTTGTTTGATGTGAGTTAATTTCATAAAGCAATACAGGCTTCATGGTAGTGAAAGATTAAAAAGTAGAAAAAAAAATTCAAACTTGGTATAACCTTGGTCACTTGGTATAACTTGGTCACTTAATAGTCAATATTTAAATCTTTATGTACTGATTCCGAGGTATTTGACCAGAAACAATATGAGAAAATCATAGCCCCTAATTGTGTGGACTCTTTTAACCCCAGTTTTACAATCATCTTCCTCCTAATACAGGAAACCTATCTTCTTCCTTCCCTCCAAATCAGCTCCCTTTTTACCAGACAGCCCTTCCCTGCTACACCTTTCCATTGTGTTCCTGCTCCCTGAGCCCTCCTGAGGAAATATCATTCTTCTGCCTTCTGTGATATTATCAAAGAGTTAATAGGAAAGCAAAAAAGTAGTCTGGGGCTCATAGAAGCAGCGAAAACCATTTTAGTTTCAACATTTTTTTGAATACTAACTATAGGAAGTAACTCTAAATGATTGAGATACAAACAGCTGTAGTTATAAACTTTTCAGTCTTGTTTATTTTGTCCCATCTTTCTAAGAAATTAGAAAATTTGTTAAACATGGTGCTGTAAACAAATAGATTTCTGAACGTAGTCATTTGTTCTTAGGTTTCTTTAGCATAAAAACTGCATTTATAGGCTGTATAACAGGCTGTACTTATTGTATTATCCACAGTGCTTGTCAATCCATGCCTTTCAAAACAATTTCATTATAGTCATGCTAACATGACCTAGAAGTTGAATTTCTGGTATTAGTTAAAATAGTTTTCCACGTAACAGCTGTGTAGCTGAGTGCTTCTATTTATTTTATCTGTTCGTTTTGTTAAAAAATACTGCTATTTCTGAGGTATGTATGTTTCTCAATTAAATAGCAGTCTGACATTTTAAATCCAAAGCAAGAGGGAGTGATATACATATATATGAAACACAACTAATACATGCATGTTAGAAGTTTGGTGGTATAGCTATTTTGAAAGCTATTTTTGAAATATTACTCCAAAGTTGGTAGTAATGAAGAATATCTTAGGGTATGAATAACATCTTAGTGTATCTCCACTCTGAGGGAAGATAGCATGCATTACAGAGCCACCTGAAATGCTGCTGACTAAATTAAGAGTAAATGGAAAGTATGAATACTTTTGAAAATAATAAAAACATTTCATTTGCCATGTTCAGCATACCCTTCTATGTGAAAATCTTATTCAATTCTATAATAGTAAGTTTAGAATTGAATATATATGTTTTACTGGTAAAAAAAAATTAAGTATGAGTTTGCCATAAAAAGGTGCTTCAAATCTATTTCCTTGCAATCCATCATTTCTTCTTTCCTCCTCTAGCATAACTGTACAATTATATTGCAGGTATAAGCAGACACAAGTAAGTGAATGACTGCTAGAAAATTTTTAGAAAGAAGCTTGATTTCCCATTTTCCTCATAAGAAGCTTTTTACTGAGAGAATGATGAAGTGCTGGAACAGGTTGCCCAGAGATGTTGTGAATACCCCATCCCAGAAGTTGTTTATGGCAAGTTTGGACAGGACCGTGGGCAATCTGATCTAGTACTTGATCCAGCACCTGGCACTTGTGTGTGTTGCATTGGGGTTAGAAATTAGGGATCCTTAAAGTCCCTTCCAGCTCAAGCCATTCTATGATTTGATGATTATAACTGATTATCCTTGTTCTTGTGCAGAAGTTACGTGATGAAAAGAGATAAAAGTAAAGACTGCCTTAAGAGACAGTACAATGAATGTTTGCTTTGAAAGGTAGTCATTACTAATGAACCCACAAGTTCATTCTCATTCTTGTGTACAGGATATAACCAGCTTTCAATCAAAGATGAAGTCTTTGAAGGCAGATTGATTCTACTGTGCTTCTTACCTGGAGAATAATCTATTCTTTTTATTTTTTTTTTATTTTTTTTTTTTTATTTGAGGTACTTCTGTTACACAGGTAACAGCTACAGATGGTGATGATTCTTCTTATGGAAACAATGCCCGACTTCTTTACAGTCTCATTCAGGGTCAGCCTTATTTCTCTGTGGAGCCTAAGACAGGTACTAGGAGAATGATCTTGTCACCTCAAAAAATCATAAACTAACATAAAATGGATGAAAGACAGTATTTCTTTCCTCATTTCAGCAAAAAATATCAACTGATACCACCTTGTTTTTACATCTCTGCATAATTTCTACACTTTTAAAAAAATGAGCACTTAATTTCCCAAAGGAAGCTGACAATATTTAGATCTCTTTAGAGAATCAACAATTTAGTTAGGAAATTGCCTTGCTAAAGAAAATAGCTTGATTCTGACTACCTCATCCAACAAGTGCACCCAGAAAAACTTCTGGGTTAACAGATCTGAGATTCTTATATGACTGTTTCTACCTCTGTATTGGAGAAATCACAGGTATTCCCTTCAAAATCATGATTTCTGGAAAAGAAAGATGATATATAAGATATATGGTGTTTTCTGTTCCTTAGAATTCTAAGCATAAAGAATGAATCTTTAACACTCTGTAGATTTGCCATAAGCATAGCCTAGAATGGGCCATATAGAACTGGACTATTTCTAAATATGGATTTTAAACCTATATTATATGGACAGTTATTGGAAAAACATGAGTATTATAAGTCAGACACCTAAAAATGTACTTTTCATTTTCAGGAGTCATCAGAATGGCTTCCCAAATGGACAGAGAAACAAAAGATCAGTATTTGATTGTCATCCAAGCCAAAGATATGGTTGGACAAGCAGGAGCACTTTCAGCAACGGCCACTGTTACCATCAACCTCTCTGATGTCAATGACAATCCACCCAAATTTCAACAGAGTGAGTATAGCATACACTAGTTGAAGGCATGGGAAAATTTAGATCTACCATACCCTATTAAGTTCAATTAGAAATGTCTTCTGCACAATTCTGTGCTTTCATTTCAGCATTAAAGATTTAAAAAGCAAATAACAACAACAACAACAACAAAAAACACAAACCAAACCAAGCCAAAACAAAACAAAACAGAAAAAGAAAAAAAGAAAAAAAAAAAAAAGAAAACAACTGGACAAAAAATAATCAAACACCAAAGACAAAGAAACAGAAAACCCACCACTATCAAAAGACTTTAGGCTTTGCTGTATTTTTCATGAGGCTGTGGAGACAAATTACTTACATACTAATCTGTTTTCCATATAAAATCCCTACCTATGCTTAATATCTCAGCAATAGGAATCCAAGTACAATTTTTAAGAACCTTCTTTCTCTACTCTCTTCCTTTTTAATTTTTAATTTTAATTTTTATTTTTTCCTAGCAGATACTGTAACCTTTTTGACAAATGATGTGACTGTCTGTTCAGGTAGTTTCTTGCAATCATTTAAATGGGCTAGTGGGAGAAACTAATAAAATGTAGCTGGGAAATGCTGCCCTCCACTCTTTTTTCACCTTGCTATAGCTGATTCTCCTAAGCATTTTATTTACAACTAAAATGGAACTCAGAAAGAGAGGCTTGTAGGAGGAAAGGCTGTCTCACTTTGCTCCAGGAGTCCATCCATCATTGGATTAGGTACAGTGCTCTAGTAAAAGCTGAGGGCTTTCCCCAGTTTTCTGAGCCCCAGGCCATCATAGCCTCAGTAGTTATTAACCGTTGTGGATCACTGAGCTCTGTCAGTATTTGTTTCCTCAGGACTCTACTATTTGAATGTCTCCGAGGAAGCTCCTGTGGGCACTACTGTTGGCAGACTCCTGGCAGAAGACAGCGACATAGGAGAGAATGCAGCCATGAACTATTTCATTGAAGAAGATAATTCAGATGTTTTTGGCATCATTACTGACAGGGAGACTCAGGAAGGAATTATTTTACTAAAAAAGGTGAGATTTCAGTAGCAATCTGAAAAATACCTAAATATGGAGAAGGTCTTCCTCAAACAAGAAATATATTTAATAAAATGCTTATACTTTTGTATTCTACCAATTTTTTTTTCTTTTTTTTTTTTTTTTTTTTTTTTTTTGTCCTTTCTTCAGACAATGTGGTTTGACTGGAATATTAGAGGGATAAAACAAAAAAAAAATCTTTTTCATTCTGTTTTCTTTTTGTCTCATTCATGTAATCGCTAAATAAAATACTGGCAGCCAAAATATCTTAATATTATTCCTCTCAGTGCAACACAGTGTACCTCATTGTGACAATAATCAACCTCTTCTTTGCATCATCTGTAAAACCTTTATCATTAAAATAAACACAGCATCTTCCAGAAATTCTTCTTAAACTTCAGTGAAGAAAGAATCTACAGAAAGAATGTAGAAAGTGGATTTTGTTTGCAATTGCATAACTTTAAAAATGCACTAAATACATTACTATTATACTTATTCATGAAGTAGGATACTTCACAGGCTTTAATAAGATGTGATTTATTCTGCAGAGGAAACATTCCAGGCCACCTAGCACTTCATCTGAAATGAATTCACTTGTAAAATTCAGGAGCCTGAAGAACTGAATGTTTTGACATTTTTTGTTGTTATTGCTGTTTTTTTTTTTTGTTGTTTGTTTGTTTGTTTTTCCTAATTTAAGTTCATTAAAATTCCGGATTTTTTTTTTTCCAGAGAGAGATTTAGGAGATTTTTGTTGCCACTTGTTTGCCTTTTATTTTGTTTAGACTTCAGAATATACTGACAGTAAAACTAATTATATAATTATGTGTTATAGAAGGTGTTTTTCTTATCCTCTGAAAGACCTATTTATAGTGTTGTTCAATGGTAATGTTAAAACTAGCCTACATTTGAACCAAACAACAGCACTGTACAGTTTCATTGTAATAAAATTAATACAAATTATATAAAATAATTATTAATTATTAAAATAAAAAATATAAATAAAATTAATTAATAAAGATCATTTATTTATTTAAATCTTAGAATTATCTACTTTTAAAACATTCCCCAAAATAAGGAGAAGCATTATTTTGTACTTCTTTTCACGCTGCTTGTGGATTTGTATTTCATCTCATGTGAAAAAAGAAATATCTTTCATCTCAGTTTCTTTCTTTACAGAGAGTGGATTATGAGAGCAAGAGGAAACACAGTGTTAGAGTAAAAGCTGTAAACAGGTACATTGATGATCGTTTCCTGAAAGAAGGACCATTTGAAGACGTAACTATTGTACAAGTCAGTGTGATAGATGCTGATGAACCTCCAGTTTTCACTTTGGAGAACTATGTGATGGAGATTGCTGAAGGAGCTGTAAGTGGCTCATTGGTAGGAATTGTATCTGCACAAGATCTGGACAATGATGACAGCCCAGTCAGGTACATAATTCAAAATCTAAACATGTCTCAAAATGTAATCATAGTATTTCGAAAGGCCACCAAGGATATTTGTGTTCCTTATTTTGGCTCATGTTTATAGTTCATCATGCTTTCATTGTGATAACCACGGTTATTCTATGTTAAACCTTGACCCCTACCCAAAATAAAAATAAAATAGCTGCATGCATTTTAAGAGCATTTTGAGATAAGGCAGTAGATTAAATAGTGGCCTGGAAGAGGACGTGCATTACAGAAGAGCCGGGGTACCTCAACCAAACTTGTAAGTGCATGGAGGTGTTCCAGTCTATTTTCCAAAATTCTGGAGATATGTGGAGATGGTTTCTTTGCTGGGAAGAAGACACAGAAAGCTCCACTGCCATCTTCTCACCTCAACATGATCAAAATTCACCAATTCCCTACATCTGCTACTATAACCACAAAGAAATATTATATAAAAAGAATCTTCCAGGCTTGTAATTTTACAAATTAATTATGTCATTTCTTAAGGGAGAAAACAGGTAATTAATCTTTAAACTTGGGTTTATAATTAAAAATTGCTTATTGAGTTACTTAACATTATTGTACTCAGCAGATTAAAGAAGTTAGCATTAAGGGACAAATGAATGACATACAAAATAATGTATGACATGTAGATTAACTTATTAGCTTCTGAATGGCAAAATCAAATACACATGTATATTCAGAAGAATTATTGATGCAAAGCCATTTGCTATGTTTTCATATTAATTTACTGCTACTTATTAAACAATTTACATTAAATTAGAATAATAAAAAAGTACTTTTCTTCAAAGAAATCAGGCATGGTTCATTTAGATGATATTACAGAATCTACAGTAACATGTAAACAGAGTGCAACTTTTGAATCTGAAATTGTATGATGAAACTCACTATGAAGTGGATGTGTCTGAGTAGCCCCAGTATAGCAAAAGATACATTGCATTGCTTAAATACTTTAAAATACAGCACCTAACATAGAGGCATGAATCTAATAACCATTGTTATTAAAAGAGCAAAAAAAAAGAGGGAACAATTAAACTTGTGAATTCCACACTGAAATGATAAGAACCTTTCAATCCTTCAATCAGATTTTTCTTCTCTGAAAGTGGCTACTAGGAGTTGTGACACATAGTCCTTTCTTAATGTCATGAATAATATCTACAAGTACTCTTTCCATTTAAACCAATACTTTTGGTATCTTTTTTCAGTCCATCTCTGGCTTGTGACTAGACTTTAACAGTTTGAATGGTATGTATGTATGTGTGCATGTGCATGTCTGCATATGGAAGTAGCCTGCAGAGCATTTTATGTGACAACTCAGGAGCAGTGGACTGATTTGCATTCATCTTCTACTTAAGGACTTTGTACCCTGCCCAGGTGGCACCTCATTATAGATAGTTGTCTTTCTTTATAATGCCCATTGCCTCAGCAACAGAGCATGTCAACAATGATAAAATAGATTTACCATTATACATCCACTTAACTGTTAGTGTTATTCATTTCACAAGTGGTACTTTCGCTGTTTCTTTTCAGCAAAGTCATTCACCTGCTGTGAGCCTGAAGAATGAATAATACAATTCAGATTCAGTTCACATTAATATAGATCTGAGATATATTTAGTTTTATAAAAAGAAGAGCTTTGATCTTGACAGCAGTGAATTTTAAATTTTATAAGTGTACATTTTTCATTATTTCTGAGTTGTTGCTGCACACATTTATATGTATATATGCACCGTTCTGTTTTCTCATCTGACAGTAGCTTTATATGTCCCTGTTTCTGATAGGGATTTTCAGTATTAGGGAATCTCTCCCTTTTTATTATTATTATTATTTTTTTTAATGCAGGTATTCTATTGTCCAAGGCATGCATTTAAAGAGATTGTTCAGCATCAATGAACACAATGGAACAATCTTTACTACTGAACCTCTGGACCGAGAGAAAACTTCTTGGCACAACATAACTGTTACAGCCACAGAAACTAGTGAGTAAGAATTTTAAGGAATACTGTGTTCTGTATACTGCAAATTGTAATTATCCTCTGAATATGCCTTCTTTTAAATGAAGAACATATGTTTCCTCGTCTTTATATTACTATTGCTTGCTACATGAAGGAGCATTATTAAAATGATTAGTAAAATAGAAGCAGAATATATTTGAGCTCTAAGGTCCTCTGCTCTTTCATAAAAGATGACCTTATTATACACACACACACACACATATATATATGTATATAAGGAAATTGTAATAGGATTGAAACTGTAATGCTTTCAAGTTAGACTGAAGCATATGAATTGCTCCTGTAGTGAAAGTACTTATGTTAAATTAGACCCTGGTTAATTTCACACCAGACTTTTGACTAGTATGAAATTAGCCAGGGTCTAATTTGACACCAGGCAGAAACCCGTGGCTCAAATTAATTCTGAATGTAAGGCTTAAATCAGCTAGACTTCAAGTGTCAATTTAATCTCTGAAACTTCCTTTATATAGGTTTCACCTGTCAGTTTGTTTGAAAGTCAAATGCAAATTGCCTGTTTTTGCACTTCTGGTTATCTGCTTGCCCTAACTCCGAGACAATGCCCCAGAAAATTAACAACTGTTGACTTACAAAGTGATTCAACGGGATTATTGAGATAGTATTTAATAACTCTTCACATTCACCCTTAAGGAGAAGAAACATACAAAACTGGAGGCTAATTAATAGATTAGACAGATGTTCTAATTATTTTTAGCATGTTTGTTTATTCCTGAATCTCAGTAAAAAAATATTTATTGGTAAATCTACTTTAAACATATATTCATTGGTTGCACTTTTCCCAGAAGGAAGCATCTGCTGTATCTATGTCAGAACAGTACTGCTAGAAGTTCAATGCAGCAGAGCTGGTAGCAATTTTCACTGAAGTCTTTATTTTGTATTTGGGAATTTATGGTATTATCTTCCTTTTCAGCTGCTCTGGGACTTTTAAAACATAAATATATCTTACTTTTCATGTAGCTGGGCAGCTAGCAGGTGATGATAAAACTGATCTCTGGCATATTTTTTATCATGTCTTGAATAGCACTATAGAAACACAGCAGGATGACTTTGGTCTAGATTTTTCTGTTTAGCTAAACAATAAAAAAGGAAAGAATAAAATGTTAGAAACGAATGTCTCTTCAGCAGCAGGAGAAAGTGGATCTTTCATAGCTACAAAAGTTATTGTAGAGAAACTGAGCCCTCATTATTTTCATATACTTATTCTTTATTTCTTTAATGATAAGATCACTGTCTATAAAACTATATTCAAAAGCATTGAAGTTAGGTCACCTTGGTATGGTCATACCTGAAATGATTTATATTATGAACTAGTAGCATTTTATTCCTTGAAGTATGGTCATAAAATACGCATGAGACATTTTGTGGATGACATTGTATTTCCACTGAAGTCAAATCAAAATGACATTAGACTTCATCCACACTACCTATTAATTGCAGTTGAGATACATCTCATAACTTTGCTATGGAAGTAGCATCTCTGGAGGCCTATTGATGTCCCAGTATTCATACAGGACTCAAACCTCCTGCCTCTATTGTGATAACAAGGATCAGAGATTAGAGATCTGTCTTCTATTGCAAGATTTGTGTCTTCATCATCCTATTATCATCCTGTTGGGATAAATTATTTTAAAGGTACCCAGAAGCAGACCTTATTCACTGGACCTTAAACTTAAGCAGTGGGAATCTGCAATGTGTAGAGTCTTGTCCTACTTTATGCTAAAAGATGGTTCCAGATCAAGAGAAGTCAAGTAAAATTTGATCAGGTGTTCTTGGTTGTTACTCAGCTTCCACTGAGTACAAGGGCAAAGCGTAAATAGAAGCTTTCTAGCCATGCATGAGAGCAAGAAATCCTTAAGCAATCAGATTTACTGGACAATGATTTAATAAGTCATGTTAATTGATAAACTTTTTATAATTATTATTTGGAAGAGTAGTACCTGCCACAACTTCTTAGTCAAACTAGGGGTGAATGACAAAAGTTTAGGGGTGAATGACAAAAGTTCTCAGTGATAGCAATTGCCTTCAGCTTACTTTGATCTTCGTTTATCTATATGTCTGTGCTAAAGTTAACTATTAGATTTATCTACACGCACACTAAAGAGACAAATCATTTGTCTATTGAGTTTTGCAAATATTTATTTACAGTGTTTTTCAAAACTACTGCATGACTGCAGAATGTGCAGCTCTTTGAAGTCTTGGAGCATATAATTAATTTTTACTCCAGTTTGACCACATATAATTTTGTTGATAGACTTCTTACATTTTAGATTTGTTTATTTTTATTATTTATTTTTTATATTTTCTTTTTAATATTTTGTGTATTCTTGTATATTATAAAGTAGGAACTAAATAAACCTGCTTTAGCATTATTATTTTTTTAATCCAAGTTTCCTCTTACTGGCTGATACTAATGCCAAACTTTTTAATACCCTGCAAGTACTGAGTTCTATTTTGTTCCTCCGGACTGTTACTGCTTTTTTTTTTTTTTTTTTTAAATGTACCCCTTCATAGTTTGTAAATTATTTTCAAGTTGTGATCTCTCTTGAAGATTGTGACAAAGATCTTTAGATTAATGTAGGATTAACAACTGTACTGAGATTCTGACAAGTATTTTTCTGTATAAAGAATAAAAGAAAAATCAGTATTGCCTAGTATTGAACTCAGAAGGATTGATTTCAGAAGGATTTGAATCACAGAATGGTTTAGGTTGGGAGGGACCTGAAAGATCAAGTAGTTTCAACCTCCTGCTGTGGACAGAGCTACCACTCACCAGATCAGGCTGCTCAGGGCCCCATCCTACCTGTCTTTGAACACCTCCAGGTATGGAGCAGGAACTATTAATCAGATCTCAGTGTAAAAAAGCTAAAGCTAATGATCTGTTAGGAAGCACAAATATTTAATTACCTTTAACTTCTAGGGTTTTACCCACTTCCTATGAAAAAGACTTCTACCACAGTGTTATTTTCCAACAGCAATGTGGGGAATGATCTTTCTTGTTATTTTACCATACACTGAGGTTAAAATAAAAGTCCAAATCAACAACAAAAAAAAGACAATCTAAAAATAGTGATGATGTGAAAAATATATATAGGTCAGTTGGTGAAAGAAAACAGATGGGAATGACAGATACATTCTGCATGGTGCTGTGTTTGTTCAAGTATATGACAGTAGGCATCCAATGTGGAGTATGTGAATTTTGGGAGCAAGCAAGTTAGGAATTGGGCTAAGCATTTGGGCTCTTTCCGTATCACTTTGTGTATGCATGAAGCCACCAAAGTCATTCCCCAACTCCCAGTGAGAATCACAAAAATTTCCTTTAGGTACCAGTCAAGCCACATCTCTGCCTTACACTTTTGACTTACGTAAAACAGATTCGGTCTTACAGTGTGTCGTTACTAAAAGGAATGTTCATTACTTTTTATATTTATTTAAAAACTAAACCAAGCATTGTTTCATTGCTCTTATATGATCTAATGATTTCACAGGAGAAATAGCAATATGAAACTGCTGAGCATATAGCTCTTTTTCTGTGTTAGTTGCTTTTGCTGCCATTTTCTTTGACAAAAGAATCGAAAGTTTCAGCGCGAATTCCATAAGATTAAAACAAACAAACAAACAAATAAAAAAAAAAAAACATTTTCTGTAAGCAATGAGGTAATTATATATTTAAAAAGCAATGTGAAAACCACCCAAATCCGTCAGTTTCAGATAAGGCAGAAAAATATTCTCTTTAATGCCCATTTGACTATTTTAAGAAAATTCCTTCAGGTCTTCTGAATGGGTCAGAAGCAGTTATATTAGTGCACATCATGAGGTGCTATAATGAATATTCTTGCAAGTAACACACTTGTGTTTTAGACAGAAGAGTTTGTGATATTGTCAGGTATTTAGGCTAATAGATATTTAGGGCTTGTGGAATTTTTAAAGATGATTTTATTCACTGGAAAATAACCTCCATATAACCCTTAGCCTACAATACAGTTAAGTTAATGTGAATGATACCTTCGCCATGAAAATTCTTGCCTCCTGCAGTAATGCGTAACACTGGGGAGGAAGCAGACCTTTCTAAGAGCTAAGTGATGATTAGTGCCATCTAAGTGAGGATTGAATCTGCTGATAGATGAAAGTCTTCCAAGAGTATTTGGTATGTGCAGATTTTTTTTTCCCTCTTGATTTCAGGTGTGTCCGGATTTCAGCAGGAATAGAGTCAGTTTTCTTCACAGTAGCTGGCATGGTGCTGTCTTAGATCTGGATTGAAAATAATGTTGATAATACATCAATATATTCCTGCTTCTCATACTTCCCTGCCAGTGAAAAGTCTAAGGGTCCACAGGAGCTGGGAGAGAACAGAACCACGGCAGTTGACCCAAACTGACCAAAACATTATTCTATACTATATGATATCATGCTATAAAACTGAGGAGAGTTAGTCAAGGTTGGCTATCATTTCTCAGGAACGGGCTTTGCTCCCATTTCCAAAACTGAGAGGAGCTGTATTAGTCACAGACTCTTCGTGACTCGTGCTCGACTTGTGTTCACCAGTGCCCCAGGTTTTTTTCTGCAGAGCTGCTTTGGAGTTGAGTAGCACCCAGTGTATACTGGTGCCTGGTGTTGTTATTCTCCAGGTACAGAACTCTGCACTTCTCCTTGTTGAACTTCATGCAGTTTTTTTATCAGCACATGGTTTAGCTACTTTTTGATCCACATCACTGTCTGCTTATCCAGCTTGTGCAAGTGTAGCCTTATAATCACAGCTACCTCAGCACTCCTGGGTGCATCCCACCAGGGAACATTGAGTTATGAACATCCAATTTCTTCAAGTATTCCTCAACTTAATATTCCACCAATGACATGTCTTCCTAGCTCCAGCCATTCAGCCAAACTGTTAAGATCTGGGATTCCTGAAGAAGTCTTGCTGGTAAAGACTGAATCAAATAGGGCATTCAGTACCTCAGTCTTTTCATTGTCCTGCATAATGAGATCTTCTCTTTACCTTATTTATGTGTGCACTCACATTTTCCCTTAGTCTCTCTTTTGTTTTGAGATACTTGTAGATGTCTTTATTGTTGCATTTTACCTGGAAAGATTAAATTCTGTATAGGCTTTCCTAATTTGATTAGTGCCTACTCAGAAAATATCACGGTATTCATTCCAGGTTACATGTCCTTTTTTCTACCCTATGAAAGTTCCTTTTTTTGTTTAAATTTAACCAGGATCTCTTTGTTCTTTCACAAAGATCTACTGGCATTTTCACCTGACTTCCTCTTTATTAGGATGCATCACTCCTGAGCTTGGAGAAAGTGATCTTTGAATGTAAACCAGCTTTTTTGAGCGTCTCTTCCATCTAGGGCTTTGTCCTGAAGTATTCCACGAAGCAGATCTTTGAAAAGGCCAATGTCTGTTCTCCCAAATTCCAGGTCTGTGACCTTGCACTCTCCTCACTGCCTTAAGGATCTTGACTGCTTTGTGATTGCTGAAGTCAAGGCTACCTTTTACTTTCACATTCCTAGCAAGCCCTTCTTCATTGGTGAGAATAAGGTCCAGTACAGCATCTCTCCTCATTGATTCCTCAGCCACTTGGAGAAGGAAGCTACCATCAATGCACTGCAGAAACCTACTTAATTGCATATGTTCTGCTGTGTTGTTTCTACTGATCTTCGTGAAGTCCAGCTGGTCGTTGACATGAACAGTGGCACACCTTATTTGACTCTTCATCTATCCTTTGTAAAGGCTGAGTTTGACCGGTTGTGTAATCAATGAATATACAGATGTTATAATTAAGAAATACATAGGAAAGTTAGGCTAAACAGGTTATCACACTAAAGAAGAATGGATGGAAAACTTACCCTTGTTCTGGGCTCACTGAGAAGACTCCAAAAGGAGTGATCTCCAAATGAGATCCTTCCAGTGGTAATCACTGCAGTCTAGGAGAGGTGGAGCCAGGCTCCACCCCTTCCAGTAGCACAGGTGAATTGCCTTCACCTGTGCTCCCAGGACTGATTCATTGCTCACCTCAGGTGGTCAATCGGAGATTCAGGCCAGGATTCAGCAGTTCTCATACACCAGTACGAAAGATGAGCATGATATCATATGGTGCGGAATATCCCTTTGGCCAGTTTGAGTCTTCTATAATGGTTCTATCCCTTCTCAGCTCCTCTGGCTCTGTCACTGGCAAGGTGGTATCAGAAGCAGGAAAATCCCTGATTTAGTGTATGCATTGTTCTGCAACAACTAAAACATTAATGTGTTATCATTATTGTTTTCTTTCTAAATCCAAGACACAGCACCATACCAGCTAAATAAAATTGACTCTAGCCCAGCTGAAACCAGAACTAGGTGACACTTAGGAACGCTTGTATTGCATAAAGTTTGTTTAGACCTAACACACACACTATTTTATAGTGTTATACTACAATAGTTAAGTTTGTTTTTTCCTTATCTAAGATAGTTATAGCAATGTAACTTTGTATAAATGCAGTAAGTGCAGAAATAGTAGTGCCTTATATAGACAAATTTTAATTTCCTTTTCATAGAGGAATAAGACATACTGATATGTTTTTTTATCTAAAGCCGCAGTAGCAAAGTAACCCATGTAACAGAGGCAGTACAGTTTTCACAAGTACCAAATGCCTGAAAATTAAATCTGTTGTGCAAATAATACTCAGAACAAAATAGTAATCTCTATTAAGTCTATTAAGTCTACCAGTGACTAGGTAAACTGACTTCTTTACAAATATATGCCTGAGACTAGTCAACATTCTGGCTTTACTAGGATTAAGTATCAGAGTCCACTGCAAGTAATATATGGCTGACGGTAGCAGAAGTATCTTGCAAGTATTTAAATTTTGGGGTGGTTTTCACTAAAAAGGTAAAAATCTTGAAATACCATGACAGGAATGCAGTATGGTAAAAGAGCATCATGTAAGTAATGGTAGCAAGAAAATGTAAATCATTTTCTTAAAAGCTTTTGAACAGTCATTACAATATCCTTTATTAGTACAGCAAGCGGTTCTGCATGAACATCATCTAATTTCTCCAAATCAGATTTTATTTTTACATTTAATTCCATTTCCAACTCAGTAAATGGAAGAGTGAAAAGTCCAAACTTTTATGAGGAATATCCTTACATATTTCAATACATATTATTGTATTTTAACATGATGTATTGGATAATTAAAAAACAAAAACAAACGAACAAAAAAAACAAAAAAGAAAACAAAAAACAAAAAAAAAACCCCACACTTTTTTATAGATAGAACTCTATAAAACAACAACAAAAAAGATCTCAGCACCTTCTGTTCTGTTTTAGCAATTAAAATTAAATTTATCGTTCTAACTTTAAAAGAACAAGCTAAATCATTTTACAGGTTAAATTTGAACAAAATAAATAAAAACAATTTAGTGTATTATATGTCTGTAGGTCTCAGTGGCTACTTACTTCTCCATCTAATGTAATAAAGTTTTCTAATGTCTACATTACCTTAAAATATATAGTAGTTAATACGTAACATTGAATTTCTGCCTTTTTTAATCATTAGGAAATCCTGAAAAAATTTCAGAAGCAAATGTATATATCCAAGTTATTGATGTAAATGACCATGCACCAGAATTTCCTAAATATTACGAAACATTTGTTTGTGAAAATGCAGTACCCGGTCAGGTAAGTGTGAATGAATTAGCAGACACTTTTATCATTGTTATGAAAATTTAATTGGAGATATTGTTTTCTTTAATATTGACTACTGAAGTATTGCAAGCATAGCATGCATTTTGTCTAATTTCAAAATCAGTTCTGTTGATATGTACATAGTGTGAAATACCAATTTCGGAAGTCTGATATGTATTTCCCCTCCTTAATTGAAACAAAATAATACCGACAATTCTCAAAAGTTTCACAATACATAGAACACAGACTTAATTTTTGACAAAAAGTTGTGTGACAAAAAAAAAAAAAAGTAAACCAATATAGATTTCTTAAGTCGACAGTCTTGCTCTGTTAATGTTTGAAATTAAATAACTCAGTATCAATTAATAAAACATGGAAACCTATAAAATTTGTATTTGTAATCTGTTTCTGCACTTGTCTGCAATATAAAAAGCTCAGATTGTTTGTCTTCCAAGGCTTTTTTACTCCACAGTTGTTTTTTAATAAATTACATCTGTATATTAGCCCACTAGTGATTTCTCTTAAAAAGCATTTTTTTTAATTAAAAAGTAGAAAAAAGTTGTTATGTTTAACATTATTAAGTTTGAATGAAGGATGAAAAGGATCTTCCATTTTGATGTACAGACAAAATGGTACTCTAAATTACTTTTTGGTTTTGTTACTCCCCCATTTTTTATTTTTATTTTTTTTTAATTTTTTTCCCTCAATAACAGTTTGTGAGAGTCTCAGGTGGCTTTAGTTTGACATGTGGAGACCATTCAAAGAGAAACGTTAAACTGCCTTCTCATTAGCAAATTATTTTAGGAGCAATAACAGGAAGTTGCTACTGATATGCATAATTAACCACTTAGAGACTGTTATTATCCTTAATGTTAACAAATTAACACTGAACTGATAGGCATATAAGAGACATATTAGCTATTTTCTTTTTTTCTTTTGATTTTTATTTTTTTGCACCCGAATCCAAATGTTTATTTCTTTTCATCAGTTAGAAGCTTAGAGGTTATAAAGTGATTTTGTACGTTGCAGTGTTGCTCTTTGAGTAACACAACTTCAGAAGAGTCGGTTTAAGCAAGTAAGGAGCTTAATCAGTACGTTACATGTCTTTGTTTAGGCAAATTTCTGCAATCATCTACAAACACTCCAGGAATCTTCTTACAGAATATGAGCGGAGGTCAAAGCTTGTATTGATATTCTGTCCCATTTCAATTTTTAAAGTAGTTTTCTCAGTCTATTTAGCTGGAAAAGATATGCTAAGAGATATTCTGGATACCTCCAGAATTCTGATTTCTCAGATCTCAGATGATTTGTGTCTGCTTTTATGGGATATGTTGTAATAGATTTGCATCTCCCAACTTAAAAAGCTTCTAGAAGAGAAAAGCATTGAAGAAGGAAAGATAATGTCAAAAGTTAAATTTTATTTTAATGACTTTTTCTTGGGTCCTGCCTGATACACAATAGAAGAGTGACATAATGTGCAGTCCTAGAGTATGCATGCCTATAATAAAGAATATATAATGAATCATGAATAAAAATAAATAATTAGTAATGTCCTAAATAGCCAGTCCTAGAAGTAGTGAAGAATACCTAAAAACTGAGAAAAATGCTTCAATTTTTTTTTATTTTTTTATTTTTTTATTTTTTTATTTTTCCTGTAAGATTAAAATAAGCTTTACTTACTGTGGAACCTTCCTGTCTTTGTAAAGGGTTTTTGCAAGAGTTACACACAACTTTGGTTTATCCTCTGAAAAACATTTAAAAAAAAAAGTGGTTTTTTTTTTTTTATGACTGAGAGACAGTCTTCTGAAATTTTACAGTATAAATGAATGCAAAAAATAAGTCCACTCATCATACTTATCAGATATTTTGAATGTATTTTTCACTACCTGTTTCACGTTAGAGTACTATAATATCCTATAACACATAAGTCAGTTATATATTGCACACAACTATGAGCTATGAAGAATAGCTCTCTTCCCAACTACTGCTACAACCAGTGTCAAATCAATATAATAATATTAGTAAGGTATCTAAAAACTGGGATTCTCTTTGAATTTATAACTTCTTGTAAATTTGGCAGAGGATGACCTTTATTTTCTTTAAAAGAAAATAAAAGAACCCTTTATTTTCTTCTTGGGTGTTTGCAATCACTGCAAATGGTTGAATTCTAAAAGCAATAAACTATAAAAACAATCAGGATGTAAAATGAACCAAAACTATTGCAGAGACTTCTCAGTAAAAATGTATTTCCCAGAAACCTTAATTCTGAAGGCATTACTTATTTAACCTTTAATTTGTGGATCAAAAATTTGAAGTAAACAAAGAGATAACTCGCATCTTAAGTAAGCAGGCTGAGCATCCAAAATAGACCTAAATTTTTTGGATGTTGGGTTAAGCCCCATAGCATTTCTGTTATGTGAGAAACAGAACTCAGATGAAGGCATGCTGCACTGGATGCACCTACAAACTGAATTAATGCTTCTCTAATACATATTAATTCTGGCAATTCTGAGTTCACATTATTTGGAGATCACATATGAAATGACTTCAGTGTTGCAGCTTACTTAGTAATTTTTGTTACTAATTATGTATGCAGAGCATTTTGAGTTAGAGATAAGAAAAAAAGCATTAATTTAGTTACTGCTTTACATTTAATAAATTAGTTATCAGAGTAAAAGTTAAAACTATTCATTTGATATTATTTTCCTACATGATGAAGTGTTCATAGAAGAAAAGAAACAAAATTTTTACCTGATTTCTAGGGGTACGTGATTAATGTTGGGGCAATGTCCTCGCTGAATTCTCTTGGAATACAAAAACATGATAAATCTACGTAAGCACAACATATTCTGATTGGCCTTTATTCTAAGCTACAGCCTGTGTACACTGTCACCAGGTATAATCACTCCTCTCATTATTAGCAATAAAATATCTAGAAATTACAGGTTTGAATTAAATTTTGCATATAAGAAGGGAAGAATACTAAGAATACAAAGCTTTGGGGGTATATACCACTCTTTATACTGTTTTGTGGATTTCAAATTTAGAACTTTTCTTTAGAAGAAAACAGACATTGAATTCCTAACTCTTTCATTAAAAGAAATCTTAATCAGGAAGGAGTCTTCAAAGGTACAGATGTACCTTTGGCTACATCTGTACAAGGTTGTAGTCGCTTCCACTGACTTACTGCTGTTTTAGCTTTCAAAGTAGTGCTTGTAGCATTTGTGTGATTTCTGGTTTGGGGAAAGTTGAAAGTGCAAGACTATTGGATAGAAATATCTGCGAGGCATGAGATAACTGATAAAACTAATTTCAAATTAGGCATGTTTTTTTTGTTTTTTCATGAGTTTGATTTCCTTATAATCAATGATATCAATGATTATTTTCATTACTATATGCGGATGCCCAGTTAACTAAATATTTACTGGTAAGAGTAAACAAACAAACAAAAAACAACACAGAACACATTTTTTTTTAATAGCAGAAACATTTCAAAATTATTAATGTTTTTACTTATTTACAGAGATAAAAATATATTGAAAACTAGATGTTTTGATTTTATTTGATTGTGACACGTTTGTAAGTGAAGGCAATTTTATATTCTTGATCAAAAATAGGCCAAGAAATTCCATAATCAGTCTGTTATAATGTTCAAAATCAACAATTCAGCACAGGAATTTGTAAACATCTCCCTTACTGCTGCTACAATATATCAGATCAACAAGTTTATGGGCTCAACGGAATATATTTTGTATAGAGGAATTAATTCAAGTGTATGATTCTTTTCTGCTTCTTTTCATTTATGGAAATCTCATTTGCCCCTTGTCTTTTGATCTGGGAAATCTTATATTTTCTGAAGATTGTAATGCCTATCCCTCCCAAACTGATGGAAAAAAACCTACGAAGTAAAATTTTTGCAGAATAGCAGTCTTGATTTGACTTTTTCGGTATGAGAACTGGATATTTCTGAACACATAACATGTACTTAATTTGTATTTGCATGTACTTATACAAGTACTTGTACATGTACTTTATGTATTTGCAAATCTAATTTGTAGCATTAACAGTTTAACATTATATCTGATATGCTCTTTTACAATTTTAAAGGAACATTAGACACTTTAATTATTAAACAACTGTGCTTATCTCTTTCCAGCTAATTCAGAGCATCAGTGCAGTGGATAAAGATGACTCAGCAGAAAGTCATCAGTTTTACTTCTCATTGGCTCAGGAGGCCGCAAACAACTCGTGTTTTACTGTCAAAGATAATCAAGGTAGAGTCATTAAAAACTCTAATGAAGATGCATGGACATAACCCTCCTCACATTAGCAATCAGAAAATTATTCACTTAAAATGAAAATGTTGTTGTAACTAAGCAGCAAAAGACGATTTCATGTCAAGGAAAGAAAAAAAATCTTAGATGAAAAGTATAGTTATTCCTTTAAGTTTATACTCTTAATTAAAGAGACAATTTTAACAAGAAAGTTGGTACATCCCATTACTACTCATCTATGCAACAAGACTGCCAGGAAGAAATTGCTGTTAGTACAAATCTGTTATTTCATCACTTCAGCAAGAAGAGAGGAGAAGGCTTCAGGGAGACCTCAATTCAGCCTTCTAGTGCTTGACAGGAGCTTATAAATAGGAGAGAGACTGACTTTTTAAACAGTCTTTAAATAGTGATAGGACAAGGGGGGAAGGTGGTCAGGCACTGGGAGAGGCTGCCTAGAGAACTTGTGAATGCCCCATCCCTGGAGGTCTTCAAGGCCAGGTTGGATGGGGCCCTGGGCAGCCTGATTTAGTGGGTGGTAAACCGACCCACATCAGGATCTTCAAGGTCCCTTCCAACATAAGTCATTCTAGGATTCTATGATAAATAGAAATGTGATCTCTTTTCCTAAAAGTTTAACCTACATTCCTTCACTACTGATGTCATTGAACAAGTGTATCCTAGTATTCTGGCTAGGTGACTAAATCAATGGAAATAAGCTCTGGAATGTTTAGACCATGTTAAATGGTCTGTTTTTCTCATTATCTCCAAAGTTAAATTAAATGTTTTAATATGCTTTTCATCTCCCACCTTCATTAATGTCTCACTCAATGCCAGGAGGAGATAACTTCCTGAATAAAGGTCAAATTCTATACAAAGAGTAAGCCATTCCCACCTTTGCTCATTCTGCCCAAAATCCAAGCAAAGCATTGCAGAAGACAGTTCATCCAGTGGCTATTGATGAGAAAAAGATCTTTTCAGTCATCATATTTTCAATCCACAATCTTTAGCTTTCTAGTGCATTTCACTCAAGTAGCTAGGTGAACTGGAAGAGGTCTAGGCAGAAGCAAGAGACAATCAACAGATCTGGAGCATTTTATCTCCCTAAAATTTGACTTAGAAATGTGAAAGAACTTCAGTAGATTGCTTGTTTCGTAGAGAATATTTCGTAGAGATAATTGCAAAAACATGTATAGTTTTGGGTTTTTATTGTCTGTTTTTTCTATGTGTATGCCCACAAGCAGTAATTCACCCTGCCATTATATAAATATTCACATCAGATTTTTTTTTACTTTTTTCTTTTTTCCATTTTACAAAGATTTAGTTAAGGTTATTTTGTTTTCCAAGCTAAATTTCAGATTCAAGTTCGTTGATATGAAGCAGAAGCTGAACTTATCTGCTACTAATCTGCTTATTGGGCTTTATACAGATCTGATTTCTGAATGTTTATAGTTAAATACAAAGTAGGGTGAGAGCCTTTAGCAGCTTTTCCTTCATTTAGATAATAAGAGTTCAGCTAGATCAAATTTTGAATTAGGGAAAGAAATAAAAGATGCTTTCTGTCCTTTCAGTTTCCACATGCTCTCTCTGTGTGCTGTCAGGCACACTTTTGGAGACCTTTCACAGGTAAACTTTCTATATTTCACCTGCAAACTGATGGGCTATTTACACGGCATCACTGTAAGAATCAGCTAATTGGCCAGAGCAGTGGGATTTTTTTTTTAGCTTTGAACATTAAAAACACACCTTTAAAAACAAATTTTATTAGTGAAACTGGAAAATATATGACAATAAATACATCATTCACAGTTCACACAAGCAAAGGACACATTTACATAACTTGACTTATTTTTTATCTTCTATCATAGTTAACATTGTTTTAAATAGGTTGGATTCCACTGCATTTTTATTGTTGCAAAATGCGAAATGTATATCACGTATAATTTATCTTCTAGATAACACAGCTGGAATTTTCACAGCAGTAAGTGGCTTCAGTAAACAAGAGCAGTTTTATTTCTTCTTGCCAATCTTAATTCTGGATAATGGATCTCCCCCACTTACAAGCACAAATACACTCACTGTCACTGTCTGTGACTGTGATACTGAAGTGAACACCTTATACTGTCGTTATGGAGCTTTCCTGTATTCCATAGGCCTCAGCACAGAAGCTTTAGTTGCTGTTTTGGCTTGCCTACTAATACTCCTGGGTAAGTATGAGTAAGATATATGGTTATATTTTCTCCTACAGTAGTTCAGATTATGTGGCTGTTTCCTAGACCAGGGAAAAATAAAAATACTGCCTTATTGAGGAAAAAATGTAATAGATCTTTTGTTTGTTTTCTGCTTTCTAAAGTAATGCTATTTTTTTTCCAGTTTTCCATAAAATTTAATTCCTAACACACTGCTATAAAAGTTGTCTTTAGTTGATCCATGATTCTATTTATTTCTCCAGCATTAGTATTAATAAAGACCTGGAAAGGCAAAGTCTGTAGTGAGCCCAGGTAAAGCTGACACAGAGTTATGAAAGGAGATTGGTTAGTAAGAGATACCTTTGGTGGAGAAATGCTCATTCGTCCTTAGTTATGCCAAATACATGGCTAAGATAAATGCAATTTAATTAAAAAAAAATTCTCTCAGAGAAAGGCTATCTCTAGAAACAAGCAGGATGTTCCTCTGTCCAGACTGCTCAGCCTAGGAAAGAGGATATTTAGGTGAAATCTTATCAATATGTTAAAAGTGATTGCAAAAAAGATGGAGCCAGGGTCTTTTCAGTGATACACTGTGCCAGGACAAGAGGCAGTGGGCACAAACTGGAACACAGGAGGTTCTCTCTGTACACTGGGGAGAACTTATGTTCTATGCAGGTGTCTGACAATAACAAAGGTTGTCCAGAGAGGTTGCTGGGGGCCTGTGGGGTCACCTTGGAGTTTTATCAGGAGCTGCCTGGACATGGCTTTGGCTGGACCCTGCTTGAGAAGGAGTTGGGCAGGAGATGTGGATTTTTCCTGGAAAGCATGCAATTTCTGCATTTTCTCTTTTTCAACAAAAGGAAAAAGGACACAGTATCCCTGAAGTGTGACTTGAGTGACTTGACACTGACATACTATAACAGCAGGCCCATTGTAGAAATTATTCACCAAAGATTAACTATCCTTCCCAAATCTATGCCTGAGTTATGGTTAAGATATTGTAGTTTGAGACCAGGAAAGAAAGGATGATCGAGCTGGGTAGGTTTGTTTTATCATTCAAATTGATGAGTATAAAGCAGCAGGGAAAGACTTCCAGCTCCAACTTCATCTTCTGTTACTTGTGGAATAATATGGCATATCCATGTTATGCTTTATAATATCACAGGAAATACCGTACACAAAAATATCACCAAATAACTGACAGATCTTAGGGAAACAATTTTTCAACCAATAGCGCAACTCTACAAACAAACCCAACATCAGAAAATGAAGGTAAAAACAGAGTTTACTGGTATCAAATCATCATTTTAAATTGTAAAAACCTAGCATAACCAGTTTTTCAGAAAGGTCTAAGAAATAAACAAAAGTATAATCATAAAACAAGCAGGAAGACTGCAACAAACTATCTGACAGCTCAGATAGAATGTCTAGAAAAAAGGAATAAGAGCAGATATCACATTATCTTATGAAACAAATTTTCAGAGATAAACGTCTCAATGTACTTGTTAGTGAGAGGAAATGCAGTATTAATATTTATAGACTTTCATATCAGTGAAATAAATACAAAACAATTGTAAATAAACCCAATTTTTCTTTTGTTGTTGTTTGTTTTCCATACGTATGTAAAGAACATTCTTTTATCTACCCTCATTATACAGTATGAGTTCATATAATCTAAGATTAACAGAATATAAAACATGTTATCACTAAGCATAAGAAAACAGGATTGAAAATAATGTCTGGCAACTCTATTCTGATATAGTATTTTGATTTGCTGTAGTATCAATACAAGAAAAGAAGTTTCAGATAGATATTGGAATTATTTTAATGTTAGATTAGGGAAAAATTACATTGAACAAGTGAACACCACCCATATTCTGCATTCTATCCACAAGCTTATGGCCTTCTTTACCTTAGCACAAGGCATAGAAATTGAATCTAATTATTTCCTGTTATTTTACTTTTGATCTTCCAACTGAATCGCTGGGTGAGAACTCGCTGAAATTTCTCCTAGAATGTACCCATTACATAGTCCTACAGCAGCATGCATTGCACAGCAGCAGCACACTTATGAATTGTGAATAAAGAGTTTATATGTCTTCGGACTCTTAGGATTTTATGACATGCAGGAAAATGGAGAAAAAACAAAGTTCTTTTAAAACAAACAAACAAACAAAAAAACTTATTTCTTTGAACAATTTCAGTAGATAGGGTGATTAAAACAATGAAAGAGTACTTTGTTATTGTTATATCTAAACGGAAGTAATCTTGCCAGATAAGAGCCAATTCTTGACTCCAAAATGAGATTCACGATACAGTAGGTCCCCCATTTTTCACTCCTGGCTTCCAATAGAGAAAACAGGAATATATTATAGGGATTGGTTGTTTCTAGACTTCCCTGCACTTCCAGTCACCTTACTTGACTGAGCTGAAAATTGGAATGCAGCTCCCTTGATGGAAGTACTTACCTTTCAGTCTGTACAAGTTTACAAATAGGCCAAAGTACTTTTCAAGGCTTGTTGCAGGACATCTGAACCTGCTCACTTTGTGCTATGCATTTACAGAGTTTGAGGACCATGCAAAGTAGTCACTGCCACTGCTTCATCAAGGCCATCTTGGTCACTTGCAGACAGATCCTCTCTCTAAAGAAAAGAGTTGCTCTCTACTGGGGCTATGAATATCACAAAAGTTAAAGTAAGAATATAGATTAAGCAAATTAGACAGAAGTTAATATCCATGAGTTACTTAATGAATTAAACCCTATCATGTATACTTAGGACAATTCAAAATTGAACAATAAAAGGCTGAACATACTATGTATTTGCAACTTACAGCTGAGCATTAAATCTTATTTATTCATTTTTTTCTTTAGCTGATATTATGATATTTACTGTTGTAACTGTTCACTAATGCAAAGGACTTTGAGACCTAGGAGTACTACAAGGTTTTTTGTTGTTGTTGTTGTTGTTGTTTTTAATATATAATAACATTGTAAAAGCTTTTGTTTCCAGTGCTTCCAAGTTTTATGCTAGTATTACAAGATCTCATGCAACAATATGAGGGGAAGCAAGATGCCTCATATCCCTAAGTGAGGTAAAACCCTATCATGATTGGCAGTTATATCCTGTGTCATAACTTACAGTTAGAGCACTGGACATCCACCCTTTAGATATTTATAAGAGTTTATAAGATCTCCGCTCTGTCTTCCTTCTCCAGGCTAAACAGGTGCAGGTCTCATAACCTTTCCTCATAACGTAGATACTTCCAGGCCCCAAATCATCTCTGTGGCCCTCAGCTGGACTCTCTAGAGTAGCTCCCTGTCTTTCTTGTGCTGGGGAGCCCAAACATGGACATAGCACTTCAAATGTGGCCTCACTAGGGCAAGGCAGATGGGGAAGGATCACCTCCCTTAACCTGCTGGCTATATTCTTTTTAATGCACCCCAGGATATCATTGGCCTTCTTGACCACAAGGGCACACTGCTGGCTCATGGCCAACGTGTTGTCTACAGGTGACAGACAGGTCCTTCTCTGCAGGAAAACATTAATCTCTCTGAATATCATAGAATATTTAAACTGAATTGCTCAGCTAAAAATGAAATGGTATAAGATTTAAAATAAAAAACTCTAATTTTTTTTTTTTAAGATTTTCATATGTTAAAATTAGAGCTGTTCTTATTCATAAGCCTCCACTGCTACAGCATTAGACAAAATTTAGTTAGTCTTCAAATTTTTAAATCAATGTTGTATAAACAATTGAGCCACACCCTGCATGATCTATGGAACTGAATTATTTTTGACCAATTGAGGAAGATATTTAGCTCATTGTCTCATTTTTTATCTGTTTTCCTGGGTCTCTGATGTGAAAGAAAGAGAGATTAAAAACTTTAAATTTTGAATATAAAATTGATATATTATGTAATAAAATAAAGCAGTTTCAAAAAACATAATCTGTTTCCATCACTGCTTCCAACTCTCATCTACTCAATGAATTGCTCCATTTCTTTCACCCATTTTATAAGTCCCTCTGTAGCAGTTTTTCCACCACATACTATACTCAGTTCAAAACCACAAAATCTGTAAAAATCACAGTTCTATAAATTTGATAACATAGCTTCACTTTGCAATTGCAGTGATAATAAGAAACATTATTATTTTTAAAGGCTTTCCAGGCACATTCAAAATCTCTGACTTTGTTAATTTTTTCCCTTGCTTTCTTTTTGTTTTGTTTTGTTTGTTTGTCTGTCAGTGTTCTTTTTGGCAATTATAGGCATAAGACAGCAGAGGAAGAAGACTCTCTTTCCAGAGAAAGTGGAAGAATTCAGAGAGAACATTGTCAGGTATGATGATGAAGGAGGTGGTGAGGAGGACACAGAAGCTTTTGACATTTCTGCACTGAGGACACGCACTGTCTTGAGAACACACAAACCTCGAAAGAAAATCACCACAGAAATCCACAGCCTCTACAGACAGTCTCTGCAGGTTGGTCCTGACAGTGCTATTTTCAGGCAATTCATTTCAGAAAAGCTTGAAGAAGCCAATACAGACCCTAGTGCTCCTCCATATGACTCACTTCAGACATATGCATTTGAGGGGACTGGCTCTTTAGCAGGATCTCTCAGCTCCTTAGGCTCAAATATGTCAGATGCAGATCAAAATTATGACTACCTTTTAGACTGGGGACCTCACTTTAAACAGCTTGCAGGCATGTATGCTTCCCAAAGGAGTACTAGAGATTAGTTATTGTTTGATCACTTATTTTTTCCATAAATTCTCAGCAACCAAAATCAACTCCGTTTCTTAAAAGTCTTGGATGTGGAGATTTTCTGAAAAATCATATCAGGCCTATCATTATTTGAGAGGATGGGCATTCTCCATTTGAAAAAAAGAAAAAAAGAAAAAAAAAAGAAAAGAAAAAAAAAGAGTAAACTAAGATTGTGCTGCTTTGTATATCAAGACCCCCATTCTGTGCACAGAAAACCTGAGTCTACAAGTACAGAAGGAGAAATATAAGCCATAAATGGTTATTGTAAATATTCTGTCATCCACAAGCTTTAAACTATTTCCAAAGTTGACAGACTTTCACTCTCACAGTTGAATATATTCATAAAGCAAAGTTAAATATTCATATTTGTATAATGCTTCATTATATAAATACACTTGGGTAACAAAGTAGAATACAATTGTCAGAAGTACTTAATAATCTATTTATTGTTTGTAAGATGATAAAACTAAAATAAATCTGCTTTCCTATAAATATACAAATAAATACCTGTTACAACACCAGCATACTAATCTCTATAATGTAACTATTGGGAAATACATAAAACCAATGCTTATTTTAGCAAATAAGATAGGAAAAAGAAAAAAAGAAATCAGTTCAAGATAGAATCAATATTCAACATAAATACTGTAGTTCACCATGTTATATTACTTTACTTAAATTATTATCAAAGCATAAGTATTTATTGTTAAGAGATTAAATATGACTGTTATACCAGCTGATGGCTATAAAACTTTGTGTATAACATTGGATAATAAAACAGTAAAATGTTCTAATATTGATCCATTTCTTCTGAAAATGATCATATATCATTATATTAGACTCAAATAAAACTTCAAAATTAATTTCCCACTGTGTTTTTTGCAAATAGTTTACAGTGAATACAAAGATATCTCAAATGATTTCTATGCTCTTACATGTATAGCTACTCAGCAGCAGTTTTGGAAGTTTTCTAAGAGTCATCAAATAATGAAATATAATCAAAATGTTCTGTCTGGAAAAAGGGACCCACTTGTTTTTTACTTATTTCTCTTCCATTAGCTGCTTATTTTACAGATTTTAATCAATGTTTTCCTTCTTGCTTATGTTGGAAAGACCTTAAAGATCATGAAGTCCAACCACAATCTAAAAGTACTACCCTAAATCTAGCAGCCCTCTGCTAAATCATGTCCCTGAGCACACCACATCCAAATAGTTTTTAAACTATTAAATAATATGGCTTCATTTAATTTTCATTTTATTTATCAGGATGCAGGGTTTTTTTAATTATTATTATTATAACATTAGAAGCTCTCCTGCTTGCAACACAAGACAATCTCAGTCTTTAGTTCTCATAATTTTTTTACAGTCTTTTCTCCCAGATACTGTCATTACATTTCTTGCTTTGCTTTGAAAATTAACATTGGAAATGTGGTTAGCGCTCATTCTTAACTGTAGGAGGTACGGGAGTAACCTGTCAGATGAGAATAAAATATTTTTGACAAGAGAGTGTGAATTTTATGTTTAAAGTCAGACATAATGTATGCTCTCTTTGGAGCAGAAGTTGAAGGAGATTATGTGATTATACATGTTGGCAAAGGATATATTTATCCTTGATCCAGAATATAAACAAACATAAAAGAAACTATAAAAAGAATGTCAGTTGCTACTTACAAAGATTTCTCTACCAGAAATTTATGAAGTAAAATAGAATAGGAAAATATTTTGAAAAAGTTGCTGCATTTTGTAACAGTAGCTTTACTCTTAAACAAACAGACAAACAAACAAACAAACAAAACCTTCATATATGTGTCTAAATCAGCCCTTTGTCTCATAGAGTCCAAAGAACAGTACACTATAGATAGGATACAGTATATGTACAAAAAGATTACTTAGATAAGTATGAAACACTTTACCCATGGCAGATAGGTTATAACAATAGGCAAAAATATGCATGAGACTCAAGAAATGACAGTTTTACATATATATATATATATATATATATATATATATATATATATATATATAGCACGGAAAGCAAATATTATAAAATACAATTGGGAACCAGCACAACTTCACAAATCTCTGCAATTGCAGAGGCCAGAACAGGGTATCAATGTCTAATAGCGCCCGGACAGATTAATTGTGATTTAGAATGTGTTTTAATAATATTGAAGTTTACAATTAACATTACATATGTAGGGATTCAAGTAACATTGGTTTATAGAGAAACAATATTTACACACATATACCTGAAAAAAAAAAAAAGACATTAGATTAAAACATAGAAGTATGTAAATCTAAGCACAGATATATGATGTACCACTTCTGACATTGTTATGAGTAAATCAATTTCTGCCATTATAAATTCCACAGAAAATTATTGATTTCACAGAGGATATCGTTAACAGTTTTGGTAGCCTGTGAGCTGCAGTATTGATTCTGTATGTTAGCCTTAGCAATGTCATAGAAAAAGCACATATATACTGAGGATGCATGAGATAATGGCAAGAACTAGATGGTTTTGAAGAATGAAGAATAGAAAATAGATACAAATGGATGGCACAAAATACGAGATCATCTATTCTAGTAATAGCTATTAAAAAATATCAGTTTTATACTGGGCATTTATCTAGATTAATTAAGCACAACAGAGGATGTCTTAGCTCCTAAACTTGCAATGAATAGCCAGAAAGATGGAACTCAAAAATATATAAAATATAAAATATATACCAAAGCTGTAATAAAAAATAAAATAGGCAAAAGAAAGTGCAGATTGTGAAATTATATTAAAATTGATTATCTGATGTTTCAGTTATTTGACATTTCATTCTTCTCTTCTGTCTGAGTGACCAATCACGCTAATATTGTCTCTGACAGTCACGTGCACACATAAACAGAAAACCAAAGTAGCTCTAATATTAGTTATTGTTAAAGAGTGTTCAGAGGATAAATACTCTCTGGCAAAGCCAAACCTGGTGTCAAATAAAAGATAACCGTTAAAAATAAATAAATAAATAAATAAATAGAGAGAGAGAGATACAAGATACTATCCTTAAACATCTCATTTTGTAGTCTAATTCATTTCTTTTGTTACAAATGACACTTTATTTACATTACACTGGAATTCAAAATATCATTTCAAATGTCTTGAGATTTATGTTAATCAATGGCAATTAATTTTAACTCATTAAGAATTACTGCAACTTCAGCAACACTTCACTGAAGGTCTCAAAACAGCTTTTCCTCACGAAAAATTTTATCCCATTACCACCATTACTGAATCTAAAAGCATCCTAATTATCTTCTCAAAATGTTTGCATTCACTGCATTTAATCTCACCTAACTTTAATCATTTAAAAATTACAGCAAGTTATCCAGTGCCCCAAAATTACTGCTCATAATCTCTGTCTGGAAGTGCCAGACTCATGGTATTGAATAATTTTGACTATAGCAGAAGACTGAAAAATAATAAGGCTCAAAGTCTTCTTTTCTATGTTGTGTTCCCTTTTTTGCTGTGAATTCATTATGCCTATCCTGTCAACAACTCAGAAGTTTGTAATAGGCTGTACATGCTCCAGAACTGTAAAATGATTTCAGCATCCTTCCTTTTGGGAACAGCTTACGCATAGTAAACATTATACACTGAAGAACTCCCGTGAACACATCTCTATCATATCACTAAGGACCCTAATCCATGATAAATCACTCACAAAGCTTTGTCTGCTTTCCCCAGTCTGATGGTTATACAAGGTTCTTGCTTTGTCTTCTTGCCTTTTTATATGGCTGGGATTATTTTTAGCAACCCAATAAATATTTTTCTTTGACAGTACTGCCTGTCAACCTTAAATGATTCATATTGCTTTAGAGTGTTTTCCTAAAAGCTAAATATTTCCAAGTCAGCTCATGGTGGAGATAGCTATTTCACAATCACATATTTCAGGAAATGCAGACAATGAGAAAAAAATTCAAGGCCAAAAGAGGTCAAGTGATTCATGTACCTGGTCATCACCTGAGCTGGAAACAAGCTGTAAATTGTGAAATATTCCATTCAGTACTCTGCCGTAATCCCTGGACTACATGTATTAGGTTATCTTTTGTTATTGGTTATTTTTATTTTGTTGTTGTTTTATTTTTCAGCTCTACTTGTGCTTTTTTTTAATACATATGAATAATAATTTAAAATAAAATGCTCTGAACACTTGAGTTCACCTGTTCTGTTTTTGTAGATGACTTGGAATAGTTTTTTGTATTTGACCACTGACAAACAAGGGGAAAGTAATGCAACTGCTATTTTCTAGCTTATTTAAGCCTTTTTTTTTCTTTTTCTTCTTTTTTTTTTTTTCTTTTCTTTTCTTTTTTTCCCCAGAAGTAAATGGAAGTACATGAATGGCTTAAAGACAAAAAACTTAGCGCATCATTCAGTAAAACAGATCTTGAACATGCTAAAGTAAATATCTTGTCCTCTCCATTATGTATAACTTACCTAATTCTACTTTTCCCCTTTGTGCTGTAAAAGAAATAGAAAGCCTTAGTATATAGAGGTGTCTCTTCTTTCTTACAGATACTTTGGAAACAGCAATCTATAACTAAGATTCCACAGCTAATCATGGAAAAACAAAAATGAATGACAGAGTTTAAATATTCACAATATTCACAACTGTCTAACAAACCAAAACAACAACAAAACCCAACAACACAGAAGAAAAAATCAAAAATCAGATGATCAAACAAAAAAAAAAAATCACAAGCAATACTTATTATATCTGGTTTGTGTTATTTTTCCATTGCCATTGGAGAGAAATTTAATTAGGTCTGATGGTTATAGAGAAAATATTCTAAAAATGATCCACAAAGTAAATGTTTTTGCTATAAATTTACAGTTTCTTTTTTAATAGGAGAAATCAGAGAAAATTCTTCAGGTTTAATTCCTTCTTGTTTGCTTTTTTTACTGTTCAGGAAGAGAATTTTGCAACATGAATCATTGTGGGAACAGTGCAAATGTACCTGTTATAGCAGACCATCGTGGAATCCCATATCATTATTTGATATTGATACTTGAGTTGAAGCAGATATTTGGATGCTATTAATAATGTTGCTGTCATGGATGAGAACCAAGTAACAGTTTAAATGAATAGAAATAATACTTTTGTGCATTGAGATGTCCATTCTGCCTGTACATTCTAATTTTCCCTTGCAGTATCTAGGAAACAAATCTTCTGTTTTGGAAGTGCCTTGCAAAATTCTCAATTTTAGGTTTACTCCAGAGACCACACAGCCCAAGTTTAGCTTTCCAGATTTCTTTTACTTACTGAACTACCAGACTGTAGGATTCTGACAGCTGATCACTTTTTGGTCTGAGCATTTTCCAGCAGCTAGAAATGCCACTGTAAAATTCAGCTTGAAACACAATCTGAAATAGATTTATAGCAAGATTTCTACAACTTAAGCTCTAATAAAGGAAGAATTTGAATATTTATTCTCCCTTTGCAGGGAGAACAAATTACCGTTCTAGACATGTGAAAACTTTCTAGCTCTTACAGAGGACTAAAACATCAGAGATGTTTTCTATCTTCTTGTTCTCTTAAGCTCAGTTTGTAACCCTTAGCAGAGAGATGACAATGAGAAAGATATTTCTTATACATTACCGGAATGTTAACAGATGATCAATTATCTTATTCCTTTTTCCTATTATTCCTATTATTCCTATTATTTCATTTTTAATAATTTTAACAATTTTTCAGTTGAATTCTGACAGTTTTGTTGTTGTTGTTATTGTTTCTTAATTTCTAAGAGCAAATTTTAAGGAAAAGATAATTAAATATTTATACAAATTTGCACAGAAGAAATAAAAATAAAAAATTTCAAAGGACAGAAATCCTATTGGCTCTCATCAGAAGCTCCGCAACTACCCCAACACCTGTTCTGACACAGTAGGCTAGAAAAGCAATCCATATTTCTTGCATGCCAGGTGGCAAATCATTTGATGTACAAGTTGAATGAACCAGTAACAGAGATACTGTGCCAACTAAGGTATTTATTAATAGGGAAGAGTTACTCAGAGACCTGCTGATTCATGGAAACCATTTTAATGTCACCATTTAAGGACTCAAAGTTTCTGGGGCAAATGAGTCAAGCAAGAGGCAGAGTAAAAGTCTTGAACTGGAGGACAGTAGATCTGTTTATTCAGTACACTGATAAGTGTTACATGCTGGGATATTTCTCTGAAGAGAAATTCTCTTTAGTCTACAAAGACTAAAGGGGTCCTGAAGAGCTAGCTGATCATCAAGGATAGCCTCATAAAAAAAACTGAAGATCAAACAAATCAGACATGGTAGATGGCTTTGCTGGCTCAGTGGAGAACTCCTGCCATAAAAAGAACCTTGCAGAAGTTGAAAGCACAAACATGCTGTAGGAAGAATGTAGAACCACCATTCAGGAGTACCGAAATATAATTAGAAAAGAAGAATTGAAACTTGGGAAGGATGTTAAAGTCAACAAGAATGCCTTTTGTAGCACACTGATTACAAAAGTAAAACAGTTAAAATGTGGGTTCACTGAAGAATGAGAAATCAGTTCTGTTCAGGGACATACATAAGATCAATTTCCCTAAAGCCTTCTTCATAGACAAGATCAGCTACCAGGCTTCCTAATAAGCTAGATTTAGTGGCAGATTTTGGAGAGAGAGACATTTACTTCTCTCCAAGAACATAAAGATCACTGTGGTGAACTACACTGTGTCAAAAATTGGGTGGGTCACTGTACTCAGTGAGTTATTACGCACTATTCATAGTGTGCATATGTATGCACAGTATACATGCTCTATTGGTGTTCCTGAGGGGTCGTTACCGAGCCTCACATTGCTTATCATCTTCATCAATACCCTGGAATAGGTACAGAGTGGACCTTCAGAAAGTGGAAAACAGCAAACTGTGCAGAACAGTCAGTATGTACAATAAGTATACAACTGAGCTTCTAGAAATATGTTGAAATAGTAGGGAAATATTGCTCTATGACTGTAGGTGACTTGTTCTGACACTATCACTTATTCATATGAATAGTAGAATGACATAAAGATTAAAATAAAACAAAACAGCAGAGGTATCCAAATATCACTAGCAAATTCGTAGATATCTTCAAATATCTCCAATTTTCAAAAACTGTCTGAGTGTCGAGTTTCGCATGCTAATATGATTTTCACACATCTCTTTTGCTTAGCTAACTAAGAAAGAAAAGTAACGTCTTAGACAATTTCGTGATATTTGCCAAATAGTTACATCCAGAAATATTTTAGCTTGGAGAACAAACAGGTATACAACAAATAATGTAACCATCTGTTTACCTAGAAAGCTGTTAATACACAGATGAGCTCAAAGTATACGCTTTCTGTTTGTTTTTTGATTATTTAAGAAGTGCAAACAATTTTTTTTCCCAATACTATAGTTTGTATACGTAGACAGACAAAGTATACAAACTGTTTTCACAGATAAAGTCATCATAAAACCAACAACTCTACATTTTGTTGTTGTTGTTTGTTTGTTTGTTTTTTAATTGTCACAGTTAGAAGCAGTAAAACGTATGTAAATTTCCTGACTTGCTGGGAATTTAATATTTCCAGCCATTTTTCAGAAATTGGCATACCGTAAAAAAAGTTAAATTGGACCCAGCTATACCTGAAGGGTTTTTGTGCTCTTACTTCTTAACACCGCATTAGCCCTTATTAGCTATTTAAGGGGAAACCCTAAAACCTGTATGTTAGAGAGGAATGTAGAAAGAAATGAAAGAAACAGAAGGTAAGTATGCAACTTAAAACCAAAACTAGAAACTGTAATAAGCCTTTTTTGAGGACAAAAAATAAAAATAAACAGGCAAAGAACCTTTTACAGATCTGGAAAACACAACCAAAGGTAAGGTTTAGAGATGAATTTGAGATACAAACATCAATTTTCTTTTGACTGTGACTGTTTTGAAATGATACTACACCCCTGACCCATATTCTAAGCTTTCAAAAGTACGTACACGGAGATAGTGTAAATGTAGAAAAACATCATTCTCTGATAGACGACAATTTTCTTTAATACTATCTTCAGGTTCTTTTTAAAGATAATCTTTGAGCAGTGACATATTCCAGGCAGCAGCAGTTCATCTCGATTTGACATTATAGCTTACAAAAACTTCCTTCTTTTGGTCTTAGATGTCCTTTTTTATTATTATTTTTTATTTTTTATTTTTTTTTTAAGTCATATATGAATCCTCATTAAAAAGCTAATAATTCAGTTTGCAACACATATTCTAAATACTTGTTCTAAATGGTATAATCTGAAACTTATTTGGTGTCCCAATGCATTCTTAGCCCTATCCTATGCAAAATAAATATAAATTAACAACAATAATAACAATAGTTATAAGTTGCCTAATGATTTTCTAGTATTTATCTTTTCAGTGAGATAGAGTTGTCAGGTAGGGACAATTAATTACCTCTACAACAAGGAACATATTAAGAAAGTCCTTAAAATAATGTAATTGTAGGGATATTAAAATGATTTTTTAAGGAAGTAAAGAGCTACTTACTCGTGGTAATGTTTCATGCAGGTTTGTTTAGATTATTGAGTGGGGAAAAAAAAACCAACACACAATAAACAGTTACAGTACTAGAAATTCTGAATATTTAAGAAGCACATGGGGTCATTAGGACTATATTCATTCTTCAGTACTAAATAGTTTTATAGACTGGTACACTACTGACATAAATCTGAAATTATCTGTCCATCCCTTTCATTCTGATTTCATTCTGCATTGCTGAACTATCCTAAAAACATTATTGAGAACCCTATCAGTTGGCTATTAGTTTTCTGTACCTCATTGTATAACATCAAAGTAAAGGCCAAACACATGGTTGTCATATGCTTATTTGCAGCACTGAAAGTCCTCATGGACTGAAAATATGCTGCAAAGTCATTGAAACAATCCTAATAAACTATATCTGCTGAGTTTGTTTTTTTTTTAAAAAAATTATGTTTGTTCTTTTTTTTTTTTTCTGCTGAATGCAGAAAGCGTTTTTCATCTAGTTAAGTAGTGACTTTTTATTGCTTTACAAGAGACCTGAAGAGCCACTGATTACTGAGAATTACTGCACAAGCAGCTTCCACTAAGTAGATGATTATATAGATCCTTTCATGCTCCTATCTTAACTTAAATGTTGATTATTTGGTTCTTTTTCACTTTCTTTCTTTAGTTTTTCTTCTCTCTCTCTCTCTCTCTTTTTTTTTTCTTTTTTTTTTTTACCTTAAGAAGGTTCATATGGGTTCAAGTCATAGCATGTAAAGCATAAATGTGCTACTGTAGTGTATGCTTTATATATCAGAGCTTATTGGTGGGAAAGTTCTGATATCCAGGATTAGCTTCACACTGTGATTAATTTTTCAGTGGCAGAAGGATGGGATTTTTAATTCTGGGCTTTAATAAGTTTATGTCAGTTATCACTTGAATGCTTTGGTTTGAAATGCACTGCTCCGTCATGAAATGTCTTTATTCTACATCTTCTTGTTTTTTCAGATTCCCATAAACCAATTCTTTGAATATTTCCTACTCTTTGTTAAAGGGTTCATGTCAAAATAAAATCACCCAAGGATTTCAAACTTCAGTATTCACAGTTCACTTTCTCACCAAATGAGTTTTCTCTTGAATCACACACAACTCCTAATGCTTTGTCCAGCGTTAAATAAATCAAGCCTGTTTGTGTTCTTTCTATATATGTTCATCTTGGGGGGAAAAAGGAGCAAAATGATAAATAACGAGGACCTAAAAGCCAGTAAAGGTCTTGTCAAAGTTCTGGAAACTTACTTAAAACCTGTTACTAATTTTCAGATATTAGTGAAATAAGAGCAATCAAGCTCAGAAAAAAGCCTACCTATCTAGTTCTAAATGTTAACATTTGAATCTCAAGCAGACCAATTAGTTATCACCCAACAACTGCCTGTGTTATTCAGTCTGTAAAACACGATAGCTCTCTGGTTACAAAATAGCGATTTTGCTTTTTATTCTTATTATTACTATGAGATATGCTAAAGAATTTGAAGCTTTTGAGTGATACTCTCCCTGAAATAGATACAGGTCTACTGTAGAGCTCTTCAGACCTACGTATTCCAAAACTGTTCCACCTAGATAAGTTATTCTGTCTCAGAAACACTCGTCAATTTGACTGAATTATAGCTTACTCGCATCCTCTTTCTATCTATCCAAGTACCACCTGTATCTACCACATGAGCTAATTTCACCACCAAGTACTAAAATTATGATCATGATAAAACTAAGTGCAAGAACAAATTGTTGGCCTGTAGATACTGACCCACACATTTCAACAGTTAGATATTATTTACCTTAATGTATCCGTGACAATAAGGACTTCTGTGCAAGGGCCAGGGGAGGGTTGACAAGTGCACCAAAAAATGGATTTTAAAGTTATACCAAATGCAGCACAAAGAACTTTGTAGGACTCTCTAGCATAAAAATAAACTTTTATGTAAGTACGTATGCTAACTTGGTCTAAACACATATACAGTGGACAGCTTCAGAACCATAACTTGCTTTCAAGTGGCCATCCAGAAAAATCTATCCTGCTTGCCTGCATTTTTCTGTGGAGAGGTACAATAACATTAGTCTAGCCCTAAGTTATTCTGTGAGGATTATGATACTATTAGAAGTCAAATTTAAAATAAACAACAACAACAAAAAACAACAAAAAAAAACCCCACCAGCTTCTCTGGGGAAGAGACATAAGTATTTTGTGAGTTAACTATTTTAATAACATCCAATAATACTGCAAATTAGAGAAGTGGACCTTCCATTACAAATGACTTGTTTCTCCAAGTGGTGCTCTGCTTTCTAATTAATTGGTCATAGAAGGCTTGCAGAAACTCGAGGTCGCAAATCGCAGGAAATTATGGGAGAGTAGTTGAGTACTTCAAATCAGCCATAAAAGAACAAAAGTTAAATTCTACGTTTGAGCAGTACTCATATTGGAGTGACTATAGCCTGAAAACATTCACTTTATGAAATAAAGTTCAGCGATTTTTACTCAGCACAGAGCATGTCAAGGCAGATTTTTTACTGTAGCTAAGAAGATATTTCTTTTGTTTTGTCACTATTAGTGTTATAAACAAGAATGAAGAATATAAGAGCCAAGCCAATAGGGAAATGAGAATTGAATGAATGAAGAAATGAATGAAGAATTATGAAATGCTGCACAAATTTAGCAATCAAACAAAGGGAAAGCATTATTTAAAATAAATAAATAAATAAATAAAAACCTAAGAGGGGAAAAAAAATAAAAAGATTCTTATAATAATAATAATAAATAAAAATATAAAACAGGTTATAGAATGAGGTTATGGAATTGAGTATTGCAACTTCTCCACTGCAGCAGCTGTCCTGAAGTTAAATCACAGTGGTCTCTATAAAAGAGAGGCTAGAGAATGGGAGCTGTAATGAAATGATCAGGTAAGATAACCTCTTAAAGGAGGCAGTGTTTAGAAGTGGCAAGAAGTACTCATCTCATCGTCTTTGCTGGTGATAAAGTCTGATCTTACATGCAACGTCTTACCCTTGGCAACACCATCAGTTTGGAAAGCAAATACAAGTTCTACATCACTAGGGGGCAGACGATAGTAACATGTTACCACTCATTATGAAGTGACAGACTTCACGTTTATTGGAGAAGGAAAGAAAACAACACTTTTTATGTTTTGACATTTGTGCACTGTATGAAAAACATTACTTATCTTTCCTTGTACATAGTATGTGAAAATATATATTTTTGTTACTATTTCTCCGATAAAAAGTGAGATTTTTGCTTCTTTTTGAATATTATTTTGCCCATTAAGTAGGCATACTCTAGTCTTTACGAGAGTAAACTCGGAAAGAAAAAGCAGAGATTATTTAGCCTGAGTGACCTCAAGCTGTCTGAAGATCGTGTGGCCTTCTTGATAAACCCTAGTGCCTACACAGTTGTTTGCCTGGCTAACAGTAAGCTAGACTTGATGATTGATGTGAAAAAAAGCAAGTAAACAAATACAAAACAGAAATAAAACAAAACAAAAAACTCTAAGCCAACCAAACCTAATACACCAAAAATTAGCAAGCAGGAACATTATTCCAGAATAAGTGCTCTTAAGTGTGATGAACTTTGCCTGTACTGATCACGTAAGGAGAATAAAAAATTCAAAAGTACTGCAAAATATTCCAAAATTCCTTGTAAGGCAATTCTAGCTGTGGTTCCTACATGGTTGGCATCCTATTCCCTTAATATGCTTGACAAAATTGTACATGAAAGGTCCATTGAGTCCATCAGGTTGCTTGGCTAGCATCCCGGGACAGAGAGTTGGCACCAGGTAGGACAGAGAAATGTGGCTGTTCAGTATGTGATAGGATTTATATCACTAGCCATCACAGATGATGGGACTTTCTCATTCAATTTAACTGAATTGAATCCTTTTTGCAGAGGTTTACTTTTTGAGAAGTTTTGCAGCTGTCATATCAGCTCCATATATATAATATGTGTGTGTGTCCACGTTTATACTTATAAGGAAAATCTGAGACAACTACATGACATTCAAGCTTTCTTGTATGGTGTAATACAGAACAAGTTCAGAGAAGAGCAAGTCATTCTCAGTCTATGTTTATTTAAGTTTCTCTCCCACTCAGCATAAGTTTGCAAACATTGGCTTAAATATTAACTTCCACCTTTATGACAGTCTATCATCTTTATTAGCATTGCTTTTAAAAGACATTAATATTTTTTGTCTGCTATATATTATCAACCATTTGTGTGAAGCAGCTGAAACAGTTGGTATTCTTTCATTTTCTTTTTAAAAGGGATTAGATACTTAGATTTTAAATGTAACCTTACATTTTAAGAACAAAATATTTAAATATAAAACATTTCAAAATATAAGTAATATACTGAATATTTCTTGTATTGCTGCTATTTTTTTTTAATTACTAAGAAAAATAGGAGAAAAAAATAATTGAAAATTTATTTAATTAATTCTTCAGAATATAACCATGCAAAGCAGTATCTCACATTGTGAGACTTATACTGCTTAGCCACTAATCTATATTATAATATCAAATGTTTTATGGGAAAAGTTTCTAGGTTCACTTCAGTTCGTCATAAGCCATCATTAAAGACTTCTGTGACCTTTAATCAACATCAATAGAATGGTAAAAGAATGCATCTCTAGAGATTATTGGTTGAAATCCATTGCTCAAATATGGCCACCTAGTGCAAACTGCCCAGGCCCACATCCAGACAGCTTCTGGAGATCACCAAGGAGGAAATCCCACAGCCTCTGGGCAGCTTATGCCACTGCTCCATCACTCATGCAGCACAGAAGTGCTGCCTGGTGTTCAGAGGGTGCTCCAGTTTCTGTCTGTTGTCCTGTCAAAGGACACAAGTGTAAAGAGTCTTTCTTCTTCTTCTTTACACCCTTCATTCAGATATAGACACTGATGAGATCCCTTTGAATTGCATCCTCTCCAAGTTGAAGAGAACCAGCTACCTGTAATCCAAGAGAATTTTCAAACTTCTGTAGGAGTACTTGTGCCTGAGAAAATCTTGGTTGATTTTGCTGTCTGTATGTTATGGTTTAAACCCAACAGACAGCTAAAGACATGCACAGATGCCCATTCACATTCACCAGGAGGGACAGAGGAGAGAATAGGAAAGGTAAAAGTATGAGAACTCTTGGGTTGAGATAAAGACAGTTTATCAGGTAGAACAAATGCTGCATACAAGCGAAGCAAATCAAGGAATTCATTCACTTATTTTCATCAACAGGCAGATGTTTAGGCACTGCCAAGAGAGCATAGCACATCAGGAGTAATGGTTTCTGGGGAAGACACATACCACTACTCCAAACATTCCCTACATTTCTCCTTTTCTCCAGCTTTTATTGTAGAACATGATGTTATTCAATATGGGGTATCAGTCTGGGTTATCTCCTGTCCAAGTCCACGCTCAGCTCCTTGTGTACTTTCAGCCCTTCACTGACAGGGCAGAGTAAGAAGCAGAAAAGTCCTTGTCTCTGTGCAAGCACTGTTCTGCAATAAGTCAAAACAGTGGTCTTGTGTTATTGTCTCTAGTTTAATCAAAACACAAGACAACATTAAATGATGAGAAATAAATCTACCATAGCCACAAACAAGACTTTTTTTTTTTTTTTTTTTTTTTTTTTTACTTTACTGTAAAACAGTAAACCTAGTGTATGGGAACTGCTGAATCACAGCCTGAACCTCTGATTAGTCACCTAAGGCAAGCAATATGTCAGCCCTGGAAGCACAGGTGAAAGCAATTCACCTGTGCTGCAGGAAGGGGTGGAGCCAGGCTCCACCTCTTCTAGACCCATTTAAGCGCTGGCTACCAGTGAGGAAGGATCTTTCCTCTAGAGATCCACTCCTCTGGGGTCTTCTGAGCAAGCCCTCTGCAAGGGTAAGCATTTCATCTGTTTTCTCTTGTCCTCACGGTGTATAACTCTCCTGTTTGTTTTATTATTGTACTTCGATTATGCACTTATTATACTTTGATTATACATCTTGATTATGCATTATTTATCTTGATTATACACCTAGGTAAATGATATCTTATCTGCTACATATTTCTTACTTTTTAAGAAAAATATTGTTATTATCTGAGATATTGATACAACTTGCATGTCTTTACCAGGCTTAAAATAAAGTAATTTATTGCACAATTGAAATAAAATCATGCTAAAATAGTACATAATAAAATGCCAATATATTTAGAATACACTTTTCTGTAGATGCTCTATTATTAAGGTCATATTCTAAGTTTAATGGTATTCAGGAGAAAGCTATAGGACTTCAAAGAAAAAGTAATTAACTCCAACTTGGCATTCATTGAATGGACTTCCCAGTCAGTTAAAAAGACACCGATTTCATAGACTATCTTCCAACTTCATGTTGGAAGTAAGTCATTAACCCCACATTCTAATTATGAATACCAAGGAGTGACATCACTAATCTGGAGAGAAGCTGTGTAATTTCAAGCAATTTACTTATGAATTTCAGATAATTAATTTGATGGAAGGTTTGTCAATGTTCCCTTTTCATATCAAATACTGGCTTCTGCTGAAATTTTCTATTTTTGAGTGCTTCATCTTTGCCTATCCACCATCACGAATGAGTGCTTTTGCTGTTGTTACTGTTGGTATTTTGTTTCTCTGGCTTGCAATAGATAACATCTGACACTTCTAAGGAGTAGAGTAGCAGTAGTTATTACTTGAAAGTTATGTTCATTGGCTCATCTAAAATTAACATGTAATGATTAGTAGCATATCTATCTGAGAAATAAATGGCTGTGTATTATTTCCTCTTCTTCCTTCTTTTATTAATTTATTTATCTATTTATTGTTAGATTAAATAATTTCAGGTCAAAAATATATTTTGTAAAACAAGGAAGATACTTGTTATGTATCAGCATAAAAAACAGCATAGTTATGAAAAACTCTATTGAGAACTACATATTTACTTCATATTCTCTGGAATTTTTTAAAAGACAGAAAATAAGAACCTTGTATTTCATATATATCATACCATACATACATAAAAGGGTGGGGAGGAAATTATAATACATAATCTTCTGACTCGGTGTCCTCTGTAATCTAATACAGAAATCACAGCTAAACAAATGAATGTAGGACCAACAACGCATATAGTGTCCTCAACTCTACTCATCTTTATGAATATCTGAAATAGCATCTAAAATCATGAAAGAGGCTTGCTTCATAATCTACATTTTGCTCCCTGTTCCTTCATTATAGCTATACGAGAACCAATTATGAAAAAGTGGAAAGACTACTTCTTTTCTACTATTAAACCTTTTCAATATTTTTTATCCCTGGTTTGAAAATTTCTTTTAGTCATAACAAGGAACTCAATTCAGAGAAGAAACATAGCTTTTAAGTAAAACTGTAGTTACTACTGTTGCAAACAATCTAGTAAAATAAGACTATTCAATATAGTTCTCTTTTACCTGTTCATCTTTTCTGAATAACTATTGCTTCCCCCCACTAGGTCAGACTTTTAAAACCTGATGTTAACTTGTGAAACTAAATTCTGCAGATGCAGAATTTATGGGTTTTGTGGGGTTTTGTTTGTTTTTGTTGTTGCCCCAGTCTTAAAATATGGTTTAATTGAAAGAATATATTCTTTATCTCCACTGTTTTTTCAGTTGTCATGTTGCAATATTCAGATTGTTCACATTTGCCTTAAACATACTGTATGTGTGATTAGATGATAAAATGAGAAAATGTTTCAGAGTTCATAACATAGGATGCTTCAATCCTGTCCAGTAAGTTTACTTCTACCTTTCTATTCTCTACTCTTAAAATTGTGTTAATCCTGAAATGTGATATTTATTATAAGCCTGTTTATCTTATTTGCAGAATCAACTAATTGAGACCCATCAAATTAAACTTCATCAAAAACTTTATTTTCTTTTCAGGGAAAAGGACACTTGTATAGAGACAGCTGTGATTTTTAATCCATGCTTGACATTACTTCAATATTTTACTCTCAATTCAGTGTGCTCTTGGCAGCAGCAGAAATTGCATGATACATCTGCAGAGATGCATTTCTGTGTTATAAATGTGTTTTTAAATGTGTTATTTTCTAGAACACCAATCATGACTGAGCTCCTTTTGCACTTAGCAGTTTAGAAATTATGATCAAAATCTAATCTTTGTAGAGATGTGCTTTGCATTTTTATGACTCTTTCTAACATGATTTAGATGCCCTGTTTTTTGTTTTTTTGATTTCTTGAGTCCCATAACAGTGGCAAAACATCAATCCTTGCAATAGCAATTCATAATTTTGTCAATATAGATTGCAGAAATAAAAATAATTAAGAAGGAATTCCTGATAGCCTATCTCAAAAATGATAGGGGACCTGGGAGGAAGACTTCTTAGCACATGTACAGAGTTAGACAAGAAGTGTGAGCAAAACTTTCACTGAAAGTCCTGATCTGTCTGTCTTCATCAAGCTATCTCTAGTTCAGAGGGATAAGCATATATATACACACATAATCAGTCTGCATTCATAAACTTCACAAAAACTTGGCAGCTATGCAATTTCTTCTGTTTTTCCATTACATTTAAATTTTCAGTGACTATTTTTCCAGTTAGAAATAGTCATAAGGTAATCATTTAAAAAAAAAAATTAGCAGGAGCTTCTGTCTTGTCTACATTACAGCAGGTCTCCTAAGGTTTTATTTCAGCAAAGCACCCTGATACCAATTTCAATGGGGGGGAAAAAAAGCAAGCAAACATAAATAACTGAAGTTCAGTGATTAGTGTTTTGCTTTAGAAAATATATATATCTCAAAGTTCAGCATGCATTTACATTCTTTTTCTAGGGGGTGAATGAATAAATAGTAAGAAAAATCAGATGGATGTGATTTCTTGATAAGAACACTGAAATGTAAACTAAAACTCTTTCTGAGTAGAAAGTTAGAGGGATAGTGTTATTAAAAGAACTGTAACTTTTTGTCAGAAACTAAAGACTAAGAACCTAAAACATTTAAAAGTGGAATTTTTAAAAAATCCTGAAAAGGAGAAAAAAGATATTAATACATTAGAAGAAATACTAATCAAATATTTTCAATAACTCAAGGAAGGCCCTGTGGCTAAAGCATTACTTCTAATCTTATGTTCACTATCTAGATTATATTTTTTCTGTGTCACAGTATGAAGGAGCACAGAGTTTTTTTTATCTTTCATTTAAAATTAATGAGTTGCACATTACTTCACTAGGAAAGAATATCAGAAGTAAACCTTTTCATTTAGGAAAGGAAATAGATTTGTAAGCAGACTTGATTTTCAGTTCTGGGTACTCCTGGTTTCTAAGGTAACCTTTGAGAAGTATTTAAAATGTTTCTACTGAAGTTCCTGCATGTTTATGCTATAACTGTATTTGCAAAGTAACTTACATTTTTTACATGCCTTAATTGAAATCTGCATGTTGATACCAAAATTTTGAGAAAATAGGATGTGGTTTTGAACTAATCTGAGTCACCTGGATACATATCTTCCATTTGGTTCAGAAGTGATGAAAAGATATCCTCTAAACATTTTGGACACTGTTGGGATGCTTTGCAATTTCAAATTAATAGCTCTCCAGTTGGACCTGGAACAAACTCATTGGAATTTGCCTACCACATTCTACATTACTTTCATTGCTAGGTAAAAATATAGGACTTTTCCTACAAACTAGGATCTGGAAAATACCTCAGGGCATTCTATTGCCAAAAACAGGCAAGCTTATCATGTGTAATATGCCTAAGGATGACTGGAATAAAAAGTGTCTATCCTAAGAAAACTTATAAGTTGACTAGACTTTTACCATACTCAGACTCTCATAATACTACAGATGAAGTTGCCTTTCTTTTGTGATACAAGATCTTGTGATCCCACTGCATTAACTTGCAGACATTTGAGAGCCTGAGACTGTATGTGTTAACAGCTCAGCGGTCCATCTCTCCCACCTTCTTTCTCTACATCTTTTCCCTAAAGTGCTGCTCTTGTCAAAATCTCAGTGTATACACTCTGAATTTATCAGCGCCATTAGATATTCATAAAGGTAAATTATTGGAAAATGAACTATTTATTCTGTTCAAATGGAGCAGTCTGGCGATTAGAGAGACTTTAAAATATAAATAAATACTAAATAGTTAAATACACATGTAGTTAAATATTTAACTACAAGCATACTTTCTCCTCCAAGTAAAATTGCAATATATAGTTGTGGGTTTTTTAATATCTTTGATTAGTAGAACAATACTCATGAGGTCAATCATACAAAGTTATGATTAAAGACACATTTTTCATTTTCAAATAACTACTGAAATTTCTATATGAAAGCAGCACATATATCAAACTGGCAAGAAAACATTTTGCAATCCTTTTCTCTAAGAATCTAATGTGGAATACATATCTAAGACATTAGCATACACAGGAATTATCATTTTGAAAAAACAGGAAAAATAATAATTGGCAAGTTTGATACTGGATTAGAGATAATTAGAAGAGAATCATGCACACAATTTTTGCAATATTTGCATGCTTACATGCAAATTAATATTGCTTCTTAACATATATTATAATATTGCTTCTTAACATATGACACTGCAATCATCTGTACTACATCTTCCTTCACCTGCTGGCCATGCTCATTTTAATTCACACCAGGATGCCTTCTTGGTCACAAGGGCACACTACTCGCTCATGAACAACCTGTTGTCCACTCAGACGCCCAAGTCCTTCACTGTAGAGAATCATAAACCCTTGTGAATGTAATAGAATATTTAAAACTGATCATTCCTCTGTGCCAAGATTTCTAACCTGTCCAGGTCTTACTGAATGGAGCAGAGCCAGTGTCTGTCTATCAGTCACTCCTCACAGCTTTGTATCATCAGCAAACTTGCTGAGGGTGCACGCTATTCATTCATTCATTGCTTTTTATCTATTTAAAAAAGCACATTGGTATATCACATTTAAAAAAAAAAAGTAATTGTGACATTTGAAAGAGTGCTCTCCAATTTATCTGAGCAGTGAGTAGCAGTTTCATTTGTAAGCATATATATATGGTTGAGTGTGTATATATATGTATGTATACTTATACACAAGTATTCACACATACACATTCATGGATGTGGAACTCCTGAATGGGTCCAGAGGAGGACCGCTAAGATGATCAAGGGCTGGAGCACCTCTCCTATGAAGAAAGTTGAGGGAACTGGACTTGTTTAGCTTGAAGAAGAGAAGGCTCCAGGGAGACCTCATTGTGGCCTTCCAGTACTTGAAGGGAGCATATAAACGGGAGGGGGATTGGCTGTTTACAAGGGTGGATACTGATAGGACAAAGGGGAATGATCTTAAACTGAGACGGGGAGGTTTAGGTTAGATATTAGGAGGAAGCTTTTCACTCAGAGGTTTGTGACATGCTGGAAGGTGGTTGTGGATGCCCCATCCCTGAAGGCATTCAAGGCCAGGCTGGATGTGCCTCTGGGCAGCCTGGTCTAGTGGTTGGTGACCTTGAACACAGCAGGAGGGTTGAAACTAGATGATTATTGTTCTTTTCAACACAGGCCATTCTATGATTCTGTGATTCTATGATAATGTAGTTCCAAGCCCTATGCCATGGGTATGGTTGCAATAGATCAGACTGCCCAGAGTCCCATCCAATCTGTCCTTAAACATCTCCAGGGGTAAGGCATATACAGCTTATCTGGACAACTTGTTCCAGCGCCTCACCACCCTATGATATCATTGCTTCATAGAAGGCTACCAGAGAAGTCAAGCATGACGTCTCCTTGCTGAATCTGTATATTGACTGCTTTCAACAACCTTCTTCCACTCACTAGGAGATAGAACAGCTTATGCTGGATGCTATCATGTTCTGGGGACAGATGTGAGGGTGGCTACAGTTTCCTTCATCATCCTTCTTGCCCTTTTTGAAGACTGGAGTGGCACTGGCTTTTCTCTAGTCCTCAGGTACCTCTTCCACGGCCTTTCAAAAATAGTAGAGAGCTACTTGGTGATCACTTCTGCCAGCTCCCTCATCATTTGTGGGTACATCTTCTTGGTACCTATGGATTTGATGCCATGAAGTTTGCTTAGTTGATATCTCACCAGATCCTTTCTGACCAAGGGGAAATCTTCCTTTCTGCAGATGCTTTCTCTTACTTCCAGGTTCTGGGATTCCTGAGGGACAGTATTAGCAGTTAAGACTGAAGAAGACATTCAGTAGTTCTTTTCTCAGTACCTTCTGTTTTCATGGCACTCACCTCTGAAGACCGATGATAAGGAGTTCAACAAGGGTAGAAATTCAGCAGTAAATTTAGAGATGGAATGAGCATTTTGAGGACATTATAGAAAGAGTTTTTCAAATGTGAAAAAAAAAAATCCTTGAAATGACCAAGGAATTAGGTTCATTTTTTAATCAAGATCTTACACTTTCGAAGTGATTTTATTTTTATTGAAGAGTTCATTTTCGAAATTCTTCTAAGATAATTCATTTTTTTTCTTACTCCTTATAACATCACAAGTTCACCCAGGAAAAAATTCTTAAAAAATCTCAAGTACATTTATATGCATTTTAAGTGCTTTTGCCTTATAGTTCCAAATGAAATACTAGTTATTAATAGAACTGTGGAGAGGAAAATATCACTCAATTTATTGTAGCACAGGATATTAAGGCATTCCCTCATGTATATTTGGTTACTAATTTCTACTAAAGAAATTGAGAAAGTCTCCACTTGGAGGGAGTAGAAGTATTTAGGGACTGCCAGAAGAGCAATAACAGCTGTATTTCTTATTATGGTTTCATATTAATATTTAAATTATGAGTAGCATGGGTTTTTGTTTGTTTGTTTTTCCTTAAGATAATCAAATAAGGGAAAGTATTTCCATTTAAAAAAAAAGTTCAGGAAAATTCAGTAAAGAGAGGAAAAAATATTTTAAATAATGATTACGAAAAGCATTGAAAAATTACGTCCATTCCACTATACTTTTTGATCACTTCAGATCTTTAACAGGACATAAAAAAAAAATTTTCCACATAATTCTACAGATTTTTGCAATGAAAATCAGTGCCTGGATGCACTGTGCAGAATTACCTAAGTTCAGTAGAAATATCTTTGGAGATAAAAGCAGTGTAATAAGATCAGAAAATCTTTAAAGTGGGGTCAGAAAATCTAATGGGTCTTAGTTAATATTCTGTTAGTGATTCTATTCTGTTACATGGCAGAAAAACATTCTGGCTTTCTGTGTACAGGCTGCCCTACCTAAAGGAGTCTTTTAGTCTTGCCCTTATTGTATAGGTAATTTTCTTTGTATTCCTAGTATTGAATACAAATTTCATTCAGTGCATTCTGTGGCAAACAGTCATGTTTAAATTGTAGTGAATCAACTGTAGTGAATCAGCCAAGACTAAAACCAAGAAAGGTATAATACAATTAGTGGGATTATTTTTATAGTAGTATTTTCCTGTGGCTAATTTAATCTCCAGCTACTTTAGTTTTTCAGTGCAACCACTAAACAATACAGGTACCTTCTATAAGTGAATACAAACAAAAAACATTATTTGCATATTCATTAGCATAGACATTTTATTGTTTTGAAGTGTACACCAAATGACCAGTTAGTGCTTGATGGCAATTACTGAGGAAGTAAGAGAGATTTTGCATGAGCTTTATCTCCCTAAGTAATCAAAGTGTGCATCTTATTTACTAAATCAGGATGCATAATCAGCTGTGTCTGAGTTGTTATTGTATTAATTAGATACTTTAATAGTGCTTTTGTTCATCTTTATTTATTGTGTAAATACATGGCAGAACATGAGTACAAAGAAAAGTCTTTCCTTTTCTTACCAAGCAGATTAAAAAGACACTTATGATTTAGTTACTGCTGCCATCTGCAATATTAGCAGAAGTTGAAGGGGTACCCTGTGCTGAAGTCATACCTGGGATCCAAATACTAAGTATACATCCTTTCCTTAGCAGTGCTGAAAATGCTCTAAAAACTACATTCCATTTTTGTTCTTTTTTTTTAACTATTTCACTTTTTTTTTATAATGTGAATTTCTAAATGATTCATTATGAAGACACATTAATGAGGAAGGTTTTCTGTACATGAGATTTCTAAGGTTTATTTATTTATTATTATTTTATTTTAGTAAGAAGTACTCACCCAGTTTGGACCCTTCATTTGCAGAGTAGGACAGGAAACGCCCTGCTTCTGTTCTTCATTCTTTGTATCACCTCAGTATATTTAGGTGCTTAAAGAAAAGTACAAGAAGTGTGTGCAGATTCAATATATAATGGATTTTTTATTAGGCTTCAGTGTTGGTTGGACTTCCCTGACTGATGAAGCAGGCTCTGAACAAGCTGTGGATGTTCAAATATAGAAGCCTTCGCAGGTTCCTGCTGAAGAGACCCAACCACCAGTCTTGAGCAATCACTTTGAATCTTTCTTAAGCTGCTTCAAATATGGATTTTATGGATGTTTATGGAAATGCCTAATGTAAATCACCCTAATATCATGCAGCCTGACTTCCATAGCTTTAGTACATCTGTGCTTGATTGGAAGACATTCTGAATTACATAAAACATTGAGAACATGAGTTTTAATCTTGTCCAGAGTAAAGAAAGATACCAATTGTACAAAAGACTCCAGTAAGTTTATAACAGTTCTTGAGGTGTGGCCTCAACAGTGATTCTCTAGTCTTGATGACTGTGTTATTTCTAAAGCAAACCAGGATGCTGTTGGTCTTATTGCACACCTGACCACACTTCTGGCTCATGTTCAGCCAGCTGTTGACTAATAACCCCAGATCCTTTTCCTCTTATAGCTTTTCAGCCTCTCTGCCCCAAGCCTGTAGCATTGCATGGGGCTGTGATCAAAGTGCAGGACCTCACGCTTAGTCTTAGTAAAGTTCATAGAATTGGTCTCAGCTCATTTATCCAGCTTGTCCAGATCCCCCTGTAAGGCCTTCCTGCACTCAGACAGATCAATACATCCCCATAGCCTGGTGTCATCTGCAAACTTACTGGAGACGCATTCATTCCACTCATCCTGAAAATTAATAAGGATATTAAACAGGACTGGTTGCAATGCTGACTTTTGTGGACCAGCTCTCATGACTGGTCACCAGCTGGATTTCACTTCATTCACCACTGCTTTCTTGGCCCAGCTATTCAGCCATTTTTTTTCCTAGCAAAGAATACATCTATCCAAGACACGGGTTTCCAGCAATACTGTGGGAGACAGTGTCAAAGGCTTTGTTAAAGTCTAAGTAACTTACATCTATAGCCTTTTCCTCATCCACTAGATCAGTCACCTTGTCATAGAAGATCACGTTGGTAAAGCAGAACTGTTGCCTTGATCGCGGCAACCCCAATTAGCATCCGGTCATAAAGTGCTCTGACAGCCCCGGCCTCTTTTATGGCCCCTGGCTTTCCGGCTCTGGCCCTGGCTTTCGCCCCGGCCCCCAGCCTCCTGACCACTCACACACCTTTTATGACACCAATATGATAAGCGGTGAAATGGCATTTAATGTGTGGCGTAGTTCGCTTATATACATGCCCCATCTTCATCTACGCCCCTTAAGCACGCATCATAAATCAATCACAAAGTAGAGGAAGGCCTATCGCATCACATCCCAAATCCCTGCTTATTCGCCTAATACAACACAGAACCTGCCTTTCATGAATTCAATTTGTCTGGACCTGATACCCCAGTTATCACACTCAAGATGATCTGTTCCATGACCTGCCCCAGTAGAAGTCTGTAGCCCAGAATATCCTTCTGACCTTTCTTTTAGATGAGCATCATAACGGTAAGTTTCCAGATGTCTAGGACCTCCCCAGTTGAACAGGTTAGAATGCAGCTTGGTAGTCACTTTTGGCAGCTCCCTCAGTATCCAACTGATGGCTCCCATCTGGCCCCATATACTTGTGACAGTCTGGGTGGAGTAGCAGGTCACTAACTATTTCATCCTGAATTGTGGCAGGTTTATTCTGCTCTCCATCCCTGTATTCCAGTTCAGGAGGCTGAGTATCCTGAGGATAACTGGCCTAACTATTAAAGGGAGATATAAAGAAGTCATTGAAAATTTCAGCCTTATTTTCAGTGATAATATTCCCCACTGCATCCAATAAATGAATGGAGATTCTCTTTAACCCTGCTCTTGATACTAAGATATTTTTAAAACCATTTCTTATTATCTTTAACAGTGGCAGATTAAGTTTTTGCTAGGCTTTCACCTTTCTAGTTTTTCCTCTGCATATCCTAGCAACTTCTGCCACCTCTTGGCTTCATCCTAGTTACCTGAAGTGGTGTGAGACAAGGAATCAGAACAATTCACTGTGTTCTTTCCCATTATGGTTAGGACTTGATGAAATATCACTTGTTTGTTGTTATAAACATTCTAGTTAAAGATGGTACAGAGGAGCAATGCATAGTAACCACAGAATGCCTTTTCTGAGGTTCTTCTGACTCTTTTCTATTCACACAGTTTACATCACATCATAAAGGCATTTAAGCGCTTTTCAGTATTAAAGGTAACAATTACACTGAGGTTTTTTATAAATGTATTGATGCCTGCCCCCAGTTGGCACAGCATCCTCTCAGCTGCTAGATATGGGCTGTGAGATTGCCAGTAATTTCAGAGGGTGAGAAACCAGCAGCGTTTCAGTTCAGGGACCATCCAAGCATATGCCCCTCTGGCTAGTGCATTAGTTTGTCAATTGTAAGATTTTATCTTAGAATGCTTCTACCTGCCAATTTAATAGTTGTTAGAAGGCTGGTGTATGTGGATGCAGATGCATAGCCCTGCTATTGTTTACAAGACAACAGACAAAAATAGGATTAAGTAGAAGAAAGTGTCAGATATCTGTAGAAAATGTATCAGGATATGAAGCTGCTTTGAGATTCTATAATAATATATGAGTACAAGGAAAACATACATGGTAGGCCTATATTCTTCAGAATAGATATTTGTCTATCAAAAATGACTTAAAAAGCACAGAAGTTATTTGTAGCCTGTTAGCCATTTTATCAAACTGCAAATGCACATATTTTAGAAAAATGTATTTTCCAAGAAATTAAACCTTTTCATGAAGAAAAGAATAAAAACTTTTCCTTCTTTATTTACCTGGGGAAACCATTAACGTTCTTAAAGTGTATTTTGAAAGAAAATCTGATAATCAAAGTGCTAATGTCAGGTACTCTCTGTAGGAGATTCTGAATTGTGAAGTTGTAGGGTTGAAAAATTTGTATTGCCATGTTCATTTATGCATAAGGGAATTAAAAAATCTGAAGCAAAAAAATAGTGATCCAGAAAATGACATGTTAACCTTCTCCACTCAGCTGGATATGGACACATGAAGAAAGTAGGCATTTAATGCAATTGAGATATTTTCTTGGTATAAATTTGCGTGGTTTTATGAAATTAACTATTACTTTTAGGATATGAAAATCATCAGCATGAAGTTAATATTATATATTGCATTCTGACCTATCTAAACTATAAGGTTACTTTTAGCAAAAACAAACCAACCAACATAACACGCAGAGTGATAATATAAGCAAGATCTCATATTAAGTGTATCAAATAAGAACATTGGACAAACCAATAAAAGCATTTCTCAAAGCTTCTCAAAACACAGATAAGATCCTTGATCCTTGATTTCTCCAGCATCTCTCCTATTCATCATGATGGTTCAAAGCTTACTGAGAATATCCAGGAAAGGATATCAGCCAGCTCCCTCAGACTCAAGGGTGCATGATGAGATCATGGATTTATGAGCATCCAGTTTGTTTATGAATCTATTCACTTAACTTACCTGTCTTTTAACTTTCTTCAAAGTTTTCTCTAATGAAGCTTATTTGTCTATAGCAGATTGCACTTTAGGTAGAGATTTGACTTTGTTTCCTCTACTTTTAGGTATTTGATCTTCCCCTAAAATTGCATATGAAAATATTTCTGTTTGCTCAAAACTATGGATGTAGTAAGCTGTAAGACCTCTGAAGGACATCTGCTGCAAAAATTAGGAAAATAACTATTATATTTTAAGATTTCAGAGTGCGTTTAAAACTTAAATTAAGACCAAGAAAGTACAGCATGACTTTAATATTTGTATTTCATGTAGCTGCAGTAAGAAAATAGTTAAATATAAATAACTATTAATCAGAGTTAATTTGATACTGTTTTAAATCAGATTTTTATGTTCATGACGAAGACTGTCCCCACTAAAGTCAAGTGAAATTTTGTTATCAGAGTACATGGAACTAAAATTGTATATTTTGTCACCAAATGTTTCTGTGTTCTGTTAAGGAAGAAAGGCAGTACGTACAACAATAATGAGTGTACATATCTAGAAGAAAATCTTACTTTTGTTATTTCCCTAGGCAGTTTTATGACCCATGCTATTCCTAAAATGGTACAGTTCTAGCCTTCTTAATATTCAACATACGCCTACTCTGTTGATAGTGCTATTGTTTTCAAAAATGCCCTAGATTTCAAAATTGCCCTAGATGCCTAGTCATCCTCAAACAAATGCCATGAGCCCCTATTTGTTAATCTGAATTAATGAACAGATGATGTCCAGTTAAGTTCTAAAAAAATAATAATCATATATTGTTAGGGTTGATTACATTTACATATAGCATGTTTTGAGGAATAAGTCCTTTATCATTAAAATTAACGATATTCTTCCTGCTTACTTAAGCATTTTTAATGTATTTAAGGGTGTAAGGACAAAATTTGGATCAAATGGGGAAATAATCTGTTTTTCTGATTTTTTTCTTAGTGTTTTTAGTATAGTACTTTTGACACCAGAAGCAACACATTTTGTGATATTCTTGAAGATTTTTTTATTTGAAGGATTGGAAATAATGTGATTATTTGTTAATGAGTATTGTCAAATAATACTGTAACACTACTATTTCAAAATTTCTATAAAGCAGAAGAGCTCTTTTGAAAATAATTTAGAAATGGATATCAAGTTTTTATCTATTCATCTGTTCTATTCAAATTCTGTTTCACTGTTTTCATTCTGATAGGATATTTTTGGATATTTTTACATTTTAATTATAGACAGTTTTAGCAAATGGGTATTTCTTCAGACATCAAAGATTTCTCTCAAAAGATTGGATGTGGAGCCAAGGCTCTGAGACATCTTTGTTTAAATTATAGAGCTGTGCTGCTTAACTTCAGTTCTTGGAAAGTTATGGAGATGATTGTTCTAAAGGATATTGAAAGGCAATTAAAGAACAAAGCTATTATCAGATGAAGTCAACATAGGTTCAAGAGAAAGTCCAGCTGTAGTAATGGGATCTTCTTCCAAAGCAAGTCAGCTGCTTGGTGGATGAACGGGAAGGTGGTGGATGTAATCTTTCTGTATTTCACTAAGGTCTTGGATATTATCCCTCATGACACACTTCTGAACAAAATGGCCTGATGTGAAATAAATAGATTCACCCTAGACTGGCTGATGAGCTGACTTTACTGTAGAGCTTAAAGAGTTGTAGTGAATGGACTGAATCTGGATGGCAGCCTGACAGTAGTAGTTTTTCCTGAACTGAGTAGAGCTCAGTTCTAAAGTCAATCCTGTTCAACTTTTTTTTAATCAGTGTTCACTTTCAGCTCGTTTGAAATATTTTCCCACATTTAGGTTATGAACCCCTTTCAGAATTTTAATTCTTATAAGACTAGAAAAAGCTTTCTTACAAAAATGGACTCCCTTGCAATTATAGTGCTAGCTGTATAAGATTTTTTTACATTCTTCAATTCCAATTGGAGTAGATGAATGAGGGAAGAAAAATTATGAAACAGAGATGCTCAATTGCAAAACTACAGGAATTCAACATATTTGATCACATGAACTTTGATGCTGTTGAGAGAATAAGTGCTGAGCTGGTATATGTGTATTCATAAATCTAATTCTTCAAGGTTTTTATAAATTCTTTACAATTAATTTACTTACTTAAGCTTAACAGTTTTAAGCACATTTTAAATACTTAACATGACCTTTTCTATTTTGAGAGCTTTATTTTGACACAAAGAATGAAAGTGACTATGCTAACCTCTCTTCACCAAAACATACTTCACTTGAATAAATGATATCCAAAAAAGATAAATAACCTTCAAAAATTGAATTAATGTTCATGAATAGTCAACAGGGAGTCCTATTTTAAAAGGAATAAATAAAATCCATTCTGAGGTTACAATTACATTATTTGTCCAAATCAAACAGCAGAATTGAGATACTGTAGTCAGGCTGTTAGTGTTCACTAATTGCTTTGTAGTATTAAAAATGAACATGATTATTTTTACCCTTTGTTTGCTATATATTTGACTTGTGAGCACACTGGTACATAATAAGAAGTTGTCTGATCTAGGTTTAACCTAGTTATGTGAATGAATTTTGAGCATTATTATTATTATTATTATTAAATATATTAAATATATACTTTTAGGAGAATTTGGGCTCTGGTTCTACAGGATCTAAAACACAGAAAATAGCTGCTTTGATAAAAGGCTTGGAAAAAGTTTTTTGAAGAGCCACTCTTTCTGTTGAGAGGAAGCCATATGCTTGAAAATGCTCTTAGCTTTATAACTTCTGACAGAATGTCAGTAATTTATTTTCAATTATTGTTCTCTGAATCTTATATTCATTTTATACTCTTTAATGTTTGAATTATCATTTATTACACAGCCAACAATTTCTAGCATAGTGTGTCAGAGCAAATAATTACTCAGCTGTTGCTGCAATATTAAAATATATATATATATATTTGGGTATTTATTTATTTATTTGTTTGTTTGAAGAAAAGTTTTCTTATTTGTTCATTCTGTATCTCAAATGTGTATAAGCTCTGAAGTTAGCTGCTTTGACATTAAGCTGAAGGGTACCAAAAAAAGATTATTTAGAGCAAGGTTATATTTTGAACGGTAGTGATTACCTGAAAATACAGCACTATAAATATATATGAAGAACTCTGCATGGCATGTGTAGTGGTCTTCGGTTTCTTACTAATATGGTATAAAATCATCTGAACATTCATAGATCAACTCTAGGTGTAGAAGCTCCAGTGCAAACAGCAAACAGTTTGCTCTTTTTCAGCTACAAGGCTTCCTTCCATTCAAATTCTTTTCCTTAAAAGTATGCTGCAGGGGCAGTTCTTGTGTACTAGTCTAGATGACTATACATATGAAGAGAAAAAGAAGTGCTGCTGATCACTTACAGCTGTATGAAATGCTACATAAATATGAATGGATCTAGACACATAACAGACTCTGGTCAAAGAATCAATTACATATTTGAGTTGTGAAACAGCTGAATTTGTGTTTCTGAGTTTTTACCCCACTGTACATTCCAGAATTGCCAATTTACTTGCTATTTAGGATCTCAAAGAGAGACTGGGCTCATGCAGAGAAAGCAATTCTGATGAATACACACTTCTCAAACTGCACTGCCTTATAAGCCATCAAAGCAATTTGAAAATCAATTTGATATTTGACAGGGAACCAGTCTATTCCCTTTAGGATAGAAATGACATGCTGAGGCCACTTAGTGAGAGGAAAATTCTGACAATTTTGCACAAGTCGGAGTATTTGCAGAATTTTCTCAAAAAAATCATAAAATCACAGATTATATGATTCTAACCCAGAGGTTAAAGTTCAAAACATTGGCTGTGGCTTTAACAAGTACCCTCAACTGGAGAAGCTGGTTTCTGAGTAGAGGATATCATTGTATTTTCTTTTTTTTTTTTTCCCCTTACATACATGATAGGACTACTGACAGTTTTAGTGAAATATCCATGAGTTCCGAGATGTTTTTTTATTAAACCCTGCAAATGAACAAACTAGAAAATTGTAAGAAGAATATCATTATTCTGTTGGAATCACTTACTACATAGTTAATTTAAAATCGTTTCCACTGCGATAACTTAAAAGACTAAATATTGAGAGCAAGGCTGTTATTTATTTATTTTCATCTGGAAAGATAAGTGTATATTAGATTCCTGTTTCTCATCAAACGCTTCCAGTTGGAAGATGTTGGAGTTTTTTGCTGTTGTTTTTATGGACTAATTTGAAAAGCTATTTTGCATTACATCAATGTAATTTTCCCAGATCTCAGCAACTCTATACAGTAACATTAAATTATTATTAAAAGTTATGTTAAATTTATTGATACAAAATAAGTTATAGATCAATTGTCTGAGTTCTTAGTTGCAAATTTACAGCAATTTTTTGTTGTTTTTTTTTTCAAATGGGAAAGTGCAACAATAGCCTTGCAGTTAATAGATGTTTCCACTTGGAAACAGATTTTACAAGAGACAAGAAAATTAAAAGTTTTAGAATATATCTCAAAATTATAGATAAGATAGTGGTTGTAAAATGTCTAAAACCAGAACAAATTTATTTTGCTTTCCAAAATTTTTATGACATAAAACTGAAGTTCTGTAAATACTCTCCAAATAATGAAAACATTTTTGAGAAAAACTTCTAAGTAACATACAAACTCTGGAAAATAATAAATTAGAAATTGTCAAAGACTACATTCTTACTGAAATTACTGTCTGTCCCATTGCTAAGATGGGCAGAATTAATTTATCTTAAACATCCACAGGTAACAGAGGATTTCAGATGGACATTTTGAGTTATGGAACAGGAAGGTGTTCTACCAAGTGTAAGAGATTATTCTTTTATATAATTGACTCAAAGTTTGCTGAGGAACAAGTCCAGGCAAAGTCCAAGCAAAGGCAGAGAAATCTTCTGTCTAGAGGACACTGATGGACAGGTCCTAGCTAAAGGGTTGTGATATCCTTTAAGGAGCACAGATGGACAAGGCCAGGGGCTACTAGAGTTGCTGCTATTGGCCGTGTGTAAGAGAGAGGGATAAGCTGCTGCTAACGGCTGGGAAACATCTTTTGTGTGGACTTATCTCGAGGAAGACGACCATCTCACGAGGTACCTCATGACTCTTGCTCAAGCACCCAGGGATGTCACATAGGCAGGAAAAAAGGAGGATAAAAGAGGGTCCAACCACTATGAGGATAGGGTGTCTGACATCAGATCCCTCACTACGGACTGCATGCTGATGGACTACCCTGGGCCCGCTACCTGAGACCTGCTGCTTCCTCCCGGACTTACTCTGCAGCTTCCTCCTGGACCCACCCGGTACCTGCACCCTCTTGTTGCCCAAGACCAGCCTTGCTGCTCCCCCCCTTCAGCCTCGGACCATCGGAACGGTTTGTAACAGGACTACTGCCGGATCCTGGTGGTGACTACCCCCGCTTTATGCAATTCTTGCTTCTTCCTATCTTTTCTATCGCTCGTCTTCCCTTCCCCATCACCCCAATCTGTAATAGTGTCCGTCCTCCCCTTTCTCCATCTCCCTTATTAACATCTGTAATAAACTGGTCAGACCAACATTTGAACCGTTGTTTCTTAATGCCAGGTATACAGGTATTTCTCATGCCAGGTATACAGATATTAAAAGAACCTCCTCTCCCTCCTATAAATTGGAGCGAGACACCAAGGTTACACTAGAAGCCTGTTACAGAATTAAGAATAAAACTGCTTTCTCATCCCATGCCTAATTCTATTTACGTTTCCATTAAGTCACTCTACTGACACAAGATATATTGCGGGAGAAAGAAAGAAAGAAGGAAGGAAGAAAGAAAGGAAGGAAAGGAAGGAAAGGAAGAAAGAAAAAACACCACCACCACCAACAACAAAAAAAAAAACACACACAAACAAAGAGAGGATCATTTTGGCACTAGCTGAAAATAGAGGTGAGTAGAAAATAGGTGACACAGATACTTTTGTTTCAACTAGATATGCAGCCTAATACCATTTGAAATTCTGCTGATTTACTGATATATATTGTCTCCTATTCATTTCCCATAGTCTGCTATGGCATTTAGATAATTTATTTCTTGAGAGATGTAGCCGTTATTACACTCGGGGCCATCTAGCTGCATTTTTCTTTATCTTTAATGCTTCTGTGCTTAGCTATGCTTACAGAACTCCTAGGAAAATATGGTCTACTTTGTCATATGGCATAAATCTTGTGCACAAAGCCTTCTTTAAACTCTGGATACACTGCTGTTGAAAGGAAGGTAGACAACTACAATCTTCAGAGTATTTTGTTTCATCTTGACAAGTGTGGGAATTATACTTTAGTACTGTAGTTGTACTTCAGTTAACTCTACAAGGCTGTGGCAATTGTGATAAGTAATACTATTACAATAGCTCCTGAAATATTGATGTGCATCCAGATCTGGGAAATAATTTTTAAGGAGCAAACTGATGAAGTGTGAATTACCCCAGAATGTGGTGCTATTCTGCATGCTTTCAAAAAGAAAAACAATGAAAAAAGACAACTTTTTGGTATATAAAAATAATATAGAATGAAGTGATCTGCATAATGATATGGAGATCTTGCTTGTATAGCTACAGAGATTAGTTTGCATTTGAGGAGTTTTAACCAATTTTTTCTTACACCCAGTTACTAACCTGCATGCAACTGCCTCCTCTTGCCTCTCCATAATATACAGTAATTCACTCAGGTCAAGTATGGACCTGCTAATCAAATTATTGCTTTGTTAAGGCTTACTGAAGTAACAGCTTTCACCTTCTGGTCTTTTAGTGTCTTTAGTTCTGGTCTTTAGCTAGTGTCTTTTAAATGGATGTGTTAATTTAGTTGAAAATTAAATCGTTCTGGTTGTGCAAATCAATACTATTTCTTCTGCACAGCTTCACATACAGGCAGCTGTAAATAAACAGACCTTGATATTAGAAATATTTAGTACCATTACAGATTTTCAAAGAATTTCACACAAGGTGAGGGTCAACAGATAGCAAATCATTTAAGCAAATCATTTAAGAATACAGTCATTTATAAAGGAACAAATTTGTATTCATTAGTGAAGAAGAGAACAAAAATATGATTAATTCTGTACAGCTCAGAAACTTTTTTTTTATAATAAATGCATTAATGCAAATCAGTAATCTGGTTATTACCCATTTCCTTGTATTAAAAAATAAACATACTGAATGTATGTACTTTAGTGAAAGTATATTTGGTATGAAGTATTCTTGACATAACAAAAAAAGAAATATATATAAGGTTAAATCCTGAAATTCTTTTTTTGGTGCAGAACTATAGTACAAATAGACTCCGTAAAGACAAATTTATGCAGTGGAATTTTTAATTTTAATTTCATGAGATAATAAACAAGACTTCTTTGAAGATGTTTACACAGGTAGCAGGTACATAAATAATGGTGAGGTCAATAAGTCAACTTCCAATAAGAAGTACAATCTTAATCTTGCCATTAGAAGAGAACAGAATATCAGGCGTATTAAAGACTCTTTCATTTGTATGACAATCGGCAGTTCTAGAAGCAATAAGCGAGCAATGGTATTAACTAGAGAAATCAAAGAATGATCATTGAGAAACTACAGAAACAACTGCTAATAGCAGTATTTTTAATGTTGGAATGCTAATCTTTAACCCTAAATTCAGAGTACTTAATTTTTCATTTTCTTTGTTATTTTGGGGGGTTATTGATATTCATTAAGAAATTAGACCTGAAATCTTTGTAGTTAATGAGTCGATATTATTCAACAAGCACCAGAGCAATCATGTTTATCTCTTTTTTAATAAATGTAAAAAAATCAGTGTTTAAAAGAATAGCTGTGAACATCTTCTATTACTATGATTTACTGTCAGGAAGTTGGTACATGGCTGTTAATCATCCAGAAAATTAGCAGCATAGGTGGCATTTAAATTGAGGGTCAATCCTGACATGTTGCATGTGAGAAATTGCAGTGGTAATAAATTGAAGTTTAAAAACATAGGGCTGTATTGCATCTGATGATGAAATTTTAACATCCTTTTAACTTTTGATCATGTTGTGGTTTAACCTCAGTGAGCAGCTAAATCCCACAAAACCTGGAAGGGAAAGGTAGAAGAGTGAGAGATCTCATGGACTGAAATAGAGACTGTTTAATAGGTAAAGCAAAAGCTCCACGTGCCAGCAAAACATGATAAGGAATTAATTCACTACTTCCCATCAGCCTGCAGGTGTTCAGCCACTTTCAGAAGTGCAGGGTTTATCACATGTAACATTTTCTTAGCAAAACAAATCCCATAAGCTTTACCAACACTCTCCCCACTTCCTTCTTCTTTACTCCCACTTTTATTGCTAAGCACAACACCGCATGCCATGGGATGTCTCTTTGGTCAGTCTGGGTCAGTTGTCTTGGTTAAGTCCCCTCCCAGCTCCCCCAGTTCCTCACTGGGAGGGCTGCATGATGAGCTGAAATGTCCTCAGCTCTGTGTAAGCACTGCTCTTCAATAACTAAAGCATTGGTGTGTTATCAATGCAATTTTTATCACAATTTCACTGCACAGCAACACATGAGCATCTACAAAGAAAATTAACTCTATCCCAGGCAAAACCATGACACTGTAAAACCAAACAAATATTACAATCTAATGAGAGAATTATATAGCTGTTATTGCATGTAAGGAGGAATGAGATAAAGGGAGGAGATAGATTTACTACCTGCTCATATTTTGGTCAATCTACCCTTCAAATAACATTGGAGTAACAAAAGGTTTTAGTACAAGAAATTAGACTTTTTAATCTGCTCCACACTGACACACTTTTAGCAAGAAAGGGTTAAATTGAAGACCACCCACAGTATCCACTCATTTTTACTTTTTTGTTCAATAAGAATGTGTGTATATCAGCTAATGTTGTTCTTATCTTTTTGATTATATTAGGAATGCTAAGTAAAAACATAACATGAGATTTCAAATCAGTATGTATATAAAAGAAAATAAGACAAGATCTGCCAAGCTGAACCACTTAGTGATAGCCTACAATAGGAAAAAAAAAGAAAAAGTAAAATAGAAAAAAAATAGTGTAGACAAGACACAGCAATGAGAAAAGTTATTTGAATTTACCAGCAGGGTTTAATGCCCTTCTAACGTGGGCAAATTCTATCAGGGATGCTTTAGCTATTTCCAAAGAGAGTAAGTTGGTGGATAAGTACATTAATAGAGGATTCAGGATAAGAACTGAATTTCTTTCTGTCAATAATACATCAACAATTAAAATAAAACACAAATAAGGTGTGGAAATATGTATCAAAAATAGTAACCCAACTTGATCTAAGTTTAATCCATTTCTTATTTCATTTCATTTATTCATCCTGGCCTAATTAATTTCAATATAGAGACAGTGAACATTTTTCATGAAACAGCTGCTGCTGGAGTTCGTGATAGCTAGAAAATTCTGCATAAAATATGTGTGCCAGAAGTGCACTAAGAATTTGTGTATGCCATGGCATATCCATCTGCTATGCACAACACATGCCAGTCTCTTCAGTATTCACTGGGAATGCAGAAGGAATTAAATGCAGAATCTAACTATGATATATCATACGATCACCACTTTCTCTCTCTCTCTCTCTCTCTCTCTCTCTCTTTCTCTTTCTCTTGTTTTGTTTCATTTGTTATACATCCGATTACATTATTTCTTGGTAGGGTCAGTGACTATAGACAGAGAAATTATTCCAGGGTCCCCACTTTCTGGTCATAGTTTCTGGCATACAATTCAGCAACAGAAATCTGGTCTTTGAAATCCTGTTACTGCATGGAAAACAGGACCTATATGGAGCCACTAAAAATGAGACAGATTGCATAAAATTTGCATACCGACAAAGCTATCTGCATCTGTATGGTCCCTCTGTGAATAACTGTTACAATATATAACACCCCACTCTGTGTGTAGATCAGTAAAGAGATATTGAATCTGTCTAGAAAATAACAGATTTACCAATCAACCAACCAGCCAACACTATCCTATTTGGTTTCCAGACAAAACCTACACAGGTCACACCCGAGGAACTGTTTACTACTCTATAACTAAGCAGTTGAGCTTTACATAATTATTAATACATGAATTTTTCCTTTGCCCATTTGGGCAGATCTCTATTTGGTCATACTCAGCTGAGAAATTAGAGTAAATTAACAACAATAAATTCAAGGAAGGAGTTGCAATCACTTTCGTAGTACGGTAGAAAAGCGATACAGAGTTCAGTCATTCAGTCGTAGCATTTAGACACAAACTTGTGTTATGAAACCACAGCGTATCAGAAGGTGCATGGAGTAATTTGAGATGTGATCTGCTCACTCTCTCTTAAGTTCCTGTCTTTGGTGAAGTAAGTTAAGATATCAACAGAAAGCAAATGATTTGATTTTGTTTTCCTTGCCTTATTTTATTTATTCCAAGATCTCACCTTGAAAGTTAGAACAAAGTGGTGACTATATTTTAGCTATATTTCAGTACGCTTCTCTGAGGAGCTACATTAATTTGCCATTTGTAGTACAGTAGGAAACAACCTTGACACAGTCAGGTAGCACAGCTGTTTTCAGGGATTTCCAGCACTTCATTAAGCAAATATTTGTGCAAGAGAGGTAGTGCAAGTCATTTCGGTCACTAGTTTTTTTCCATTGTTTGTGTTTTATGCTGATGCTTTCCTAAATGTATGTTGGCCCAAAATTGAGAACAAAATTCAGTGTACATTTAACTCCTGTATGAGAACAGTTCTGATGCACTTCAATGAGAAACTTCAGTCTGGATGGCTTTTGTTCCTAGGCTGGCTGGTGTTTATCCTTTGTCCATTTGGACAGGCCAAACATCTTTTTGTAAAGAAGGTATTATTAATTAAATAATTAATTAGTGCACATTATCGCCCTTTCTTACATTATCTTGATTTTAACTGTAGTAACATCACTTTAATTTCATTGGTACAAGGTCATGCAATATACCTGCCTACCTACAGTTACTGTGAACTCTGGTATTTGCCCTTCTCATCCTCCGTTCATGAAATTCCTTAAAAGATCCATTGCCACTGCTGTCAACATGTTTTGCTGTTGTTGTTATTGTTGCTGTTTTGTTTTGTTTTCTGGAAACTAATATGATCTTTATATATATCTCTTAATATCAATTTAAAATCACTTTTTTTTTTTTTTCATTAACAATTGGAAGCCTAAATAGATAATGTAGGAGACTTTGGTTAAACAGCAAATTTGTTAATTAAACATTTATTTTTTTCACTATTTTGAGTATCTGCCACATGCTTTTTATTTAAACTTGTAGTACAACCACTTATGAACAGACATGCTGGATAGGCATAAAGAACTATACCTCCAAAGGAATACAATCTGGAAAGTTTTTGTTAGTCCAGAAAACATGTTCTATTTTCTGACTGCTTCCTAACTGCAAGCCAAATGAAATGAACAGTTATAATGGAGATCCTACAATACGGTTAGTATCTATTTCCTTGTTTATTATTTTATTACCATATGTCAATAGTATTTCACATCTCTAATGAAAAAAAAATCTGTTGTGCAAATTGTTGTTTTTGCAGAAGAGATTATACAACTATAAAAGTAAAGTAGAAATCAGCAAATATTTTTCCAGTTACATATATATTTTTGTGACTGTCTCATACACCCAATATTGCTTTTATTTTTTTTTTTCTTTAGATTTTATTTTTCATCTCTCAAATGTGCTGTGTTTTCTTGCTATAAAAGGTCAGCATCTGGAAAGAGGATCCAAAGTGATTTGAACACTAAGTACATGATTTCTAAGAACCTTGTCATACATTTATCTTCACCTGTTTGACATACATTATGAAACCACTTGTCTGTGACCTTTTTTATGCAACTTAAAGGCTAAAATGTACTTGTTTCCCAGTTCTCTTTCCCAACTGGCAAACTCTAATGAGGACAGAAGATAGAACAAAATGAATCCATTTTCACAGGCATTAACAAGGAATGAGTGCTAGAACAAATGTAATCATTTAGTACAACTTTTCTATTGTGATCACAGATGCTTTTAGGAGACACACTAAAGAAAGCATTTTGCAAAGCTCAGTGATTGCACTGATGTTCAAGTTCATCTAGGCTCAAGGGAAAAGCCTTGCAATGAAGTACAGAAATTCTAAAATCATAAGCACTTTCTGACAGGATGACCTTCACAATCTGACAAACTATTTCAGGAGTTAGAGACTCAAAGAGTGAACAGCAGAAATCATCAGAAACTACTAGGAATTGCACCTTGTCAAGGCAATGTGGCATTCTGACCTTATGACTCATTGATCCCAACAAGCCTGAACACTCAGAGCAGTGATGAAAACCATCAGTAGCCACTCCGAATTGTAGCAGGCCTATACAACATGATGATTTGACCTTCTGATTTGGGAATTCCTACAGCCCCTGCAGAGAAGATTCATATATTATAAGCAAAAGGAATGCTTACATCTGCTAAAATTTAAAGGCAGATAGGTAGCAGGGATACAGAATTGCTCCCTTTGAGCACTTCCATTTAGAAATAGAGGACCTGCTTTTTCTTACCACAGTTAACTAGAACAGTTCTTTCTCTGTTATGAAATTCATCTCTGATATTGGAGACTAGCACCTCATGTGTTGTAATTTATGAACTGTAAAATGAGCCACAGAAGAATTAATTCCTGCGAAATTTATTCAGTTCTAAATAAAACTAATATATTAGCAACATATAAATGTAATACATAAAACTTTATGACATAATACATATATGAAGTTCTACTTGCAATTCTGATTGGAAAAAGAAAAGTTGCTATAAACATACTAATGATTTTCATTAATAAGCAAAAAGCAATAAAAAGCTCTCCATGGTCCTTAGAAACAGTTTTAAACCCTATGTGGTCCTCTCTTTACGAAGATCTTGAACTAGCAGGCAAACAAAACATGATACTTGCTCCACTAAAATTATGGACGAAAGACAAAAAAGGCAAAATCACACACACCTTAAACTTTAATAAACTTTTTTTTCAGTAAGGTTATGATTTGTTTTAGTTCTGGTCACATTCAAAAATGAAATTGGTAAAGATATTACTCATTCAAGATTGCAATGTGAGATGAAAATATCACTGGTGACAGTACCAGGAGGGATCGGGTAGGACAACAAGCTGTAAAAGTGCCAGGAAAGTTTGACTTTGATAATATCCAGGCATGTTATCATGTATGGAGTACTAAGAGCAGAGTGCATAATAGTAGCTCAAATGGATACTATTCTTTTTGATTGATGTCAACACATACTGTCTGCCAACAGCTGTTCAATTTCAAAAAATGTGAGAATAAGTTCAATAGTTTACATGACCACGTTCATTGATGCCCATGCTAGGTGAATTAATACAAACAGATTTGCCTATAACATACATGTTGATTTTACAACTGGCAGTGTTAAATGTCACTAGATACCTGAGGTTTTATGTCCAAAAAGACTTCTGGAGAGAGAAATCCATAGTAAATGAATTCTGTGTCAAAAATGTGCTGCAGCTTTAAATATTCTGTATTTCATTAACTCATTAATTCCTACTTATCTATGCTACAAAAAAAAAAAAAAAAAGAAAAGAAAAAGACTCTCTAAGAATAGGGAAAAAAAACACTGTTTATTGACTTCATATGATCCAAATCACAAATGAGTACATGATTTCAATAGTACAAAGCTGTTTTAAAGCTTACGGAGATGTTGTATGATTTTTGAAATTTATTGACAGAAACAGAAAAGGTATTTGAGATAATTCATTCCAAAATGAAAAATACACCTGCAGTCACCAGAGAGTTCTGCAAAGAATAAAGGCTTCTGCATTGTTCTACACTATCTATATCCTTTTTCTTTTTCTTTTTTTTTTCCTTTTAATCTTAATGAATTAAAAATATAAACGAGAAATTTAGCTGCAAGGTAGTGATAAATGGGATGTTCAAGAGGAGTTGGCAGAATTTGTTTCCTTGACCTCAGTGCTGCCTTTAGTTATTCAACTGAATAGGACTCCAGTGCAATGGCAAGATACAATTGGAAAGTGCCAGAGCATTTACACTGTGTGTTATATATATGAATTAAATAGACAACACTTATTTCTGTAGAATTTCCTTTAGAATATTTTTGATTGAAAAACCTCAACTGTGTTTTTCACTAGGTGAAATTACTGGAGAAGTCTGTCTTGACAAGTGTTTTTTCTTTACTTCCTTTACTTTTTTACTTTTTTTTTTTTCTCCTGTACAATTTTAAATGTATTAACTATCCCCTTTTCAAGTCAGTGAAGGACGACTAACAACTGCTAACAGAATTCCATAAACAATAAATTAGCTTTAGATTAAGCTTGCTTCCTTTCTTTTTTTTTTTTTTTTTTTTTTTTTAAGCCAGTGATAAAAACTGCATGGAGCTCACTGAGTGCTAAAATTAAGTAAAAGCTATCTTTCATGCTTAGTGCACAAAAAAGAGAACTGAAATGCACTTTTCAAAAAGGTTTCAGGAGAATACTGCTTGAAAATGAGATACTTTCTTTGAAGGGCAGAATCTTCTAGCATGGTAAAATGTTCCAGAAGAAGGGATGTCTGGAAGTTTATTTGTGGCAAATGGTATATAACCTAATAGACCAATCTGTAATGAGATGCCTTTACTTTTAATCACTCATAGGAGTAGAGAGTAATTAAGGTTCAAGGGATAGCTAGTCCATTTTATGATAAGAACTAGGTCATTTGAGGTCAGATCAGGTTGCTCAGGGCTCTATCCAGAGGTTCTGGAAACCTCCATAAACAGAGAGTGCACAGCTTCTCTGGACAGCATGACATTTTTTTTATTTTTTTTTCCAGTTAGAATAAATTAGTATGATGGCCAACAGTGCAGAAACTAAAATGTCATCCTGCTCTCTTTCCCCATCTCACCACACCAGTCTGCCTCCTCTTTTCTAAGAGTTTTGTGGTAAGTCCATAACAGCTCATCTTTGCAGTTCATTTCTCTTCAGCCTTTTCCCTTGCTCCACTGTGTGTTCTCGCTATGGAGAGCAGACTGTAGAGAAACATTTCAGCATGTATCTTGCATGACTTACAGTGAAAAGAGTTTACAGTAATCTGTGCTATCCTTGGGTTGCAGGGAAACACCTGTGCCCCCTTCACTAGCAAACCTCTGCCAGCTACAATGATTACAAGGTTATCATGCTAACAAGATCATTTGTAAGATTCAAATTGTATTTTTCTTAACCACTCCACTATTAAATCAATTATTATGTCTAACTATTAAATACAGATTTCCCAAAATCAGTATCTGTCTTCAATTCTGCCCCCAAAAAATATTCTAACAGAAATGTTACCTCTTGTTTTTTGCTATGTGTCACATTTCTACTGATGACATGACTTTGTTTTAACTGTGTTTGAAATTATAACATCCACTGCTTTCCTCATCTCTACCTCTCCCAGTCCATTTGTCTTCTTTAGGTTTGTAATCAAAACCAAAGAAATGAAGCTTCTGAACTAATTTATATGTAAACATTGACATATAGATTTTATTAATATTAGTTTTAGGTTGTTTTTTTTTTAGTCCTTTAAAGTAACTAAAATTATTTTAGAATTTTTCAGTCATAGCTTTTCATAATATTTTTTTCTATTATTTAAAAAAAAAAAAGGAAAATAATCTGTGCACTGGAGAAAAAGAAAATTTTCAAGACTTTTTGAAAATTTGTTTTGCCCTTTTTATCAGTTCTGTATCCTATAATTTTCCATGCAGTAGGTTCTCTTTGATTTTCTAACACGATAAGTGGGTTATGCCACTTGTGTGAAATGTGATACAACATTGGATCCGTATGCCAATATTATTTTCAAATACAAAACTACATAAAATAGCAGTCTAGATTTATGTGCACCTACTTCTCTGAAGTAGAACTGTTACCAAACATTTATTTAAAAAGCAGTGTAATCAAGTAATGCAGTAGAATGCAGAGCTGGATGTTGCAGATATGTAGAAGGATATATCCACTATAACCTTGCTAACTACATGTCACTGGTTAAAACTTTCATTTGGCTGGATATGCTGATCTCTTCTCAGAAGATGAAGTTACTATTTTAGTTTAAAGAAGTAGTATTGGCTTCTGTAGTAGTTTTTGTTCTGTTTTGTTTTGTGGTCAAAGGAACACTGCCAGAAAATCAACAAAACATATAAAGAACAACAATATTTTCAACAAAATATTAAAAAACAACAACAAAAACAATAACTAGTAAAATTTTGGAGCTTCTGAACAAAACAGATCGTTCACTGGGGAATTTTTCAGAAACCTGAAGACGAGACATGCACACTAAAATAATAAGCTAAGAATCCTTATTTAAAGAATAAAAATTCACAGTCAGTTTCTAAGGATTCCTATGTATAAAACTAATTGAATAAAACTGTTAATTCCTTTCAACATGTTGCCTTTTTTTTTTTTTTTTAACAGATTATTTAGAGTGAGAAGGGTTTCCATATTATTTAAAAAGAGATATTGCTCTACATTGTATTATAGACAAAAGTGCTTGAACATCAGAAGTATAGTGGTTTAGTATTCAAAAGTGGTAGCCTTTTAACTCGTTTACTTTGGAGTGGAGCGAATATTCCTCAGAATGCTTGGGAATTTACTTAGTAGTACCCTTCTGTTTCAGTTTCAGTTGGGATAGAGTTAATTTTCTTTCAAGTTGCTGGTATACAGCTGTGGTTTTGATTTAAGATGAGAATAATGTTGATAGCACACCAACATTTTAGATTTGTAGAGCAATGCAACAAAGAGCCAAGAACATTTCATCTCCTTGTGCTGTCCTGACAGGGAGGAGCTGGGACTGCACAGGGAGGTGGAAGGGGAAAGAATTAGGGCAGCTGATCCAGACTAGCCAAAGCAATGTCCCATACCATATGGTGCGGTGCTCAGCAATAAATCTAGGGGAAATGTCTGGGGAACTGCCATTGCTTGGGAACTCTCTGGGCATTGGTCAGAAGGTGGTGAGCAGTTGAACTGTGCATCACTTCATTTATTTGTTGTTGTTGCTGTTATTTCCCCACTGATTTCTTTTTTCTTCTTCTTTTTTTTTCTTTTTTTTTTCTTTTTTTTTTTAATTTCTTTCTTATTAATCTGTCCTTATCTCAACTCATGAACTCTTGTGCTTTTCTTTTCAATTTTCTCCCCCATCCCACTTCAGCAGGAAATGAACAACTGGCTGCATGACATTTTGCTTCCCACTGGTTTAAACCGCAGTGATCATTTTGATGATCAACTTGATCAGACAAAAGTGTGTTTGAGTATATAATTTTTAAATTTGTTATTATATTCATTTAATGTTTCCTGGTCCATACATTAGTTTATTTCTTCACAATGTTGATTTATTTACCCTCAGAGTTTCCTTGTTCACTCTCAAGGTTTTCTATGTAATCTCCCTATCGTTGTTTATCAACTCTGAGGGTTGGCCTAAGGTTGTTTATGGTTTTATCAAATTGTATATAGAATATGTTCATGCTACACCAACCATGAACCTAATCTGGTTGGAAAATACCAAACAGGCATTAAAATAAGATAACTAAAAAGGACAAAAAGAGCTGAAAATCTCCCTTTGATCTTCCACTGCTTTCTCAGAATTATATACTCAATAACTCTCCAACAGGTTGTTTTTTTTTTTCTTTTTCCAATAAAGCAGGCTGTTTAGAATAATCTCAATGAAATTGAAATACAATATTGTACTTCATTTTTTTAATTTTGCATTAAAAAAAACAAAAACAAAAGAAATCAAAACAAACAAACAAACAAGCACGTTTCATATAAATAAAACTTGTCACTCAAAATTTTAAAATGCATCCAAAACTATGATTAAAGAGGAAACCATTTTGGATAATTTAAGCATGCTTTAGAAACAACAGTGACAGAAAATGTACTTGTCTTATTTGTTTATATTCTCAAATCTGTGACAATGTCCAGAAGTATAATAAAAGAAATACAGTTCCTATGTTGAGTGAGAAAAAAATGTTACTAAATTTCACTTATTCATTTATTTGTTTATTTAAATTTCTTCTCATATTATCACTCTAAACCTGCCAAAAAATCATCTACAAGAAATTCCTTCACTATGGATGAATAGAACTTGTACCAAAAAAATATTCCTCTGAACTCATTCCCATCTTCACCATATGGTGGTTCCAGTTACAATGTAGTTGACTTTATAAAGAAATTTATTTTCAAGGCTAACTGTAATAGTAACTCATTTTAATCAATAGCATACCCTGGATCTAGATGCAGTTTCAGCCGTTGAAAATTGTGCTATTGGGATACAGTAGATATTTGGGGATATAAAATGTTTTTGTGACATTATTTTTGTTCCATACTCTGAATTTATACAAGGCAAAAAGAAAATTATTTTCTCTCAAAAACCATTGCTTTACTACTTTCATTTCTGGAAAAGGTTACTCTTTTTAGAATATATGAAAATACTATTTCTATCTAATATTCCAAAAATAGAATATTATTGAATTGAACATAAAACTTCTCTCTGATTACGGAGCTCTTACATCTGTCACAAATAAAAAAGAACTTACAAAGAAAATATCCAACTCTCTGTGCTGATTTTACACTTCTAATCCTCTATAAGCACTGATGATAACCCCTCTATTACTGATCATGATTGGTTTTATTACAAAAATAAAACAATGAATTAAAATTATTAAACAATAATTTTGTAAGGTTTAAATACAATTGGACTTTATTTTAGGAAAACATTATGTGATAGATTTCTGGAATTAAAACCTTCCACAAACATATTCAATTTCACAATAGATGTGTGTTCTTATAGAATGTGAATAAATTACAACTGCTAAGATTTAAGGACATGCAACTGAAGGCTTCTTAAGTGCACTAAAATTCAAGACAATTCTGTACATACACAGAAAAATTTCCATTCTTTGCCTCCTGCACCACTTCTACTGCATGCATGTAAAGGAAAGTAAGATGGTTTGATGGCCTTGGTATGGGAGCAGTTTACACATGGATCTCATATTCCCTCTACTCCCATCTCATCTCAAACTTCCAGCTCCTATGACATAACTCACTTTCAGCCTTCCCCAGATGTATTTTCTTTTTCTTTTTCCTAGCATACTAATTATATTTAACATCTTTTTTTACAGCTTGGTTACTTTTAATCTTTTTCAGAAAGAAAATACAAAGTAATAAAGGAGATAATGTCTACTCACCAAAATGCTAATGCCCTTTTCCTAACATTCTCTCTCTCAAAAAAAAAACCTGTAGAGAACTTTGCTCAGTAGAAATATAATAATGTATTGCTTCTTTTAGCACATTTAGGAATAGCAGTGATATCTGAGATTCTGTATTTAAGTTTATCATTTTCTGGTAAGCCTTACTTACAGAGGAGGGGCTTAAAAGTAGACCTCAGATTTTTAATGAATTTGATCTTAATTCATGTATTAAACTAGCAAAATCAAAAGAAAAATCAATTTGATAATTTCCCTCGGTGTTTTTTCCTTCCCTGGTACTGTCTTGTCGAGGATTTTGTGATAAAGGTGACAGAAGTACTGGTACTCTTGCCTCAGAAATCAAGATCTGTTTGGAATGCTGCTTTTTGCAAGACAATATGACTTCACATGAGGCATCACTCTATATTTTACTTACTGAAGCTTGAGAAAATAATGCTCTTCTTGAAAACTAATTTGCATTGTTCACAATACATCAGACCTTGTAATAAACAAGTTGCCCTTCAAATGCTGAAAGCTTCCTCATTAAAATCTAAAATCACTTTCCTCTCTCCCTCAACCAAGACCCAACCTGAATCATAATGCTTCACTTGCTGCAGTTAATAATCCACTGATTAAAAAGTGATGTGAGACACTTATGCAATCCCCCCACACATGAATCACCTGTGTTTTGTGTCTGTGTGACGCATTGAGTTTGAGGGAGAAGGGAAAAGAAGAGGGTTTATCATAAATCTAAAACAATTATTTTCTACAAATACGAAATAATTAGATGTCTCCTTGTTATCCTTCTTGTTTGAAAATTCCTCGTATTATTTGGACAAGAGAAAAGAAAAAAAAAAAAATCTAAATAAGACTGGCTCCCTTCACCCCTGTTTTTAAGCCAAGGAATAATTGATAACTGCTGCAAAATGAGCAAGTACTCTGCTTTTACTCTGCTTTTCTGTAAAAAAATCAGATGTCTCTGCAATTGTCCTGAGATTTAACCACCTGGAGGCACCTTTAAATGTGTGAATGTATTTATTCCAGTGAAAATATTCACTTCAAAATTAAAGTTCTGGTCCTGCCTTTGGCATCTGGCAGTTTGAAGTCTCTCTTTTCTAACCACAGAGAACCCTAAAGCAGGAATTCCTCAAACCACCTCAGTTGAAGGAATCAATCCAGTAAGTGTCACAAGGTGACAAATACCTTATGTATTGTAGTCACACTCCAGAGGCTGCCAGCTCACCTCTGAAAGATCAGTGAGAGATATATTTATAATGGGTCCTGAAGTACACAGATGTAAACCTCAATTTTAAATCTTGTGTCTTGAGTGATATTCTCCCCTTAAAAAAGAACAAGTTCTGTATGGAAAATTAGCCCTACAAACCGTCTTTTGTTAAAATGTTATTTTGTATATTTTCCCCTGTATAATTCCTAATGTTTTATAAGTATGTGCATCAAATGTTGACTATGCTAATAAAACGCATTGCATTCGCTCTGCTAAGGAGTGGTAACTATGTGCATTAACCCCAGACTGATATCTAACATTCTGAAACACTCTGAAAATTCTGGCATTTGCTGGGAAAAAGGAATAATGAAGTACAGAAAAAAAGCTGTTGACTTTGTTTCAACATGTTTTAGCTCCATTACACAAAAGATCTTGTTGTACTTTAAACTGACAAATGCTTTGTAATGCAGTGAAAATTTTGTCACGTGTAATTAAGATTCTTGAATAGGAACAAATGAGGCAATAATTACTTCAAGAGACGAGAGAACTGAACTTCAGTGAAGATAATCTTGATTAAAAAAAAAAAGTAATAATAATCAATACACAGCTTTAGAAATTGTAATCTATGCTTATGAAATCACAAATAGATGAGGGCTTCTATTGATTACTCACTCAGGTTGTTCAATATTATTGACTTAAAATGGCATCAAAATGAGCAATTTTATTTTGGGTTTGGAAAAAAAAGGAATCCCAGTATGTCTTGAAACACAGCTGAAAAGATTCCTCTCTGGAACAGAGTTAGAAGTACATGCTATACATGATGAGTTCATATCAATTATACTACAATTGAATGAAGTCTGGAATGCAAACAAGATCAGTGTAGGGTATTCTGAAGTTCAAGGATTGAACCATTCAATTTACTGGAGATAATGAAATGTGTCATAACCATTCCCACTGCAAATGCTCATGTGGAGAGGATTTTTCATTGATGACAAACATAGAGACTGACAAAGGGAGCAGGTGTGAAATTGACTTAGTTAAAGCAGAGCTTTAAATCTAGGCTAACTTCCCTTTGATATGTCATACTCATCACAGTTCTGACCTAAAAATTCACACAGTATTTATGGTCACTAATAGTCATCATAATCATACTTAGTGCTTGCACAGAACTTCATGTTTTCAAAGCCTTGTACCAGTTTGTGTTTCCACCCTATTTCTGTGTGGCCTTGCAATCGATGCACAGAACAAGCATCAAAACTATACACACATCTCAGACGCTCCATATATTTGTCATTTTGTGTGAGAAGGAAGAGTGAGGTTAAAGTAAGAAGGAAAACTTATAGTAGTCCCTCCTACTGTTGAACAGCTAAGATTCAGGAACAACAGGAGTATTTGGACTTAAAAGTCTTCTCCTAGGAATGAACTAGAAAGCAATATTGGATCATGACACATCTTACCATGCATATTTGTAGAGGACACAAAGATGGAGAGGGAGAAAATAGTGAGATGAAGAGAGAGGTATGTCACAATGCTGGTAGTAGAACTGAACAGTGAATATAGCATATTCACTGGCATTAATATGGCAAAAGGTTTTTACTCTGTAGTTATCTTCACAGGCAAAAAAATCCCGAGTTATGTTTTGAACAGTCTTCCCCCCAGAGGACTCAATCATGTCTGATATGTTTGACAACACAGGTTCTAATTTTCAGAGTTCTTTTTTTATGATTTTATTTCTCCTGTTGTTTTGTATGATGTGTATTGTGTCAAACTTACAAAACAAGTATGCAGTCATGATAGACATCTGTTGCACCAAGTAGGAATGCATTTCAATAACCTGCAATGCAGGTCATCAGCCTTGAAAGAAAGATGTGTTCTGCACATTAAACTACTTTTATCCATTTAAGTATGCCACAGTTATTAAATTTTTCTATCAGTGAATTATGGACATTGAACACTGCATCCCACTCCACTGTTTCAGTAGGTAATTCATGTGCATATAGTCAGAGAAGGGTAAAAAAAAATTGACTCTTTGCATATGTAAAAGTGAAATATGTTCTGTTTGCTGAGGCAGAAAGATAAAAGACATATTCCAGAGCCATCAGAGCAGCACAGATCCCATTGAGTGACTACAGCAGCTGGACATAGTCCACTAAGAGATAGCCAACTGGCAGAAGGCACTATTTGAAACACTGAGAGTTGCATCAGGAAGCCATGGCATGAACAGCTGACAGATCTTGTTCTTCCGTCCTACAAAGAGGACCCAATCTGCAAGGGAAGCTGGGTTAGCTGATAGCCTGGAGGCTATGCATCCTGCTTCTGTCTGCACCTCTAGCAGTGGTGAGTGGGACACTAATGTTTCTGAACAGAACAATCTGCACAGTTGCCTTTGAACTGACCCTAGGAATAGCCCTATAGGAAGGTGAATGGCAAATCTATTTTAGCTCTGATCTTGCCTGAGGAGGCCGACCTTTGTGTACAAGTTCTCCAGTGTGATTCACTCATTCCTACATAATACACTTTCCTGCTACTGTCATTGACATAGTTCTTGGAAAGCATTAGGTATCAGAGTTAATTTTCATATGTTTGTTAATATGTTTCATATTAATATGTTTCATATGTTTGTTTTCATATGCTTGTGAAGATATCCTCTTCCACCTGCACCATAAAAGTGAGAGCCCTGCCTAACACTGCACCTGAGCCAAATGCAAAATGCTTCACATCTTTGACACAGAACACAACTGTTAAATATTAATTGAACAATCTAAGAGACAAAAATCTCTTTATAAATCTGAGAGACATTTTAAAAATAATAAGAACAAATAGTGCATTTCACAAGACAATTTAACAGCTTTCAGCCTTTTAAAAATGAATTAGGAAATGTCATACGGTGAAGTTTATCATCAGTCTTGATCTTGTGGAACAAGCAGATTCTGTCAGTGTCTGCATAGTGTCCACATCTCTTACAAAGGATTTAGAAAATATTAAAGGTAGCTTAAGCATATGATTAAAAAAAAAAAAAAAAAAAAAAAAAAAAAACGTAAATATTATATATAAAAGCTGAATGAATGGCATTAAAAGTGCTAACTATTTTTGTTGTTGTTGTGTGTGTTTTTTTTTAAGAAAAGCAGTGAATGATGCTACCTACCACCTATTAGAAATGCCCTTAAAACCCAAGAAACAAATGAAGAAAACATAAAAATTCATGATTTAGGCAAACTCCTTAATGTTTTCTCAAATGGGAGATGCAAATTCACTTCAGTATCCCATGTATGTTCATTTTTGTTTAAGAACAGTCCTCAGTTACTGGAAAAGAACTTCAAGACCCATTATAGACAAATCATCTTAAGAGATGTTAAGCCTGAGACCACATCCTCCAGCCTCCAGAGGCTTCCTGTCCAGCCGACTGGACCTTAGGCCTCTGCATAGGCTGGGCACATGCTGTCCCTTTTGCAGTAGCAAAGCAGAGCACGTGTCCCAGGGACAGACATATGATCACGAACAGGACAATGACATGGCCAGTCAGTCACACAGACTGTCCCAGAGAAGGTTCCCTCCAATAGCATCCACACATAGGGCCCATATAAAAATATAGATGTAAACATCCCCATTCACTCCTCCTTTTATCCTGACAGAAACAGCAGGTCCCTGGTTCAGGCACATGCTTGACATCTCCAGGCTTACAAGAACACACACATTTGTGTTTAACCCAAGAACTGGTACACCCCTCTGTCCACCTGGCACCTCTTCAGCCATCTCAACCCCTCCTACACACACATAGTACTCACACATTCATCACTCATGCACACTTCATGCACATTCACAGACACCCTCTATGATAGTCTTTTTTGCCTCCTCTCCATTTGTGAATCTAGATCAAAGACCAAGAATCACAGATCTGCAAAGGCAAACCAGATGTTTTTTCAGCGCATTCCTCCCCTCTCCCTTTTCTAAGTTGCTCAAGCTGATCTCAGATTTTGCTCCTAGTAGCTAAATTACAATCACACACTGCTCACAAGAGTATCTTCACTTCTTTTGAGTATAGTAGAATCACATAATTGTTTAGATTGGAAGGGGCCTTTAAGATCATCTAGTTCCAAACCCCCTGCTTATAGGCAAGGACAGGGGTGTTAATGAGTAGTTAATGTTTTAAGTTTGTTTCTTTGAAATTGTTTAATGTGCATGTGAGACAAGGGCACGTGTGGAGTGAGTGAGTGAGGAAGAGGAATGATCAAAGATCAGTTTAGTCCGGGGAATAATGAGGTCATATGAAAATACAAATGCTATTATATATTCCAGTATATTCATATGATGTTCAAAATAGTGCTTCTCATCATAATATTTCAAAATAGAAAAATAATAAAGAAGCAAAGGGCAACATAATAAAGAAGCAAAGACCCTGAAATATTGAGTTAAACCAACCACAGAAAAATCAAATCACTTGAAGGCCTTGAGGTAACTTGCATTTCTAATATACTGCGTGTGCAAGAACACGCTATGTCTCTAGAGTTTCTTCCCACTTCAGTATGATTCTACTACTGTGATTTATTTGTTTTTCCTTAATAGTTCTCTAGGCAATGATACCAGTGGAACATTTTTTCTCAGATAAATGAGTTCACTTCAAATTTTACCTTCAGAGGTCTTCGAGGAATCCCATGAATATATAAAAAGGAGGCTTGTAAGAAAAAAAACACTGCAGTCTAAAAAGTGATACAGTTTTCCTGGGTAGATTTCATTTATGTAAATCAGAAAGGTCCACTTGAAATCAATCTCATCAGCCAAGTTTTGTTTTCTTCCTGTTGTTTTTCTCTTTTTTTTTCTTTTTTTTTTCTCTCTGAAGTAGGCCTACGAATGAAATCCAGTTCTGAGATTTTGTTTATTTCACCTTCCATAGTATCGTATGGATCTTTTAGACAAACAAGAAAAGCAACAACATTGGAAGAAGTAATAAACATAGGAAAATTCCCTCCCCCCATGCCTAACACATTTGTATTTATTTCAAAACTGCATTTCAGTCTTAGGTCTTATCAGGTGAATAGGGAGATGAGCTGAAATTGATTAAGGCCACCTCAGAACGAAAGGTCAGCTCAGAATTATTTGCCAATAAGAATTGTACCACAGTTAAACCTTACTGTCTTACTGTCTTTAAAAAAAATAAAAATAAAAAAAAAAGTGAAAGAATAGTTTTGTGCTGAATAGACAGAATCCTCTGTAGCAGCTAGAAGGACACCAGAGTTCATCTCTAAATTTAGTTTTTCTTTTAGAAACCAAATAACAATGTCCTCTAATGCATATAAACAAATAAGTAAAACCCCTTCCAGACCTTATGTGACTGGGCATGCATTTTTCTCTTACACAATACCACGTTTACCTTGTTATTACCTTGTTTGGATGTTTTCTTGAGGAAAAATATAAAGTTTTCTTTCTGATTTTCATTGGTATTCATTCTTAAGGATTGCATAAGGCCAGCTAGGAGATCTGAAATAGAACTTCTTGAAATCAGTGGAAAAATTCCAATTGTAAACTTTTGTTATGTCCTAAGGTAAAGCAAATCACTGAACAAACAGCATGGTAATTTCTATCCTTTTGTACAATTGAAAACTTTTTGAGCCATTAGTTCTCAAATGTCCCTAATCTGGAGCAATATTTTATAAGTTTCAATAAATCTTAAACAGACACTTAGCCTTGATAAGAACAGCTCCACTAAAAAACACCAAGATGCTACTGATTTAAAGTTTGCCTTTACCTTCAATAGGTTTAGATAATAATAAAGAAGCTTTTAATTAATTTGTTTTCTTTCATCACCTAATAGTAATCTGTTAATACAATTGGTATCCATAACCCAATTCTTTTTGCAAGGAAGTTGTATGCAGATTACATTTGAGTTGTAGTGTCTTATGAGGAGTGGCTCAGAGAACAGGGATTGTTTAGTATGGAGAAGAGGAGGATCAAGGGGAGACCTTATTGCTCTCTACAATGACCTGAAAGGAGGTTGTAGTGAGATGGGGGTTGGTATCTTATCTTGTATAACCAGTGACAGTGCTAGAGGGAATGGCCTCAAGTTGCACCACAGGATATTCAGGTTGGACATTAGGAAAAATATTTTCTCTTAAAGAATGGTGAGGCACCGGAACAGGCTGCACAGGTAGGTGATGGAGTCACTGTCCCTGGAGGCATTCAAGAAATGTGTAGATGTTACAATAAAGGACATGGTTTAGTGGGGAAATATTAATGGTAAGTGGATGGTTGGTCTAGATGATCTTGGATATCTTTTTCAATATTGATGATTCTGTGACTATGATTCTAAGTGTCTTTTTATGGACCAGGATTAAGGGAACAGTGCTATAAAAATGTGAAGTCTCTGCCTGAGCTCACATTTTCTGTTTTCTCCATGCTCAACTTGTGTAAACATTTTTTTTTTTTTTTCTGTTGGCTTCCCTTCGAGATCTCTTAACAGTGAAAACATCAGATATTTTAAATATTTATATATATATATATATATATTCATTTTTTTTCAGTCCAGGGTTATTCTATATTCCTGGTTTCTCTTCATCAAATAGCTCAGAAATAACACTCAAACTATGCTTTGCTATCAGTGTACAGTGTTAAAACTGAAAATAAGAATGAGAGCAAGTATGCTGAGAAGTCAGTCATGTGAGGGATTAAGAAACAAAGAAGTATGTAGAAAGACTTCTCATTTTCTGTCTTCTCTCCCTTCTCACAGACATACCTTTCTTTAGTACACTCACTTTTATAAGGGCCATAGTCATCTATAGGTTAGCTTAAGTTGCAGCATCACTGAGGTATTTACTCAGCACTGAAAGGATTCAGCAAAGTGAAGCTGTGTCTATTGTATAAACTGTCTTGTGCTGGAGTGAATATTACTTCTGTACACTGGTGCACTGGTACTGGACTCCACACGTTAAACCCATGTAAGGGTTGCAGAAAAGGAGAAGCAGCGCAATAGACTCTCCACTGTACCTCAAAGTAGTCTTAGAGGTGCATAAGATGATATCGGAGTAGTAAGCTTTTATGGAATCCTCCTTCCTACTGAGGAGTTGTATCAAAGCCTCCTGTACCACTAAGGGTGAAACCAGAGACACAAGTATTCACTCTGATTCTAAACTCCCTATACAGGAATTCATCTCCTTATAACATACTGTGTCTCTAAAACTCTATCCACAAAGCTAACAGTTGTGGCAGAATGTATAAAGAACTATTCTGCTCTTTTCCTTATCTCAGGCAGAAACCTGTCTTAGGGTCAGGGGTTTTGTGAGCTGAACATGTTCTTGGCAGCACTAAAGATCAGCACTAAAGATTCTCCTTCCACAGGGAGAATAATTCATAATCAGACAGCTGCAGACAGATACATTACAGATTATTGACATGTGGTGCTACCACTGAAAGCCATTTCTTAGAGCCATAAATTAGTCTTTAGTGATTAGTGGAAAACCCTTCAACAAAACAAACAAAAAAACAAATGCCAATACCAAAACAAATCAAAACTTACTTACACATAAATTAATTCTGTTTTATTTTAAAAATATTTTCATAACTTGACATACTTAATATTGTGTCTACAACATCTGTATGTCTCTCTACATATCTATAGATGGATAATTATATACTGTGTAACTATAGATACGTAACTATAATACTGTCAAGGCGTGATCTAGATCAATCTATGCCTGTGACAGGGGGCAGTAGGCCCCTGTCTCTCTACTCCCATCCCGGCCCCACACAAAATGGGAAGGAAGGAAGGAAGGGGGATAAAAAAAACAGCGGCAACAATCTATGGAGGAAAACTTATTTTACTAACTAGGATATTGGAAATGCAAAATAACACAATATAATATGATCTAATTGAAATTGAGACTACAAAAATCAAATAAGATAGGAGAGAGAGAGTTCCTGAGACTGAGTCAAACCTGAAAAGCTTGGAATGGCTAGGAAAGCACCCTCCAGCACCCACTGCCAGGCAGTAAGAGATTGTCCCCCCCCCAGAAGGGTCAGATCCCATGACTTCCGTCATGTACAGGGATAGGTACATGGAGCTGGAGCATTAACACTTTAGTTCCAGTATACCACATGATGTTTTGATGTGGAATACTGAAAACCAAAAAATGTAAAACCATGACAAATACTCTTAAATTTTCTGTTTGTGTCTATAGTTTAATTATGACTTAATTTATGATACCTGATGTTCTGTGCAGTACTCCCAGACCTTGAGCCTCCCTATAAGGGGCCTTATTCATATATTCTCTACCTTTCACTTTTCTCAGGCTCATTGATTACACTGCCTGACAGTCTGATTTTAACCAGTGATCTGATGTGAAGTGAGAAAGAAGAACGCACAACTGTTTTTGTTTTTTTTGTTTCATTCCTAGAATCATAGAATTATAGAATCATAGAACGGCTTCGGATGGAAGAGACCTCAAGGATCATCAAGCCCTATGCCATACCACATTTTCACTGGAAACCTTAGCATACAAAAAATACATACCACAATGAAATATATTAATTAGGCAAAGATGCAAAATATGATCAATGCAGAGAACATGGAATGATCATACTGAAATAATTGCAAGAGAATATAACGTCATGGAAAATCAAGTGAATGGAGATGGAATCAAGTGATCCCTATATTTCTCATGCTCATACAAATTCCCTTAAATGATGTTATAAGGTATTTGTTAGATGATCAGATGAACAGAAAACATCTTAACTAGGGTCTTATAATATCTATTAGAAGAAACTGAGTAATTTTTCTAAGTGAGAAAGTCCAGTTCAGAAGAACTTTTCTATTGAATATAGAGAAAGGATTTTTTGCATGTTTTAACTTTTTTCTCACAATAACTTAGAAAAGTAATTTATACTTTGGAGCTGCAATAATGCCCTTGACTGTACAATCACAAGAAATATAAGCTTCCAAATCTGCGTCCCCCTTTTATTTTTCAGCACTGATAATATTCTTTGCAGGTCATCCAAACTGTACTGAGCAGCTGAGGAGAAAACAGAATATTTTATTTCAAATTTTTAATAGAGCATTTGGAATTTATTACTGTGATATAACATCAATTTCCCTGTAAATACACCCCAATTTTTAACAACATTTCCAGAAAGAACTGGGCCTTTAACTTTTTTTCATTTTTTTCCAATCATTTATATCTGATATTGTTTTTTATTTGTACAACAGTGCTTAGCAATCCTGTTATTTATCAATTAAAAGTATCAGTAGAGATTTTTAAAGCATTCCACATTTTGGAAGAGCATTTTGGGACACGTTTTGGAACAATTGTGATATTAGGTGGCAAGTGTGAAATGTAAAAGATATACTATTTTTTATCTCCGTATAATGCTGAACAAAACTTAGCATTGTGCTGTCATGGATACGAAATAAAGTCACAAAATGCAGCATCAACATTTTACCAAAAAAATATTCCATGATCACAGAACCATACGACTTCATATCATCTTATACTGCATTATGCAAAATAATCTTATTATGTCAGCTGGTGATTGGTACATCTTATGTCAGAGATAGAAGCAGCTACTAAGTAGGATAAGTAAGGGATTAATAAGCTTTTTTAAAGGAAATGATTGGGAAATTTAAAAATGTTTAAACAGAAAGAAGAATCTGTATTCATATGTAAACTGGAGAGAATTATCTGTCAGCAGTCGAGAGGAATGCCAAACTGCTTAATCAAACTTTTCTGAGTTTTTTCATGTTTTCCTTTGTCTTTATACAGCCGTAATACATATTCTTGGTTGTGGGTTTTTTTTTGTTTGTTTGTTTGTTTGTATTGCTTTCTAGTATTTTAACCAATTAAAATTTCCATAGAACAGTTAAACTTACCTGATTTTATTTGCTTAATATAGGAACAAATACTAAAATATCAAGAATGCAGACAAAATGATCTGTGATTTCATTGAATTAAGTGGTGCAATTCAATTTAAGAGAGTAATCAATAGAATTTGGCCCTTTTGACATAAAAGATATGCATTTTCCTATAGCATTCAAAGTTTTAGTAGATTGCAGCACAGCAGTGAGTGTTAAACCATTAGAAAATCCCAGCAATTTACCGTAGGATAAACTGCTGATATAACTTCACTTCTGTCATAGGAAGAGTAATTTAGGATAATGATACAACATGTTACTGAAAAGTCAGTATCTACTTTATCTACTGCGTATATTAAACTACTCAATGCAAGCCTACACAAGATCGCTCATTATATGGTAGAATTGGGAATAGCCCAGATGTCTTTGTGAAGTTTCATCCACTCACATTTTTTTATTTTTATGGTAATGCAAAGTAAATGTTAGTATTTGTTTTTAAATACATTTGTATGTTTATTTTAAATGTGCATTTTCACATTTAATTTCTTTGCATTTTTTCTTCATTAAAAAATCTAAAAATACCCTTTACTGATCAAGAAAATACCAGCACCACCTCAGGGCTTCCTACAAGCTAGCATGATTTCTGTCAGTTTCTGATCTATCATTTTCAGGCATTTAAATTCTTCCGAGAATGTTCCTAGTTTTTCTGTCATATATCTAGCAGTTTGTTTTTCAAATTGAGCTATGAATTAAGCAATGTCTAATCGTGAGATCATAAAATAGAACAGAATAGAAAGGTGACAAAAATTTCCAGGTTATGACTTTAAATCTGACAGATTATTCTTTACCATAAAGCCTCTAGATTTTCTATTCATTTACTGTGGAAATACTCTTAACACTGCTTTGAAAACTTTGTTTAATGCATCATGTATCCTAGACAAATGCATATTAGCATTTCTTCTAAAATTACTCATAATTTAAGTTTTCTGTTTTTTATTATACAAAATAAGAAAAACCTTATTTATTTTTAAACTGGTTGAAAATTAAAAATATTTCTAACAATCTCATTTTTATATTTTAAATAATAAAAGCCTTAAAACTTCTTTCATTGCACACAGAAATCTTTCTGCTTCGTGTCACTGTGCACTCTTGTGTTGAAAGATAACTGATATCTTAACTACTGAAAAAAGAATCATGACAATTAATTAAAATCTGGATCTTCCATATAATTATAGTTATGTATTTAATTTCCACTATTTCCAAAGACATTTTTTCTATTGTGTATACTTAGAGGTACTATGATTCATAGGGAAGAAAACAGAAATTGCATATGGTTGAAAAAATTATACAAAAGCCAGTTTGTCAGCTGAGGTAAATCATTGTCTTCATGAGACCTGTACAGTTTCCTGTATTATATACCCACGTTGCTTTTCCTAACCTTTCCTTGTTTTACCCTTGTATAGTGTATGTGTTATTATGAATAAAATACAGACCCTGTCAGAAAATCTGGTACAGTCCATGAGAAAAGCCTACATTTATTTTGGTAGGCTTTGGACCCTATTACATCTTTTCCTTCAAACTTCGTTAGACAATTTTCCTTTCTTCAGTCTATTCTGTCCAGTTCTGCTCCTGTCAGCATAAAATGTTAAACTACTGAAGATGTGCAGCCATGAGATTCCAAATCATTTATTTATTTATTTATCTATCTATCTATCTATTTATTTATTTAATTAATTAATTTTGCCACATGCCCTAAACCCACCAAATTATTTACTTCAGATAACTATACCCTTTTCTACTAATGACGGACTACATAGACCTACTGTTGTAAGTCTATTTCAGGTCATAGACTTTCTCTAAATCTAACACACCTGAGGTGTGTTAGAGGCTATACAGAGCCTGCAAATGTATTCTATGCCCTGACCCTGAGAATCAAGTCCTTCACAAAATTTTCTCATTGGCTCTCAGCATTTTATTTATCTCTGCTTGTGTTTAAAATGTTTAAGATTCTCTACACTGTTAGGGTGTGTACATTTAAGTAATTTTTTAGCATATATTGGATTCCCCTTGCTTCCCTGAATACTATTCCATTAATTTCATGATATAAAGAAAACAACAAAACAAATAAAACAAAATAAAACAAAACAAAACACTGTCACCAAAAAGATACACAGAAAAAAAAGTTGTAATATGATTTTAAAATATTTTCTCTCTATTATAACATTGACTTTTTTTTTTTTTTTAGAAGCAAAATAATTATTTATTTAGAAACAAATTTCTGCAATTTGTTGTCACAGGATGATGCAAGAATGAAAAAAGCATCCAACACATTACCATTGCCTTTTGCCAAACAATAGAATTCTGTTATGAGTGTAAGATAGTTATGTACTTACATACAAAATAAGTCTTCTATTAAGTAGGTAGTGAGTGGTACTTTGAACTAACTGTCTGTGTGGATTATTGGTATTATTGGTAAGAATGACTTACTCTAAGGTTATTTAATCGGTCTATGCTTGGTATTTCCACACTGGAAGTGAGCTTTCATTAACAATATATCAGTTTAGGTATACAGGAAAAACCTCTGAGGATATGTGAATTTGAGAGTCTGAATTATTGAAGTGGATATTATATACTGAGTTCCTTTGCCCTATAAATGATTGGGAATGAGCTGAAATAATTTCCTGCAACTGATTAGTTTTCTTCGGCTTTTCTTCCTTGCCAGCCACCTATTCTTTAACATTGTCTATCTGTATATCCAAATCTTTACATATATATAATCTCTCCTGATGTTTGTTTGTAAATACATTCTTGCAAATGTATGTCTGTGTATTCCTACTGAGTTGTGAGATTTTAGCTGCAATCCTATATGTTTTAATTATGGAGTATTTAGGTTGACATATCTAGTGCAGTGTCAGCCAGAAAACTCCAGGGACACTTTTCCTGAGAGAGGTGACCTTCTATCACAGTCTGATGACAGCTATTACTAAAACTTCTTCAGTATGTCATCGTTTTTTTTTTAATTTATTTTAAAGGTTTCGGGACATTTTTTGTAAGCCAGTTACATCTCTCCTACTGTCTCTCAGGAATTTTACTTTCCTTTATTTGCATATTTTTATTTATTTATATTTTAATATTTTTATTTTTTATTGTATTATTTTAGTATAATGAGACTGTGGCAATTCAAATCATACTCCAGACACCAGACAGAGTCCTGTAACATGACAACTTTTTGCAGTTAGCCAGAAGCAATGATATTTTTCTGTCCAACAGGAGGTGTTCTAATGATACACAGCAGTAGTTGGAGCACAATTGGCAGCCAACGTAGCATCAGCCAAGTCAGTTCAAATTAAGTGTGGATGATGAATCAGTAGAACTGTACAGATTATGAGACTGGGAAACAAAAGAGTTTGTGTGACCACCTCTCTCTGACATTTTTTTTCCTTCTTCCATTATGTTTGACTTTCTAAAGTTAACCATGTAAATTTCAGGCTACTTGGTGGCAATGTGGATCTTAATTGGGATATAGGGCATATAAAAATGGAAAAACATGTGAAACATTTAAATTACAAGCTTGAATGTTTCTGGCTGAAACTCAGCTGTAAATGAATATTCAGAGAATCTGCTACTCGGAGTGTATAGCTTGCCTAGTGCTTAGTATCTCAGGAAAGAAACATGAGATTTTTTTATTTTTTTTTTCTTTCTAAAGGAACAGACTCTTTCCAAAGAGAATAGCTTGGCCTCATCCATTTGCCTCCCACTTCTTTATATATATATATATAAATTAATCTCTCCTTAGTCTTCCCCCTTTGGTGAATCCATGTTAAGTATTCCTGATGACTTTCTTCTATTCCAATTGCTTGGAGAGGGTATTCAGAATATGTTGTTCCTTAACCTTTCTAGGGACAGAGGTGAGGCTGACCAGCCTGTAGTATCCCAGATCCTCCTTCTTGCCACTTTTGAAGACTTGGAGTGGCACTGGTTATGCCCCAGTCTCCAGGCACCTCTCCCATTCTCCAAGATCTTTTGAAGGTGATTAAAAGCAGTTCAGCATCCACCTCTGATAACTCTTTCAGCACACATATGTGCATCCCATCTGGGCCCCTGGATTTGTATGTGTTAATTTTGTCTAGATGCTCTCCGATCAGATCCTTCTCAACCAATTGGAAGTCTTCCTTTTCCCATATTCTCTCTCTTACCTCCACGGATTCCAGAGGGCTAGTCTTAGCATTAAGGACTTCAGCAAAGAAAGCATTAAGAATCTCTGCCTTCTTCAGCATCCCCTGTTACCTTTGTACCCACCTCATTTAGTAGCGGACCCACATTTTCCTTAGTCTTCCTTTTACTGTTGACATACATAGAACAACCTTTCTTGTTATCCTTTACCTCCTCAGCAAGGTTGAATTCCAGGAGGGCCCTGGCCTTCCACATTGCATACCTACAGGACCTGACAACATTCCTTAATTCTTCCCAGGTGGACAGGCCATTTCATGGACCTTCCTCTTTCCTTTTAGTTTATCCTGAGTTCCATGAGTTCCTTTCTCATCCATGCAGGCCTCTTGCCGTCCTTCTGTGATTTCTTACTTTTAGAGTACATGAACCTTGAGCTTGAAGAAGAGATGTCCAAGTGTCAAAAATTAATTAATTCAGTGTTTAACACTGTATGTCTCCCTAGTATCCCAAAATTTTTCATTACCTTGGCATATAGATTGCAAACGTGAATAACAAAGATTCTCAGAAGAGTCTTTATTCGATATTTAGCATATACAACAGAATGATTTTACAGTTATGTAATGCATCCTTCTTTTAACCAGGGAAACCACAAATACAGTGATATTTCGGACATTCTTCTACTGATGTAACGTACAAAAAATGCATTAGGTCATCCATATCAAATTATATCATTAGCATTGCACAGCTAGAACTAAGGACATTAATAAATTTTAATAAACAGTTATCAGCTATTATCATAATACAGATCTTGCTAATCTCAGGAAATCATAGAATAATATAATATTTGAGCTGAAAGGGACCCACAAAAATCATCAAGTTAATCTCCTGGCTCCATGTAGGGCAATCTAGTTATTAAGCACATAACTAAGAGTGTTCTCCAAATTTTTATTGAACATCATCAACATGGGGCAGCCTGTTCCAGGGCCCGACCACCCTCTGGTGCAGCACCTGTCCCTAACCCCCAGCTGCCTTTCTCCTGATGCAGCTCCGTGCCGTTCCCTCAGGCCCGGTTGCTGCCACAGAGAGCAGAGCTCAGTGCTGCCTCACCGCTGCTCGTGAGGGGCTGCAGCCATCATCAGGCCTCTCAGCTCCTCCGCTCTGGGCTGATCAAATTCAGGGACCTCAGTCTTGCCTCCTATGTTTTGCCCTCCAGACCCTTCACAATCTTCATAGCACTTTTTTGAACACTGTCAGTTTTATGTCCTTCTTATTTTGTAGCATCTGAATCTACACACAGTACTCAAGGTGAGGCTGCACCAATGCTGAGTATAGGGGGACCTCTTAGCTATACTATGCTTAATACTTCCTAGGATAAGACTTACGTATGGCTTATAAAATTACGTGACATAGCAAGTTTTAATTATTTTTTTCTTCTGCTTTTTGCTTGAAGTGAGTAGGCAGTGTAGCGAAGTATACTCAGTATACTCAGTATTTTTGTAATTAACAAATATATGGAAAGTGGAAAAATATTCTGTTGGACTTCCCAGAAAATGTGTACTCAGTTACAGCTTTACTGTTGCAATAACAAAAATACATACGAAAAACAATTATTTACCTCAAGCTTTGAGTATATTCCTTATTTTTATTTGCTTACGCTCAAAACATAGAGGTATAACTTTGATAATCTAGGTTAAAAATGTTTTAAGTAAGTTTAAAGACCCAATGTCTACACAAAACTGTACAGTTAAAACTTTACAAGCTGCATTTGATTGAAGCAAAAAGTGTCCATTCTTACTTTTTTTGTTCTTCAAACACGTATTTTCTCTCTCTGTGGAGTGGTGTTTTTTTGTTTGTTTGTTTTTTCCCTTTCTATGCATTTTTTTTCCCTCTATTCTGAGGAAGAAATCTCATTATTTTAAAAAATATCTAGAGTGTGGGAAGCAAGTGGATAGGGATGGAATCTTTTCAGTGGTAAGCAGTGATAGAACAAAGGGCAGTGGGCAAAAGCTGGAACACAAGATGTTCCATAAAAACACAAGGAAAGGCTTTTTTACTGTGTGAGTAACAGCACTGGAACAGGCTGTCTGGAGGTATTCAAAACCTGTCTGAACTCTTTCCTAATGTGACCTGATGTAGGGAACCTGCTTTAGCATTGAAGTTAGACTAGATGTTCTCCAGAGTGTCCCTTCCAACTGCTTCAGTTCTGTTATTCCGTGTGTTTCGATTTTTGTTTTGTGGAATTATTTTATTTTATTTTACTTAGAGAGAGAGAGAGAGAGAGAGAGAGAGAGAGAATAAACTTCACAGTTATTTACATGGGTCAGTTCCCCACATATTAGTTCTTATCCCAGGTAGCCTTATGACAGCATTTCATCTTTGAAAATCAGTTCTTTAATTTCTCTCTGATTATGCCTACCACATTCTATTTTTTTACTTTTGTAAAAAGTTCTTTTGAAGGGGGAAGACCTACAGGTTTTTTTCAGCATCTAGCATGTGTTTTCTTTTGGAGTTATGCATAACAGTCCTCATCTTGGTGATTTGCCATAGCAGATTCAGTAATGTTGTTTACATTGCAAACGTTCTAGTATATTCTGTCTACATACTTAACTAGGAACTCATGGTGCTGTGCTCACTCTGGTAAAATCTTATGATTTTCTTAGTCAAACACTTTATATGTTTTATCTAGTATGACAACTGTGGTTAGAAATGGTTAATATTGATCAGATTACTGTTTTTGTATTGCATGAGCCATACATTGTATTAAATGAAGATTTTTATAAACTTTAAAAAAAGGTGGATATTTGGAAGGTATTATTCCAGCATTTCTTACTTATTTATTTATTTGTTTGTTTATTTGTTTGTTTGTTTGTTTATTTCAGTGCCCAAACAAAATTACAAGTGACTATATTGAAAACATGGATATCAAGAAAATTGGTTTCCATGGGAACCTTATCCACATGACAGTTTTCAAATGCTTTTCTACTTTCTAGGTGACATGTCAGTAATTCTAACAGTATTAATATTGTGAGTGGACATGAAATATATTGCATAAAGTGATTTGTTTTTGTGTGTATGTGGACCGAACCTAAGCAAACAGCATATTGAGTGAACAGATTTTTCGGATCTATGATTGTGGCTGTTTGCCTGCACATTGTAAACTATTCCCAAATATGTCATTTTGGGACACATTTGAAAATCATTTGTTCTGCGTCTAAGTTTTAAGGACACATATACTTCTTGAAAGAAAATCAGTTTCAATGTAAAGCATAATAAGTTCACTGTACATTTAGGGATTGCTTCGTTATGAAGCATTCAAATCCAAAACCAATTTTCTTCCTTCAGGAGCAGACTATATTAGGAGAGCTGCAGACTAATTGAGATAGCTACATGGCAACAAAGCTAGAAATCCGTACAGAAGCGTAGTAACCGGTGAACCCTGCTGCCTTGATTAGCACATTAATTACAAAGCAGGTGTTAGCAGACTGTGCTAATGGGCGGCATAAAAGGTCAAGAGGGCTTAGCTATGTTTTTTTCCTCATCAAATTATTGAATATTTATTTCATAGCTCTTCTGATTTGAACGTGTTGGAGGAGGAGTAGGTATCTCTGTAATGTGAAACGACTTTTTCCTTTTTCTCCATCTTCTTTTTCATTTTTTTCTGTCAGATAAAAGGACAAAAATTATGTAGTAACTTGTCAAAATGAAACTGTTTAACAACAAAAAAGGACTAACACCCAAGCAATTCACTGTTTTTCTATTAAATTGCTGCTAACATGTGTTTATATAGTTCAATTGTACATCTCAGTGTGTCTCTCTATAGCAAAGGGGATGGCATAATAGGGAACAAATCATACAGAGATTATAAATATATTTTTTTCTGGTGTTGGTACTTAATGGGCTAGTTATTTCTCTTTCATTTTAAGGAAAGCTATAATTTTCAGATCCTAATGTTGTAGTTAGTGTAATTATTGAATAACAAAGAAGAAATAACTGCCTTCCCTTTCCTCCCCTCTAAATGTGGAAGGCCTGACTGCCTGTGGCTTGCAGATGCTGGTTCAAAGTGTTTGAACATCTATTTAAAGAAAAGAATCAAAGGCAATAAAATGCCTGCAAAAAGAAATTAAGTTAATCAACATTTTATATTCTTTAAACATAATGGGCTAAATAGTTCTACAGTACACTAAAACACAGAGAAATAAACAAAAGAGATACAAGGTAACTGTAAGAAATGTAAGCAAAAGTTGGGGAAGTTCAACAAAGAGAAAAGCAACCAACTCATAGCAAAATTTTAGAGTTTTACTAAAGATCTAATTATTTATAATGCAAGATTAATATTTTCAACATCAACTACCTTAATTTATCAACTACAGAGACAAGTGTCAATTTCCATACATTTTTTTTTTGCCCAAGTGCATCAGATTCTAGTGTATATATCTACCTGTAAATCCCAAGAATGAGGAAATCTATTAAATATTGTCTTCTAATTAGATGTCTCTAATTTACCTGCATGGATAGCAGTGGACAGCTATGTGCCTCCTGTTTCCATCTCTTTACAACTGTTGCACAAGCAGAGCTGTAAAATTTGTGAAACATAAGTAGATCCTCTAGCATTTTTCATTCCTATTATTTCACAAAATGAGATGACTATGTATTACAAATCTTTAAATAAAAACTCTCCTACTGAGTCACAAAACATTTGGACCATTCATCTTCAAAGACTGCATTTTAGAATTATTTTGATGTTTAGACATAGAAGAATGGCTCTCCAAGCAAAATTTTGTCTTTCTTCAGTACATCACTTTTGGTATTGTGTCCTCCTACAGAAATACTGAAAAAGGGACACATATATTCAGATATGAGATACATCTTCTGCTCAGACACAGCTCTTGTGCTTTTGGAAACCTTGAAGTTCTTTAGTGGGGATCACTTTTTAAGTGCCACCTCTCATGAACACAGGAACAGGCAAATCCAAAATGCTGAGAAGTCATACAGGCTGGGGTGAAGGCTGTGTTGGCTGAACAGGGACCTTCCTCTAGAGCTTATGCTGAAAAACAAGGTCTATAGTCACTGGTAGCAAGGTCAGGAAACACAGGAGGAGTAAGGAGATGCTGTTCACCATTACAAGGAAAAAAAGTACATGTAGCCAAAGCTCAGTTGGAGTTAAAACTACACAGTACTGTGAGGGCAATTAAAGTAGGCTTTCAGTTGCATGGGGCCCTAGGCAGTCTGATCTGCTGGGTGACAGCCCTGCCCATGGCAGGGGGGTTGAAACTGGGTGGGCTTTAAGGTCTCTTCTAACTCAAGCCATTCCATGGTTCTATGATAATTCTATACATTTTACATTATTTGAAATGTTATTTGGAAATTATGCGTGTATCATTTTGAGCCTTTTCTGTTTCACTGTGAATTTCTGAAGTATTTTAAATTCCAACAAAAAATGGCATTGGTCCATAAACATGTAGATCTAGGAACTACCAGGTTTGAAAAATAAACAATTTAGATTTTCTCAGGCAAATCTCTGTTATATTTTTTTGTTTGTTTGTTTGTTTTTTAAAAAACTCCAATATCAGCTAGCATTCTTAGAACTGCGTATATGAATTTTTAATCTACTCAACATATATGCATAGATATTACCCTGTTTTCATACCTGTGCTTTCTTCTTTTGGCACAGACCTCTGAAAAAGTCACTTCCAAAGCAACTCTTTCCCATAGTGCATTCTCTTTTACTTTGTGTTGCATGCCTTACTACTACTGCCTGGTACTAAGTGAATCTATCAGGGTCTCTTATGGCATCCATCAGATCTAGTTTGATTACACAGAAACACTTGTTCCTTGAATCAGGTCAACTGCAGAACAGCAGCAGAGTGACTGTGTGATTGATATTCCTGCTTTTGGGAAACTAATAGACATGAAAATGCATCAGCAGAGGAAGCTTCAATTAATTTGACAGAGAAACAACAGAAGCTTTGTTATTAAAAAGAACTGAGGACCCATTTAATTTTATGACACATCTTAATGGCCAGATTAATAAGTACAATCTCAGAAGTAATCTTTAGAAATCATAAACTATCAGTAAGAAATACTGATTAGAGAAGGATTTTGCTTCAAGCTTACAAATATAGCATTTACCCTTAGGGGTTCATTTAGGCTGGTCTTGAAGAAACTGCTCAGAGAATGTTACAACATCACATGGAGTTACAGAAAAGTTGAAGCCATTTTGGACTTAGAAAGCAAGTTTGTTACTTAGTTTGAGAAGGTGAAAAAGGGCAAAGCAACAGTGAGCCAGTCCCTAATGCTTTGTGTAAAAAAACCATTTACACTTACAAGTCATCCATTGTCTCAGCAATTCTAATACCAAAGCTGTGACAAGTTCCACAGCTCTGAGTTGCAGCAAAAGCAACCACAAACAAACTAGCTTTAATTTTTCCAATGGGATGCAGTCTAAACAGAACAGATGAAACTATATTTTTAGCTCTCTTATTGTTGTTTATTTTATTTAGCTTTTAAAGTCTCGCCCTTCCTTTTGTCTGCCATCAGCTAATTTAAAATAATTTCTGTCTGTACTCAAGTAATATGTCCTTATAGCCCTGCAGCACAGGGCTGTGGCTATCTTCACACATTGCTTTTAGTAATCATGAGGTCTAATTTCAATTTCACAGGCTGCAAATATGGTAGTTGGACTTCAAGGTAGAAATAATCTGGCTTTTATAAAGCATTCTGAGATATGCTGAGATGTGTAGGCTTAAAAGGTGACATATTGTTTCCATGAAAGGCATAGGAATTAAAAATTGGTAACTAATTACTAAAGTAACCTGAGACCATACAACTTTACCCTCATCAGTGGAAAGATGACAATATATCTGAGTGCAATTGATGGAAGACTTTAGCCATTCAGGCATGTGAAAAGCAATACAGTATGAAAAAAAATATTTCTTTGAACCAGGGATCATGCTTTTCAATGCAGAAATAGTGGACAGAAAAGGAAAAATAGATTATTGCAGTAACAGACTCCCATTTTCAATTGTGTGTCTTTCAAAAAATGACAATAATTATCATTTCGGGAACTGTTAGATATTTTGCACTTCAAAATCCATCTATTTATTTATAGAATTTTTGTCTAGGTCATATGCTTCCAATCTTTGATATATCTATAGCATGTGATATATTTTAAACTATTTTCTTCCAGTTGAGTGATGCAATCTGTAGTATTTGACTTGTACTAGCTTCCACAAATTTCTGAGCAAAACTGAAGTCTAAGACCTATTAAAATAGACACTCTGTACTTCAGTTCGCTGTGCTCTCTGTACATTAGCAAATTAAAGTCCCTAGTACTGCAGTTTGAACCACATAGAATTCTGTTCCCACAGAAACTGATACAAAATGAGTTATAGTATTAAAATAGCTATATTGCTGTGTAAAAAAATGATAACATCCTAGAATAATTTATTTATTAAAAGCAAAAAATAAACTAGGAAAAAAAATAAAATGTAAGATTAGTTTATCCAACTGTTCCTTTTCCTTTTCCTAATTCCTTTTCCTTGCTTCCTGAGTGTGACAAATTTATTAGATGAAATTATACTTTGTGAAAAAGATAACTAACTCATTTTGAAAATCATCCTTTGAGTTCTTCCTTACTTGGCGGTGAACTTGCATCTCAATTCCTTGTAACTCAATCCCATTGGTGGTCTAATGGTTGATGACTCTGCCCATGGCAGGGGGGTTGAATCAAGATGATCTTTGAGGTCTTTTTCAACCCAGACTATTCTACGATTCTATGAATCTATGATTCTATGATTCTATGTTTGAGGATCCATCTGAAGCCCACCAAAATCTTTGTTTTGATAAGAATTCACAGCTATAAATCCTTTGGTTAATCAGAAGAAGGCTTTTATAAGGTTATGAAATCTTAAAAGTATCACAAATTATGAGGAAAATCAGAGTATATATGTGCATTTGGCAGCTATCTCAAGTATAATTACATTTTTGGAAAGGTCCCCAGAAGGTTAAGATGGTTTTACTTTCTATCAAAACCAGCAACTCTCATATAGACAAATAGGCTTATAATCAAATATATGAAACATGAAGAATAAAATGACTCTTGAAATTGTTGAACACAATTTGGGAAATAAATAAAAATGCTATTTTTGACTGAGTAGCTATGAGTCCAAACAACTCCCAGTGTGATCAATTTTGAAAAAAATAAATATTTTTTAATAGAAACATGCTTAATAGCTACTGCTATTTAGTAATTTTTATACCAGACCTACTGTTATGTTGTACACTCAGCTCAAGCACTCAAAATATCCTCACAGTGTGAAAGATAAGGTAGTGCATAACTTATATATATATATATATATATATATATAGCACACGTGGTGAAGGCCTGTATTCATTTAAATAACCAAGCATTCATACTTAAAAAAAAAAATAAAAATATTTACCTTAATTCTATTTCATGACCACTTCTTTTCAGACAGGTTGAAACCTAAGATGAGAATAATAAGATGATAATTTTAAGCTATGATACATTTATTAATAGGTAAAACATGCCTTTTCAACTGAATCTTGTATTATGTGTTTTCAATTAACTGAAAAATAATAAACATTTTCAAAACCTTTGTGCATTTTTTGTTGGTTCTTCTCTGCAGCACAAGTTTTTGTCCTTTGCCATGGGGAACTGAGGTCTTTTAAAGTCAGGCTGAATAAGCATTATTTTCACACCTTTGCTGAAAAAAAATTAAGATGCTTTTAATCAACTGCAATTGTATAGTTGGGTAATGAATCAAAAGCCAATTAGAAAGTGTTTCAGTAAAATCTCCAATCTATTGTGACAAGATATAGTAGATATTATAAATTCCCTTACTATCTTTTATTTATGTGTTTTCCGTATGTATGTCAAAAATTCCTGGTACTCCTGTTTATATAATCGCAAATTAAATTAGCAATTATCAGCTTAATTCTCAGAGGTAACTTTTTCATATGATTACAATGATATAAGCAACTTACTGGCATGAATACCAAGTACAGGTGTTCGTATTTCATATCTATGTAGAAAAAATATACAGAATGATAAAAAAATAATTATCTTTATCTTACTCCAATGACTTTTGAACACTCACTCTTGTCACTCTGCTCCAGATTTCCACAATCTGTTGCACCTAGCCTGTTTAATGTGTAGATGTAACCTCTTGATGTCCAAAGAGAGATTTGCATGAAATAATATGAGAACAATATATCTTTGATGCAAATTAATTATAGGAGATATAAAGGAATTTGTTGTACAGGATAGGGGAAAAAAGAAGAGTGATGTGTATCCTTCTTTACAGTTACTTCCTTGAAAAATGAGTGTATGTTAATGAAATAACATGGGAGTTTGTATATTTAGGTTTCCACAAAAAAATCAAGGAATGTATTGAACACAGAAAGTATGAACACTTAACTTTTCTATAAACTGTTTTTCAGCATGCTAAAAAAATCATCTAACACCCAACAAGTCTGTCTCTTATGAGTTATTCAATGAACAGCAAAATCAGAACTTTCTCATCTCAGGTCTGTATGTAATGCAAAGTAAGTGCAATCTTGTAATATTTAGTCCCATTACACTGTGATTATTTGGAAATCTGGATTTGGAAACATTTGCAATAATAAATACGAGATTGCAAATATCAGAGTTGAAACGAGGATCTGGGGAACTACAGGCCCATTAGCCTGATCTCCGTGCTGGGAAAGGTTATGAAACAGATCATCCCCTCAAGATCACATGGCATTTGTAGGACAACTGGAGGATCATTCCCAGCCAGCATAGTTTCGTGAAAATTGTGTTCTACTTGACCAATTTGAACTCCTGTGATAGAGAGACTTGCTTGGTGGATGGGGGAAAGGCTGATGATATAGCCTATTTAGACTCCAGCAAAGACTTTGACACTATCTCCCACACTATTCTCCCTGAGAAGCTGTCAGTTCATGGATTGGACAGGTACACTCTTTGCTGGGTAAAGAATGGGCTGTATGGCCAGGCGAACAGAGTGGTGGTGAATGGAGTTAAATCCAGGGGGCAAGCAGTCACTAGTGATGTTCCACAGGGATTGGTACTGGGGCCTGTCCTGTGAAGACGGTATGGAAGAAATTGACTTGGATATGTTGGTTGATGCTTGGCTGAACAGGAGCCAACAGTGTACCCAGGTGGCTAAGAAGGCCGATGGCATCCTAACTTGTATCAAAAACAGTGATACCAACAGGAGCAAGAAATTGATTATCCCTCTGTACTCAGCACCGATGGGGCTACACCTTGAATACTGTGCTCAGTTTTGAGCCCCTCACTACAGAAGGACATTGAGACCCTGAAGCATGTCCAGAGAAGAAACAAAGCTAGGGAGGTGTCTAGCACAAGTTTTATAAGGAGCAGCTGAGAGAACTGGGATTATTTTGTCTGGAGAAGAGAAGGTTCAGGGGACGCCTTATTGCTCTCTACGGCTACCTGAAGGGAGGTTGTGTTTTGTCCTCTTCTCCCATGTAACTAGCAGTAGAACTAGAGCAAACAGCCTCAAGTTGCACCAGGGAAGATTCAGGCTGAATGTTAGGAAGAATTTCTTTTCTGAAAGCATGGCCAGGTACTGTAACAGGCTGCCCTGAGAAGCTTTGAGTCATTGTAACTGGAGGTGTTCAAGAGACGTTTAGATGTCATGCTGAGGAAAGTGGTTTAGTGGGAAATATTCATGATAGGAGGATGATTGGACTGGATGATCTAGGAGGTCTTTTCCAACCTTGGTGATTCTATGATTCTATGAAAGTTATACCTTAATTCAGTTGCTAACATTTTCATATAGATTGCACTAAGTTCAGCAATTTGTGATTATCTTCACAATGTTGGGCAAAGTAGAATCTATCTTATCCCTCTATTATTCATTTTGTCAGCTGTATGAACATACCTTCCACAAGGTCTACAGCCCACTGCAGTCCCGAAGTGAATGCATACTAAAAAAAAAAAAAAAAAAAAAGGAATCATCAAAAGTGATCTGTCCTTACACCTTATGTGTTTGGATAGCTGTGCATAAAAAGTAGCTGTAATTCTATCACTTCATATATAGTTGAGTTTGTAAAGGCTCTCACATATTCCATCTGATGGTTTTCTGTTGCTGTTGCTGTTCACTGCTAGTAGCTGGCAGCAACTGCAGGTGCTTTATATGTAGAAGCCTTATGTTATATATCTTACTGGATCTTGCTTTTCCCCACTGTCAGTTAAACAACCTACATTGGGCAAAAGCTTCCATGACCTCTGATAGGTTGTTACAGTAAATTACTCACCAATAACCTAAAAAATGACCACTGAAGCAATAATTCCCAAAGTGTCTTGCCAATCTTGAATTAATTCTCAGAGGCTGAGGGCAGCATAACTCTAAAGAAGCAATTATTATCATTGTCTCAGCAGATATGTTGGTGAATGATGTGCAGTTTCTTATCAGCAGTCCCCTACAGAAGACTACAAAACCACTCTACATTTGTATTGTTATCTTTCAGTTGAAACCTTTCTTGTTACAAGTACTGTCCCACCAATCTGGTTTAATGAAATCTTTTACCAAGGCCACAGACTATTTGGAATCCATGTAAAATTTGACATTGCCTGTTAATAATTCCACAAATTGTTTTTCATGAGGAATCCTTAAGTATAGAAAAGATAATTGAAACTGATACATTTAGTGAACCTTGATGAAGAGAGAGAAATGCTGATCATGTCTCTTCCATAAGGTGTAATTTGTTCTGTATACAATTTGAAAAGCTACTTAATTCAATATAGTTTTTTTTTTCATGCTGTTTTGTAGATTTTTTAAAAATGTATTTATTTATTTATTGTCAGTACGCAGTTACAGATCTAATGTTAGTGAATTTGTAATATTTCATTCTTTCAGTCTGAATTTTATATGTATAACTGGAGTATGATTAAACCAGTGAAGGTCCCAGTAGAACATTACAGAAAACCCCCATGCCTTGAAAATCCTGTTCTCGGAAAAGAAGTATCCTCCAGAGAAACTACACTTCTTGCCAAGAAAAATGAAGAACGCTGTATTCTGTGCCAAGAGAATGATGTCTCTTTTTTACATTTCCTGTTATATTACCTACTATTGCCTACCTACTCTTTGATTTTGAATTTATTTATTTAGATAGACAACCGGAGGGATCTGTGCTTGAAAACATAGTAATAATTAATATCTTCAGTATTGAAATACCATTTTCATTTCCTTCCTCCCATACTCAGGGATTAACTACATTCATTAACTATGGAGAATTCTTTCCCACATCCTGTTCTTCTGTATCTTGCAGGAGCTGGATGAGTTTATAGTTATTACATCATGTTTGCTATTTCCAGTATCAAGATGAGATATCATTTCCTGGCAGGCCATTTTATGGGAATTGTTGTCATTCAAAATGTAAAAGATTGTTTTCTTCCTGATCTTTTACTGCCACATGCCAAAACAAAATGATCTATCTCTTACTAATTCCATTCCCCCACCTTCTTATGAAATTCTAGAACCATCATAAGTTCACTTCTTTTGTCATTTCAAATTCTCTTTTTTTTTTCCATAACCAAAATTTGGTGGCTTTTTATGTGATCAAAGCTATGAAAATCATCCTTCTGATTCATCTCAGATCTGTTGTCAGACCTAGATCAATTTTTACTCTATTGGCTGTTCAGATAATTAAAATAACTAATATTTCTACTTTATTTAGAAGAACTGCCTTAGTAGTTCTGAGATTAGCTAATGAGATATTGATAAAATTAGGCTATCTCAAATCCAACTCTATTATCTAATTTATAATATGTGGATTCCAAACCACTGTTGCACTGAAACTTAATTTTCACGTTCCAGAAAAGACTGCGTGTTAAGTTTATAGTACAGATGACATGCTTCTACTAGGTGTCAAGTGCTGTGAGTTTCTTTTTTTACACTCTTACATAGTCTTGAATTAGATCTTTCATTAACTGAGACATTGAATAAGCTTAGTCTTTCTACATGGACAGAAATTCTATTTATTTAATGTTGTTAGATTAAATCCCTTACATAGGTATTTAGAAAAACACTGGTTATCTATAAAAACAACTTATGTGTTATGGCTATGTATAGTAATTTCAGCTGGGACAGAGTTACTTTTCTTCCTAGCAACTTGTTTCATTCTTTGCTTTGGATTGTTGACCAAAACAGCATATTGGTAACAGAGAGACACTTTAGTTATTGTCATGAAGTGTTCACTGCATCGCATGTCTTTCTTTACTTCTCATTCCAGAGGCACGAGAGGCTGGAAAGAAAAATGGACAGAAAAACTGACAAAAAATTACCGAAGAGATATTCCATGCCATAGAACTTCATCCTTAGCAATAAAATTTGGGTGTGGGAAGTTCGTCAGGACTAGCCATTTCTGGACACTGGTCATCAGATGGTGAGCAATTGCTTTTTGCATCACTTGCTTTCTTTGCCTCATTTTATTTTTCTACTTTCCTTTTTTTTTTTTTTTTCCCCCAGATTACTGCTTCTTTTTATTTATTTTTATTTTTTAAACTGCCTTTTACCTCAATTCATGAACTATCTCACTTTTTTTGCTCATATTTCCTCACCTATTGTACTGAGAAGGGAGTTTTAGCAAGTAACTGGGTGGTGCTTAGCTAACTACTGTTGTTGAACCACAACAGTACCTTAGATATTCAATCCAGTTTAGATGAATGGCTTTTCAATACAAGATTTTGAGATTCTAAAATACAAATACTTCCATTATACCATTTGCTTTATTAGCAGTCTTGTTAATAAATTTTAATTTCATCTCTTTTCATAAAATGTAATAAGTTGGGTTCCTGGAAGATATTCTTCTGCTTAATTACATATAACTTCTGTTTAAAAATGTTTAAGGTACTTTTCCTGAAGCAGTATTCCGGCAATAAAATTTGCCCCCATCATCACATCTTCTTTCATTAGTGCATGGTAAGAATCATGAGGATATGCAGAAAGAGAGTGATTGACTACTCTTTAGAAAACCTTTTCCAACGCAACAAGGTATAGTAAGAAAGGAAGGCAGAGATGGGAACTTATATGGTCCGTCATGCCATATGAGAATGTGGGAATGTTTATTCCAGCAGGGTTATCTGATGAAGGACATCTATACTGAGAAGCACAACAAGATATAAAATTCCCAGTGGAGTGCCACTCCAGGTGCCTTTTTCAGGTCTTCTACTCCAACCATGTGGCAGGAGCAGTGTGTGTTCCCAAACCAGTCAGCTACTTGAGGCATGCACATGTGCGAGATGAGTGAGAAGCTTCACACTAACAGCTGGAGCACAACCATGGGTCACAGATCATGTGTCTGGTGCTGGCTGCTGAGTGGTTGTCTCTTCCCCAGACGTGTTGTGTATGGAGTGCCCGTGTGTATTTGCTAAAAAGCTGTGAACTGGACTAGTGAGTGAGTAGTGGGGGCCTTAGGTCTGGGCCAAGTTATTAGGCAGGCAGTGTATCTGTGTACTGTTATGCAAAAGGGGACTTGTGAATGTGATGGGTGTGAAGGACAAGTGTGTGAGTGGTGCAATTGCATAGTGAATCAGATGGCAAGTGATGGGTATGACGTGGGTAAGAGGGCTCAGGATCCAGGCAGCAGTGCTGGATGGGCAGAGGTGCTGTGTCAGTACTCATGGGATCTAAAAATGTGCATGTGCCTGTGAATCTGGACAGTGTTCTGTGTGCGTATCAGTGAACTTTGGTCTGTAGTAGTCTGAGAGTAGGAAGGAGATTCTGCCCCCTGTATCTATTTTGCATGAGTCCTCTGAGAAAGTGGTGCTGAAGGCAGCTGTTGGCTGGGCCAGGCTGTGTGACCTGACATCTATATTCTGTCACTGCCTGGTTGTTTTGGTTCACTGTGTTAAGTGCTCAGTGCTAAACTTGAAACTTGAATTGGGGAAAGCAGCAAGCACATGCCCCAGCCTCAGCAATCCACAGGTGAGATAGGAGCAGCCCTGGTGTGGATCAGATAGAGGAGGAGGCAGCCACATTCTTTACGTCACTTGGCAAGAATTAGCTCTTGTTACACATCCATGACTAATTCCTTTTTTTTTTATTATTATTATTTTTTTTAAGTTATAGTTTATAAAGATTATGCATGCATAGAAGCCTAAATCTGATACTTAAACCACATCAAGGAATTGTACCCACATTTTCTTTGTGTTTTTTTATGAATGGTATTCTTAAAAAAAAAAAAAGGAAAAAGTTGAAAGTACATGTTTTCCTCCTTTAACGTCAAGGCCACAGTTGTTAAGGGATAATGTATTTAAGCTGAAAAATCCTAGTGATACAGACTTTTAATGAAAAGCTTGACAAGTGTTTAACTTTAATAGTGATACTAAGTGATTATTATAATGACACTGCAAAAATGTGATCAAAGCCAATCACTGACACTTTTCCAAGGTCATATACCTCCAAACTACAAAATTGTTAAATTACTAGCTATTAAGCTCAATCTTATCCTTGTTTCTGTGCCCAGAGAGAAAAATCTAGCATTGTGATGAACAACTCAAACTATGCCAGAAACGCTCATCTGCACCAGCAATTCTCTTTTTCCAGGGGCATCTTTTCAGTTTTAAAGAGTAGTTATGATGACAGTAATGATTCTGTTGCATTTCTGATTCAGAGATTATGAAAAGACTTGCATTAAATGTAATAAACCACTACTTACTATTTGGTTCAAATCCTCTGCTACATATTATCAGTATATTTTTGCCTGGGATAATCATAGAAATAGATTCTTAAAAATCTACCAGCATTCACAGTTAACTTCATAGCAGAGCAAGGAATGTGGTTAATACATTAAAATTTCATTTCTTCTGGAGAGAAAGCACCTTCTAGACTTCCCTTAAAAGAACTAAGAGCGTTATCTGCTATTTCCATGGATTAGTTTAGGGTGGAACAAGCCCATTTACTGATTGGGGTTGTTAGCGCTGAGTTCCAATGACTATAACGTGAAGTGTCACAGTGCCAGATCCTGAGAACTCTAGAAGTTTGTGTCACCTCAGAGAAAATAGGATGGAAGTGAATTCCAAATTAGCATACCTTAAGAAGTTCATGGGATAAGTATATCTTGTCTTGATGATTCCTCATCAAAACGGAAATGTAACATTCCATTTTGATAATGAGGAAGCCTTAGTATGAGACCGTAGGTTTTTCAGAGCCAGTATATATGTAGATATACCTACATACTTATGTCTTTGTTTATATTGCTCTATACAAACATACACTTCACATAAATCCATACAATATTGATGTTTATACATCTTTGTTTTATTTTAAAAGTAATGTTCACGTGGGCAAAAACACTATATTAGAAAACTTATGGAATGGGTAAGTTAATGCATAAAACATTGATTAGAATAATTACAATATCAAACTATAAAAATCAATATATTTTACAGTTTTGATTTTAAAAGATCTTGTAAAACCTGCATAAATTCAACAGGCTTCTAAAATATACAAATATGTTAAACATATGAGTTTGATTATTGAAAATGTTGATGATCAATAGTCTTTAGAATACCACACAAATTTACCTTTGCATATCCTAGCTTTTCTCATTATTGTTCATCACCTGTGGAAGAACATGAATTAAGCAAAATATAATAATAACATAGCATGAGGGACTCCGGAGATGCTTGCTATATTTCATAAATGTTTTTATGTTCATCTTTTCTTTAACCTCCAAACAAGTTAGTGATCTTACTATTAAATTGCTGCACTGAATCACTTTGAATGAAGTTAGGAGAAAAGGTATAACATATCTGATCCCTTTCAGGGTCAAATCCTAAGGTAGCGTGAAATGGAATAGATTTACTGACAAAAAATACTAACACTGTATGTATTCATAAAAATGAATGTTTCATTTATTATAACTCCATAAACTTGATTATAGAATAATGTATAAATTTGTACAGGTTTGTCAGATTTGGCTATGTGTCACAATTATTCCTGAAAGCATTAGTATACTGTTGTGAATTTTCAGAAAAATCTGGCTGACCTGCTGGAAAAAAAGCTGTCAATTTTCTTTAAACCTAGGCATTTATAACCCTAAATATTTACTTAGAGGAATGTTACAAAGAACTTTTTTTCATCTCTCTAGGAGACTGTCCTATTATCCCAGCCCTGTCCTATTATCCCAACCCAGACCAGAAGGACATGTCAAGTGCCTGATTTAAAGAGGATGAAAACAGCTCTTTCTCTTGATCTCCAAAAACCACCTCAGAATGCTTTTTTTTTTTTGAGGGCATAAAGATGCATCTGGATTTATCTGGCATCGTGTTAATACACAGACATACATAGGTGGGATACCATGCCAACCTTGTATACTATTACAGAGTCTACACATTTGCCAGTGTATATATGAGTGATATATGAGAAAAAGAGATGAAGAGGGAATTAAAGTTGTTAATATTGATTATTATAATCAATTGTTCCATCATTCTATTGATACCACTTCCTATTTCTTTTATATCTGAAGGCATACAACAGTCTCATAAAAGGACACAAAGTATGCGATGACGTACAGAAAATGAACACAGATAAGATAAGCTATTAAGACATTTTTATCTAAGTAAATTATAAACAGGTATAATATGGATTTAAAGATAGTTCAAAATTATAAATAAAATAAACTGCATATGGAAGTCTTCTGTCACACTGTACACTTGAACAGTGTAATACAGGTTTCAAAAGAATGCTTGAAACTAATCAGGAAGGCTGGATGTGAGTGAATTGGGAAGTGTTTTGAGGATCCCCTCCTGAAGCATCCAGAAACATCAAGTACTTTATTTGGTCCATGTTGTACAAAGACTAGGGCAAAACTTAGGTTGGACAGCTTGCAAAAAAAAAAAAAAAAAAAAAAAAAAAATTTCTAGGAAACACATAACAAGTAACAAAATGACTTGGTGTTAGGGTGACTATTCTGATTCAAAGCCAAGTCCAGTTACCTATTAATGTTCATAGCTTGCTTTCCAATTAGATAGTTCTTAAAAGTCAGTCATGCTATGTTCCTTCTGACGTTTTATGTGCCTGCCTCTGATTAAACGTAAAGCTGTTTCCAGGTATGTTTTTTTTTAACATGTGTCTTCTTGTGAACAAAGTTATTTATAGGTATTTAATGTGCAATTCAATGTGATGTGACATTTACAACTACAGTTATGCCAGAACTAGATGAAAAGGATTGCATGACTGAGTATGGTTGAATGGCTCTGACCCTGACATTTTCAATCTGAAAGTGATATTAGAAGAACAGAGTGGTTAAAAGAGATTTAGAATGATAAAGCAAGACTTAAGAATACAAAGAAATTTTAAAGGAAAATGAAATAAGAAAGAAAGCGATGAGAGATGTGATAATGTTTAAACCAAGGAAGAGTTAAAACACATAAAACAGAAATTGACAAATGTATAAAGACATGAATGAATATTTGTAGATGACCATACATGTTTTCAAGTTTTCTTTTTTAAACTGATTATTATAGTACTACCCCTTGTTAAGTCAAAAAATTAAATTTATTAACATTTTCCATTTCTATCAAAGCGCTTATCTGTGTGTCTAAATGCACTACAAAGTGCATATATATGGATAATACTGTATTTTTTTTTAAATGAAGAAAAAAAAGTAATATACATGTGAAATTTTTAATTGTCAAAGAGTTGTATACCGATGTGATTGTATTAAATGTGAATTCTGTAAACTGGGACAATTTTAAACTGAGTTTACATAACTTTTTTAAAAGTATGTTAATTTTATCATTATTGAACTGAATAGGCAGCTTAAAATTAGTTTTCTTGGAAAGGAAAGGAAATTTCTGTCTCAAGGATTCAGCTTCATACAAAGATTTTGACGTCTGCCAATAGCTGTCATCATGCAATTATCTGTGTTAGCTGGATCATGGAATATTCTCCTAATTTCATGCTCTTTAACATGTAAAAAATATCTTTTAACCTTATGTCTAAGACAATTAATCCTTTGGAAAAAAAAAAGAAGTCTTTTCATGGTTTTGAGTCAGTGAGAACTAAATAAGAATAATCAAAATGCAAAAAATGTTTTAAACTTAATTTAAGGCCTACTTATTGAATTAACCAATGGAATACTTGAAAGGAAATTATGATAATAAAATTAACCTCGAGATTAATTTGAAAAGTTTTCCTCAATAATCTGTGTGCATAATTTATTTAAACCTCCCGTGCCTACAAAACTAGGGCAGAATTCTCACAGACAGTTTTCTGGAGGTCCTTGATCATTTTAACGAATTACTTATATTAATAATTTACAAAATAATTTAAATAAATAAGGTTAGCATTCAAAGATATGTAGTATTACCTGAAATTCTCTTTTCTAGACCTCACGGAATCTTTTTTACAAACAAATTAATCAAAGGGAATTGCACTAGTGTCAATGTCAATTGTTCTCAAAAATTTATGTTTTGAAAATATTCTGATTCAAGCAGCATTTTAATGTATGAAGTAGAAAAAAAAATCTTAATATTTATTAAAACAGCAATTTTTATTGCCATCGTTTTTTATTATGATGCAGTTCCAGAAGTAATCTCTGCATAGTGTTAGCCTACAATAACTGCAGAATATGCAGAAAATTAATAGCAAGACTGAAATAATCAATTACTATGATTTAGATAAATGATTTTAGAGAAAATTATACATGAATTCATTGCATTACATAATTTATAAGAAAGGCAAATATTTTTAAGAGAATTAAGAGAGATTTTTTACTTTCTTTACCAGCACTTATGGTATTCAGGAGATAGAAAAACTTTTTTTGATTACAAATTTCTCATATAATTCATTTGTAAAAGACAAAGTCATTAGAAGGAATTTAGAGAAAAACACTATTCTACTGGGTTTTAAAAATTAAGATTCATACAGTGCATAAGTTATCTGGAGTACTGTTGGCTAGAAGGTCTTCAGAAGGTACAGGTAATAAAGGAGGGGTTCTGGCATGGCTCTCTGTGTTAGAGAGTGTTTTGATACTATTGATCTTGGAATTAGGAATGATAAGGTTGAATCTCTATGAGTAAGGATCTGGCGCATGGCCAAAAAGGCTGAAATCCTAGTGGAGGTCTGTTATAGACTACCTAGCCAGGATGAAAAAGACAGATGAGGTGTTCTACAAGCAGCTGCCAAACTGTACAGTCACCAGCCCCAGTCACCAACCCTCATGGGAGCCTTCAATTTCTCTGATATATACTGGAAATACAATACAGGGCAGAAGAAGCAGTATGGGAGGTTTCTGCAGTGTGTAGAGGAGAGCTTCCTGATGCAGCTAGTAAGGGAGCCTACAAGGAGAGGTGCCCCACTAGACCCACTGTTCACAAAGCGGTGTGCTGCTAGGAGATCACAGAATCATAGAATCACAGAATGGCCTGGGTTGAAAAGGACCACAATGATCACCTAATTTCAATCCCTCTGCTGTGTGCAGGGTCGCCAGCCACCAGACCAGGCTGCCCAGACCTACATCCAGCCTGGCCTTGAATGCCTTCAGGGATGGGGCATCCACAACCTCCTTGGGCAACCTGTTCCAGTGCTTCAGAACTCTGTGTGAAAAAATTCCTCCTAATATCTAATCTAAACCTGCTCTGTCTCAGTTTAAGACCATTCCCCCTTGTCCTATCAGTATCCACCCTTGTAAACAGCCATTCCCCCTCCTGCTTATATGCTCCCTTCAAGTACTGGAAGGTCACAATGAGGTCTCCCCGGAGCCTTCTCCTCTCCAAGCTAAACAATCCCAGTTCCCTCAACCTTTCCTCATAGGAGAGGAGATGGTAGAAACTGTCTGGGGCAGAGAAACCA
>JAPSGF010000018.1:7551767-7636354 GCA_035772895.1 Perdix hodgsoniae | reverse complement strand
CTGATTATGGCTTACCTAAGCTGCCTCCTTTTCACTTACAACAGGACAGTGATTCCTGATACATGTGGTAGATAAGCTTCAGAGGCATGAGATAGTCTGTTCAAGACCATAGGATTTTCCCGCATGTTGCTTTGTCAATATAACTTGCAATTGAAAATGACATTAATTTCACATTTCCAAATGGAAATATGTATTTTAAAATTTACAAAACTATGTTTTTTTATGATTAAATGGCAAATAGTGTAAATGAACTTTCCCTCATCTGATAGAGCTTCAAAGTCAATAGACTTTATATTTACTAATCTCAGATCAGTTAAATGTTAGGTTTACCAGAATACATTTTATTTTAGCAAAATTCAGTTGTTGAAATAAATTAAATATAAAAATATAAATTTTCCAAACCTTTTTTGATTACTTACAAAGATGGCTTCTTCCAGTGTATACAAATTTGTAAAATATTGGCCATTTTTTTCCTATAATATTTTTTCACACTAGTATGCTCACTGCATTGTATTCATGTTTTCCTAATGCCTAATCAGTTTCAGAAATACTTGATGACTCCTGATACTCCCTTGTCATCATATTATATAACACTGAAATTACATTGCTGCTGACTTAGGAGCTGTTTACTCCTGATTTATTCCAGGACTCAATTTTATCCACGAGTATATTTCATAGTTACTATTAAACAGAACAAAATAATAATAAATAAATATATAAACCACACACAAAAACCGCCAACAATTACAACAATCCCACATTTATTATGTAAATGTGCTCTTTTTATTCTCAAAAATATGGGAAACACTCTTTTCCTCCTGAGCTCTATAGCAACAGATGCCAAAGATGAATGAATCAACCAAAGGAGAAAGCTGGGCAGAGAACGTCTTTTTCTGACTAATGTCCACTAATGTCTCATTTCCCTGGCATTAGAAGTAGTAGTAGCAAATGTAATAGTAGCATTATATTTCTGTTTTGAAGATCTGATAAGATTCTGAAACAGAGTATATGAAGTACAATACAAAAATAATTCAATTAGATAAAACTTTCCTCTTGGAATTAACTTGAGAAAGAGGTAAATAATGGATACATACAGGAAAGGATGTAGAATGAGGCAGCAAGACCCTGTCCTTTCGCATGGTTTCTGCACATTGTCAGGCTTATGTTAACTGTATTGTAGGTGAGAACAGACTGACAGTCAACTACAGCTTTGGTATGCAGAACCATAGAATCATAGACTCGTGGAAATATTAAGGTTGGTGAAGACCATCAATATCATCAAGTCCAACCAGCAACTAATCTCCACCATGCCCACTAACTCTCAGTACCACATCTACACTTTTCTTGAACACCTCCATGATGATGTCTCCACCAACTTCTGGGTCAGCCTGTTCTAATGCCTCACTATTCTTTCTGAGAATAATTTTTTCCTAGTATGCAATCTGAACCCTCCCTGCCTCTAGCTCTTCTATAGTGCAAGTTAACCACAAGATAAGAAATGTATTCAGGGTTTGAATTTTTGGGTTTTGTAGAACACAGAGGCCACACCAGAATAAAGCAATTTTTAACCAATGGTGATAAATGCCAAGATGAGCTTGAGTAAAGTCTATGTCACTGAAGGATGCCTCCTCTGTATCTGTCTTGCTTTCAGTTGTTCTTAGTTGTGTTTACATACACATTCATTATAGATGTTAAATGCTAAAAGGTTTCCTTCCTGTCTTCTCTGTGTATCTATCTATCCATATACCCATAAAGACAAAAAATATGATTTTTTTGTTATATCTTTTTATTTCCAAGCAACTGTATCTTTTGAATGCTGAAATAGCCCTAGATTTTCATTGTAGTTATTTGAATGGAAATTATTTCATGAAAATTCTTTGTGCATAAGCCAACATGTTCTGTGTTAATATTAGAGTACTAATAAAGTACATTGACCTGTGTTAAGCCACAGTATAAAAAAAAATATTGATTTCATACATAATATATTAATCTAGTTCTCATGATCAGCTGTTTCTAGGTATCAATTTTTTCATATTATTTTATTTTGCTATCATGAAATAAGTTACAGTGAAAGACAAAAAAGAATTCTACCTTGAAGCAATTTTTTCAAGGTCATGTATCAGTAAAGAATAGGAATCTATTACATCTTTTTTCCAAATTCTTGAGCTTTGACTTTGATGCTAGCTTGTTCTCCTTTTACCTTCTATGTGTGACTACTACAAAAGATAATGAATGTGTACCGAAAACAGCAAAATGATATATTAGCAAAAGCTTAAGTGTCATACATTATCTTTGAGGAGACAGAGGACAGAAGAGGAGAAAGGAAGAGAAATAGGGACACAGAATGTTTATCTTTAACTAAGCTGTTTAAAAGAAGTCATTTTTTTCACTGCTTGAATCTTCACATTGTCCTTGGTAGCAAATATACAATACTTTCTCATCTCTGTAGTTGTATTCTGTATGTCACAATAAAAATCTAATAGAAATATATTAGAAATTAAAATATGAACAAATATCCAGACATAGACTATATCATACATAGAAATGGTAACCACATCAATAGATTAGATGTCATATGAGATTTCCAATCAGGGGTTCATTACACACAAACACAGAAAAAAACCTTTTGAGGAACAGCAAGCTACATACTAAGCTTGCCGCTTACATTTTTAATATTTCTCCTTAATAGTTATTTCTTTTTTCTATGAAGATGAGAGTAGGCCAAGGACTTTAGAATGTTGGAAGATATCCTTCCACTTTATGGAAACATTATTACGTCGGAGGAAATTATATTCCAGTAGCATCTGGTAAAATGTTATTTTTCACATCATTAGGTCATGTATGAAACAATACAAATACCAGGTGCTCTTAATTTCTGTCTTTTTTTCTTCTACCTTCCCTTTCTATGCCAGTAAAATCTGAATAAACAACAAAGCAACAGACTGCGAAACAGGAAAATCTTGGCTGTATCTATAGTTGACATAAATGGTCACAAAGTCATTTTAAAAAGGTGTCATAATTTAATGTTGGTAGCATGGAAATTCTGTATGTCCTTTTTTATAGGGAGGAAGAGCTATATTTAACATGTGCACAGGTATCAGAAATGAACTTTGTCATCAAGGGTACTGTTTGCTTCAGGAACCTTATACCAAACTGGTAGAAAATAGCTTATACTATTAAAAAATATTCTATCAAGCTATTTGTATTACCATAAAAAGAAGGGGATTGCAGCTCCTAGGAAGGGAAAGAACAATAAGAGATCGTGCAAAAAGAAAGAGCATCCTGATCAATTTGGCAGTCTTGCTTTGATTCTGTCAGTGGTTATTTATCAGTCTTTCCTAACAACATATAAATCATGATGCCTCTTGAAAGTCATCTTGCTGATACTTCAACATGATCAGGATTTCACATACCATTTAGGTGCATCAGTAAAACGCTTCATGTAATTTTGACAGTGTGATAATAATAAAGAATGCTTTGATGATTAAGTTACTATGAGGACATTAAAATTCAGACTGATCATTCTTGTCAGACTTAAATGGTCTATAATACCTGGCTAGATGTCATACATGTTCATAAATGAGTAGCTATCTGTAGTATCTATCCTGTCTGGATGACAGGAAAATATATCAATATATTAGGGAGTACTGAGGGATAGCAATGGTTAATCTACTGCATTAAAAGTCAGTGCGCATTGAGACATTTTTAATTCATGATGTTTTACTGTTTGTAAGTTTTCGCTCTTTTTCCATGCCTCAAGGACATATTATAATTAATAACGCTGAAATTGCTCAGTAAAGAACCTCAACAATTCTAAAATCTAAGTGTGTAAATACTACTGAGGGAAGAGGGGAGGAAAGGGAAGGGAGAAGAAGAAAGAAAAAGAAAAAAAGGATGGGAAATATTTTGTTATTGATGTGTGCTGATGCATGTAGAGTTAATAGGATAAAATAATAATAAGGACATCTTAATTTTCAGAGAAATTCCTATGAATGACAGTCACACCTACCTTTCAAAACAATGTAAAGAACAACATGCAAGTAAGAATCAATAATACATTATTTTTGAATACTTTAGAGAATGGGAATTTCCATATATTTCCATCTTGAAATTTCTCAAATCCTGCAGCAATTGTATCAGCCCAGCCACAGAAATCATTAGGTTTAGGAAGACCTGTGTTAAAGACGGATGGGAATATAACTGAATACAGTACATATACTTAAATTAATAAATTCATTCTTTTAAATAAAAAAATATATGTTGATCAGAATGTCAACTGCCTAGAACAATGTAGCTCTTTTGAATTTCATAGTTTTTACACAGGTCAAAGCTGTCTTCCCTTAAATCTTTACGGTGTAATATTTTTAGTAGCTCTCTTAAAGCCATAAACTTTTAAAGGGGCTTTGAAATCTCAGTTTAAAAAAGACTTCTCAGTTGTTATAAAGGAGAAGGAAACAGATGATGGCATTTCACTATACATTAGAAGTTGATGCAAAGTTTGAGAGGTTTTTAAGTAGGAATTGTGACCTATAGGTCATACTGGAATTTTTAGAAAGATCAGCTAATAAATAAAATGGAAATTCTTTTAAAACAGCTTGTCTTATTAATTAGCTCAAATAATTCTGAAATTTTTATTGGATAGAAAATGTATTTCTTATATTTTCCATTATTTGTTCAGTAAAATAAAATTTATAACATCACACTATCACAAATAACAGTAAAAGAATTTGAATCAGAATATGATCCTTGAAAACCCATATATAATTTAAGTTACAGAGAGCAGTATGTAGTGAATGTATTTTTTATACCATATGTATGTAGTATAATAACATCTGTCATCAAATATAATATGTGGAATTTCTCTCTTTCTCTCTTACTGCAATATGTTAATAAGTAAGCATACTTAATGTAAAAAAAAAATAAAATACTGGATTACTTTAGAACTGTGCAAGAGTAAACAAATATAATCATGAGTTTGGATAGTGTTAAATAGAAACATATTTTTTTTTCCCACACAAAGCACATACATACACAAAAATTAGTTTCATAACAAAGGACCTTTTTGTTTTCATTGTTTATTTTTTGGTGGTGGTGGTGGTGTTTTGTTTTTTTTTTTTCCGCTCTCCAGGCTTATAAAGGAGAAAAGCAAGAGAATTAGGCTGCTTATTCTAAACCAGATTTAGATCTCCTTTGAGTGCTGTGTGCTAAAATCATGATTGCTGACTTGCAATCCAGATTAAGGAATTATCTTCCCACAAACAAAAAGAAGAATTAAAACTATTCTTTTCATACCTTGCTGATTTAATGCTTGCTTAATTATATCTCATTCTCATTGAACTACAAACACATGGATCACTCTCCTTTTTTTTTTTTTTTTTCCATTTTTTGTTTGTTTGTTATTTTTTATTGAAAAATCTTACACATATGACAAAAAGTCATGGGCAATATCTTTCAGTTCCGTTACAAAATCTGTCATATATATATATACGTGTATATATATATTTACTACAACTAGAAGCAAATCTACTGAATTGTGTGAATCAATGATTGTCTACTAAAATGTAACTCAAAATTAAATATCTATGTTGCAGATTATTAAAATTATTTTGCTTTTCTCTGATGAAGCTGAAGGCCATTTTCACATAGTTAATTGATACTGCTGGGATATAAAAATTCCGAAACCTTGATTTCCCTTTTCCCAGCCTTGTGTCACCCATACATCAGAATTTTAGTACAATAATCTTTCTCTCAGAAAGAAGTACTTTGAGAGTGAGCATCATTCTTTGACAACTACCTTCTGTTCACAAATAAAATTCTACAAACAATTCTGAATACCTCTCAGTAATTGCTGGCAAATCATTGCAAGTTAGGTATAAGCGAAAGATTTTGCAGGAGCAGAGTCTAATTAAGGAATTCATCTACAGATTACCTAAAACAAAACAATCTTTAAGAATACTTAAAATCACTAGTTGACTGGTATATATGCCTTATCTAATAATAAATCATGAAAGATGAAGTATAAATAGTCAGAACCATAAAAAAGTTGTCTTATTCTAAGAAATCCTACTTAAAATGATACAGTATTTTAACCAACAGCAGTTATCCTTCTGTTTTGGCACTCCTGAAACAGTGTAGAAATTATGTGTACTGAGACAACACTTTTGGAGAAAATACGTGTGCATTAAGATCTAAAGGTGGTTTCTGGAGTTAATAGTATTACATTGCTTAACATAAGAAATAAATTTTAAAGTCTTTTACTGTGATTCATCAGCAGAAAAGGTAAAGGGAGGGAGAAAAGCAGTCTTTGAAGCATTTAGGATGTTTGACCTTGAAATTAAATCTTGCTTTAATAATACTCCCAGCAACCTCTGTAGTCTTCTTTCCAAAAATGCAAGATACAAATATTTTATTTAAATGTTTCAGACTTTGTAATGGCTCAGAAGAACAACTGCATGTCCTTGTAGCTGCTCTCCTTTCTGAGAGATGAATGGTGCGCTCAATTTCTTTACTGTAATTTCTCCATTTCCATGCTTCATTTCCTACATTTATCTGAGACTGGAGAAAAATCAGCATGTTCTGACAAGTCTAATACTGCGAGGCAGTCAAATGGACCTGGATTTAGTGGAGATTAGAGCTCCAAAATAAATATAATGCTTTATGTCAAATAATAATAAAAAAGGATAAATTCTCCTGTACAAATCAGAAGAGATAATAAAAAATAACAAATAGATAGCAACGTCTTAAATATACCTACATGAGCACCACAAAACTTTTCAACCTTAAGCACATCCCTCCGTATTTCTCATTTTATGCGGTTTATAGAATACTCCAGTATGTTGAAGACAAATTCAGAATTTCTTAAAATAAATTGCAATTTTATATTTCAAAAATCTATCCAGAAATTTATAGAGATTTCCCACTAAATTTATTTGAAATAAAAACAGGGACAAAAAAAAAAGATCAGAATTTTTGTTTGTTTTCATGTCTTCTGCTTTTAGGTTAGGAGGCTGTATACAACATTGTAATAAAAATTTGCTAGAAAGTTTTCATTTGCAAATCCTGTATATTGTAATGTACTGGAACATGTAATTTTTTAAAAATTTCATGCTTTTAATACATATACCATCAACTTAGTGTTCTAGATAGCGATACTGTGAAGGCATCTGCAGAGTGTAATTGACTCACTAAGGTCACAGTGCATAGCATACTCTTGAAAGTGGGTTGCCTCTGCAGGTATCTAAGGGTTGCTATCAATTTGAATGTGTCTGAGCATATCATTTTATTAAAAATGATATCAAATGCTCATATACTTTGTGGTCAGTGCAGTCTCTAGGACAAGTCTAATGAAAGTATGCTCCACCACGGCAAAAAAAGAACCTAAAAAATTAAAAATGGAGAAGTATTTACAACTTTCTTCTGTCTGTAAGGTTGAGATATTTTGTTTTAGTATTCCTCAGTGCATTTTCAGAGAAAGATCCCAAGGCTATGAGTATAAGCAGTCTGGACCACTTCCATACATATCTGCAAGCCTTTTAAAGCGAGGACCCCAGTCACTGAGGTAATCATAGTTCTGGTCAGAGTTTGAGCTTATCGAATCTAATGAGCTGAGTGACTCTGCCACCGAGCCATTCCCCTCAAATGCATATGTCTGCAGGGAGTCATATGGTGGTGCACAAGGGTCCACGTCAGCTTCTTTTAGTCTTTCCCAGATAAATTCTCTAAAAATTACATTATCTGGGATGCTTTTAAAAGTCGGTCTGCTCAAGAACTGAATCTCAGGTGTCACATCCCTCCTGGTCTTGGTGTCTCGGATGATGTTGAGATTTCTTAAGGCAGCCATGTCAAAAGCCTCAGTGTCTTCTTCTCCACCACCCTCATCATCATATCTGACAATATTTTCTCTGATATCTCTCTCTTCATCAAAAATGAGGGGCTCTTTTTTCCGTCGCCTCATGGTGACAATCAGCAAGACAAGAACTGGAATGCAAAAAGATTGAAGTTTTAGAAATGTTAAAGTCTGCTCATATTTTTCATAGGGGTGGAAGCACTCATTAATTTATATGGTAAAGACACAAGGAAATTGCAGGCAATTTATGTAGTTAGACTTCAAATCTAGCAGGTTCTAAAGTGGCTTTTAAACCATGAGCTTTTCAATTGTTAAAGAATTTATTTCTAAAGTCATTCTGAATTAATGTCTTCATTTCTAATTCTATATTCTACGTTATCTGCTAAACATAAATTTCAGGACTGATTCAGTCTCGCTATACAATCTCACAGCCATGAAATAAAAAAGGGACCTTTTCTTGTACTCTTAATTGCCTAAGCAGTAAAAGCACATTCATAAAGTAACTGAATAGAATTTAACAACCACTCTTTGGGAAGTGCCTGAATTAAAGTATATGGCCAATCTCTTCCTCTTCTGGGAGAAAAAAATAAAATAAAATAAAATAATAAAATAAAATAAAATAAAAATAAAAACACCTACCCACATTACTAGATCAGGGAAGACTGAATTGTTAAGCCATGTGTAACTTAGGGCTCTTACAGACATAAATTAAAAGAATCTTTAGGTAAGACTGTAATTTCCTTTTAAGTCCAAAGCACTGTACTTCAGGTATATTAATTATTTCTAATGAGAACTGTCAGCACTGGATTTTACTGGATCAGCTAACATAAGAAAAGGTTATTATTTTTAAATTATAGTCTTCAACATTTCCTTTAGCTCAGAAGTTAATGTTAAACTGTGAGAAACTAAGTCAAGACTTCCCTTTTTCAAGCACAGACTTGGTAAAGAAGCATCATTAATGGCACACAAAACATGGAAGCCAGTAATATTTTACCCATATGTAGGACATGAATCATCCTTCTACAAAACAATATTATCTTGTAGCATCAGGATAACATTTCCTGCGATAATGATACTTCCAGAAAAGAGAAGACATTTTATGATTATAAAAATATCAGTAACTCAAACACTAAGCATAATTCCACTTTCAATTGATCTGTTCAGATTTACTGCTATTTTTAAACTCACGAATATGTTGCTATATGCATTCACATATCTTAGTTTTGACATCTATTCTTAAAGTACCATGATATGACTACTAAATGCTTCACAAACTTCTGGAAAATTAAAAGCTCATTTAGATAAAATCAAGTAAGAACTTCTCATGGCAGTCTCAAAAGCATCCTCTGTAAATTGTACATCAGTTGCTCTGAAAGTAATACCTCTTATTTAGTTCCACGGAAACAACAACAGATGAACCACACCACCCATCATCTCACTGTGCTCTCATTCACCCTTTAGTCTCCATAAATGTTCAGCAAGTATTTATGAATGTCCATGGGTGCTGTGTTTTCCACATGGAGGAATCCAGTGACACATCTTTTCTTTATATGCACTTTCATGTCAGATACCATTCTGTCAGAATGCCCTTCTGCTGCCATCTGTCACATGGCAACAAAATGTAATGAAATACTGGTGGGAAGGTTCAACCTTTACTGCCATACAAGCAACATCCACCTCCGACGTTGTGGGCCAACATCGTAAAATAGGAGGTATTACTTTCACAGCAGCCCTTATATAATATAGGACACTCTTGAAAGCGTTTCTTTTCATGCAAGAATTTTTAAAAGCAGTATCAATCTAAGCTCTTCCATTTTTAGCCTCTTGGCATCTCCCTGAATCCTGTCTTGTCTATTGAATTCATACACCACTGGTTTAGGGCACTTTGTTTCAATAACATTTACATAAGCAGTTTGAAAAATGCAGGAATTTGACCTTTAAAGTGCTTTTTATGAAATTTCAAAATATTCTGATATTTGCAAAATAGAAATTAAGTAGTAGATATAACAGATAGCAGTATTATCCTCATATCAAAGTTGTCAGAAAACAGTTGCACTGCACTCTTTTGGCTTTTTCCTGTTATAAAAGATATTCTTAAGTCAAAGCCAAATTAGTTTGCTGACAGCACTAATACACATTTAAGTCAAAATTACTATCAACATAATTTTTTTTGAGTATTTTTAATACAGCCACAATTATTATTGCCATGTACATAAGCAGATAATCATTTTCTTTAATCAAGTGTAAATGTGTTTTTCCACTACTGTCATTCTTAACAGTGTTCATTTTGAAAATTAAATAACTGTTAATAAGTGAAAAAATATGAAGCCCTATAGGAAAGTCTGCCTGAAGGTGCAATAAAAGTCAAGATGCAATGAATGTTTTATGCAGCATTCCTTGTATATCACACACTTGCTTGAAGCCAAGAGAAACCTGGAGTCCTTCTAGAGGTTAAACCTTTTAGCATTCGGATGGCTTTATGAGATTATTAATTTCTACCCCTTCCAACAACTATGAACAATAATGTTTTTAACATTTCAATGATCAAAGCTTTTAGTTGTATTTCTAACACCATTTCAACTGCAGAGATGAATACAAGCACAAAACAAATTTCACCAATATCTAAGTCAAGTGAAAATTATTTTAAAACTGATCAATTTCTCACAAAGGGATGGATCTTTCTCCTATATTTATTGCAAATCAGAGGTAAGACAGTAATTAGTGACTGACTGAATATCTAGAAAAAATGATTTTAGGCTCTTTAGAGAAAAAATAAAACACAGGAGAAATGTTTTAGGGACACATGTATTGCCTCTCACTCTATACTAATACATTGAATGGATGCTAAACAGATGTCAGGACTGATTTTGTGTGTGATTTAACAAATAAATTGGTAACCGATATTAGAGGTAAATACGGATTAAGACTGAATAACTAGAACTAATTGATATACATCTAAACTAACTTTTTTTTGTTCTGATTTACCTGAACTGGTAAAAAAATGTTGATTTTGTTTGACTGGTAAAGCAGTCAAGAAAAACTCATTTGCATTTATGTGATAAAATGTAATTTTATTTTTGTGTTTGTACAACTATAATCATAGCATCGATAGTGTCAGTTAAGCTAGATCAGTTTTTAAAATAATACTGAATGAAGGAAGAGATTTTTGCTTTGACATGTTGCAAGTTGTTTAATGGGATTATTTTGAAATTTCCGATTAAGTGTGATCTAGTGAAAAATCGGGTTTATGTTACTCGTGCATACTCTGTTTCTGTCCTTTTTACTTAAGAAAACTGCAGCACAATTATAAAGAAGATGTAATAGCTCCAATACAAACTGAAGAAGCCTACATGCAGAGCTGTACAGAAAGTGATAGACCTAAATCACAAGCATTATAAGGCCCTGTATACACAACACACCTACTCTGGCATTCACTATAACAATAAGCCACCACAGCTGCAAGTGAACATGCACACTGGCTTATGCCTTAGCTGTATCATGAGTCATAAAGCCAAAGACTAAAATCTTTTACTCATCTAACCACCACACTAATAACCAATTTAATTATATATTGCAGTTACTAGTACAGTCAGATGAGATCTAGGAAAGCAGAGGCCATGGCTGAGGAAATCTGTATTTAATTCCCAGTTAATAAGCTTCATGCATAGCAGTTGCTTAATCAGTTTGGATTGCTATTTGCAAAGCAACTGTGACTTCTGATTGCCCAGACTTGCTGATCTTAGTAAGGTATATCATTTTCAGAAAAGAAGTTCTGCACTGCATATTCAGCCATCTTTTACATGACTTAATTTAATTACCTCCAGATTGAAACAGTTGTTGATTTATCAGTTCTCCAAATGTAAGACAAAGAGCTATACATATTAAACTGTTCCAGTCTTTACCCATTTTATTCATTTAAAGAATAAGATCCTTATGACCTGGACTGTTTCATCCTGCTTAAGAATTACACAATTAGATGTGTTGATTTAATTAGGTTCTGCTAAGTGGCATGAGAATAACATATCTGTCTATCAACTGAAAAAAAAAAATAACAATTTAAATATATATTCTGAAATTTAATCAATGTATTATTAACTTATAAAGTCTAATGCCAAAAAAACAGGAGATTTTCGTTACTACTTCTAAGGAAAGTCAGGAAATTAAAGGAAAAGATTATATTCAGAAGTATGGAAGGTTAAAATCATGAAAGAAAATTATGTCAATCTAGCTTCCTATTGCTTAAATACAAAGAAAATCCTTTACCTTTTGAATACAATTGGATTATCTGCAACTGAACATCATTTGTGTGTGTGTGTATGATTTTATGCATCTGTTTTATACAAAACATTTTTAAAATAAGCAATTATTGTGTCTGGAATATAATAACTGAAAAACAAATTACCTTGAATTAAATTACCACCTAATTTTAAGAGGAAGTAAATTAAATCTTTCTTATTTCACTAAGAATTATGTATTCTAAAAAGAATATAAAACAGCTTTCCATATGCTTTTTATAGAATAAATGGCAAGTACTTCTTTATTATTCTTTTCCTTTAAAGCACAAGCTCACTGCAAAGTGAATAATTATAAAGGTTTTTGAGTTATTAACGAAGTACTGGAATTTTCTTGTGCAATAAAATTTAGGATTTAATCTCTGTCAGTCAAACTATGGAGTGAAATATATTTCAATAAATGTCTATAACTTTTAAAATGATTTTACTTTGAAGAAAATAGTTCTTTATATGTTATATGTGATCATAACAAATTAATATGACATAATAATTTCCCTTCTCAACATTAGTGAAAACTTTGTGCTTATCTAAAACTGATCAGTTATCTAAGTAAAAATAATTACACTGAGAAATCTCACTGAGGCAAACTCAGTATTCACCAAGACAAATGGTTATTTATAAGGAAAATGGTTCTAAGGAGCAAGAAGAACAAATATTAAAGCACATCATACTAACATTCAGCAGACAGAAGCTGGTTGAGAATTCAAGATATTAACACCAGAAGGCATGTACTCATGACTTTTTGACATCTGTGCAAATCTCATCCATCCTTACTAACAGCTGAAGTCTATTTTTTATGCAATACTATTTGATCTTCGGGATTTTTTTATTTTTATTTTTATCAGGAAAATATGTGAAAGGGAAATGGGACAATAAAGGAAATTCCTAGCAGTACACTCATGCAACTGATCCAGAAACTGACTCTGGTAGCAAATGAGAGGAAGAAGTGCTCTGGAATCAGATAAACAAGACTTGTTTGGGGTTTCACTGGGGATACAAGATCCTTAGGCATCTCTTACCTGTTAATATTGAAACCTGGCTGGGAACAAAACACCTTCAAGATCTAACATCAAATTGCAGGACTCAGAGCCAGGGTTAACATACTAACACAGTGTAAACTGTGCCTGCAACTTTGAACTGTACCCCAAAAGAGTAGCTTAGAAAGAAAACAAAGAGAGTACGCTGAAATGCCTACTTGGATAAACAGTGGTGACACATTCGTATAGATAAATTTGAAAGTCCAATTCCTTGACAACTAAAATCAATGGCAAGGCAGTCATCTGCCAGATTCCTCATCAGTGCACAGCCCATTATTCAAAATCTGTGTCCACACAGTTTGTCCTCAGTTCTTTACCAAAAGCTTGTTTGGCACAATCTAGAGGTGATTGGAATAAAAGCTTAGGTTAATTTACTGGTTGTGTTTAAGGCCTGGTACATTGAGTATAATAAGAAAGTTATTATTACCTGATACTGTGCTGTATCGGCAGTGAACACTCTTCTTTAACACATAAGACTCCTATTTCTGAAAAGCACATGCACAGGCCAACCTGACTTTTAGCTGTGATAGTTTCTTATTCATTTTTCAAAAATTCTTTTTTCATATATATATTAACAGAAATAGTGACATTCCAGTTGGGGATTAAATGCATTCCTATTGTTACAGAATACTTAAGTGCATTTGACTGATGCCTTCAATGGACAATTTTTCACTGATGTCAATGTCATTTGACAGAAGAGCGTAGCACTGTGTATCTTTTAGAACTGTGCCATTAACCTGTATTCATTTGGGAATACAGATGACCTATAAATACTGTAAAAAAAAACACACACACACACACAAAAAAACAACAACAACAAAAAAACCTTATTTAAAAATGTTCATTAAAATTGTTGAAAAAATTCACTTCCATTTCTTCTTAAATTTAGGTCTAACCATATGTAAAGTAAGATTGAATAATCTTATGTTGTTGGCTTTTTCTGTCACAATGTAACAAAAGAAACATGTATTTGTAGGAGAAGGAATATTCTGTCTAATGCTTATAGTGAAAAAACAAACCAAAAAGACAATAAGTAATCTCCTACTCATGATTAAAATGCTGCCACAAACAAAAGCACCAACAAAAATCTCTTGATCTGATGCAAGTTACTTGGACAACAGAAACAGATAATTCATCTCTGGGACTACACGAATTTGGGAAGACTTTAGTCTTCTTCTTGGGCTGATATGTGAATCCAGCAAATAAGAGAAATCTCTCCAATGATAGCAACACTCAAGAGAATGCCTGTGCACTGAATTGGGACAGTTGGGACTCTTGTTATATTTTTCTGACAATAAGAGAAATTATACCTCTGGTCACCTGCATCTCACAGATGCAAGGATGATTCTTCATCTTTATTCCCTGATTTAGGCTTGTAATGCTACCATGCAGGCATGTGGTTTAAGGATTTGGCACAAAATAAGAAATGCTAACTAAACTAGCACTTGACACTTCTTCGCTGTTTGCAAACTGATTGCTCCCCCTGTCTTTTATACAGCTGTAGTTCCACTGCTTAACATAAAATTCAGCTGTGCCTCCAGTTGCAAGCTTAACAAAAGATAATTCTGTAGAAGATGTTCAATTAAATATGATGATTCTCATCAGTAAATTATATCAGTTCTATTTCCTGTCTTTTGTTCTCCACAATTCACGAAATATTTTAAAAGAGTTATTTATCTGAAAAGAACACACACTGATCTGAAAATGACCCGCTATTACACTAAACTAGAAAAATACTTCCATAAACTGTATTGTCTACTTCTTAAATAATATATTTGTTGCAAATGATCTTTTTCCATTTAATGTTATTTCATATATCCCTCTGGAGGCAGCTTGTAAAAGAAACAAAATATTTGAACTTTTAAGTCCCAGACTGAGGATTTTGTGTGGTTCATGATGCAAAATGCTGTCCAGCTTGCAATGTTAGATACTCATAAAAAATGTAGTGATTTAAAAAAAAAAAAAAAAAAAAGAAAAGAAAAAAAAAAAAAAAAATATATATATATATATATATATATATATATATAGTTAATGAAAAATAATAATGACAGGAAGAAGGCTTACCCAGCAGTGTTAAAACACAAGCCAATATTGCTATCAGGGCTCCAGTGCTAAGTCCCGCAGGCAAGATGTAGGCCTCTGCATTGCATGTCTGAGCAATACCATCTGCATCACAATCACAGACTCTTATGGTAAGAGTATTAGTGCTACTAAGTGAAGGTGATCCACTGTCCATAATGAATATTGGTAAGTAGAAAACAGATTGTTCCTGTCTTCGGAAGCCATTTCTTCTCGTTAATACAGTTGCAGTGTTATCTAGGTGAAGGAATAAAAGGATAAATGTAAAATACTTGATCTTACTAGAATATAAATAATATAGACTTTCACTCAAAATAATTTAGAAGCACATTCATATTATTTCAGTGAGCTTATATTTCCTGGTCATACAGTTCTTTATCTACAGAGGTAGGATCAGCTGAAAATTCAAGTTCAACTAAACAGAATTTTTTCTGTTTTTCATGAAAGACTGTTTCAAAATTGCAGAAGTCTATTTGGTTTTAGTATGCTCACATTTCCACCGTCTTGATGTATAGTAGAAGATGCAATTATCATAAAGGAGAAGAAAAAAAAAGTCACACTTCAATAATTAGATTAAGTATTTGCATATATTTCATGTCTAATTTCCAAAGTTCTGTTACAACTACTTGCAGTACAGATAGCATGGAAGTCATAAGCATATTCATAGGTGAGTAGATTCCGAAGAGCAATGACTGATTCTTTCAAAATGTAAAAAAAAATTATCCAATTGCTGCACAAATACAGGTAATGTCACATATAATAAAGGCATGCACTTGTTTTCCACGTCAGCCAAAATTCAACAAGTTGATTAATATAATGAATCTGAAATGTGTGCTGCAGTGCTGCTCTGAGCTGGATGACTAAAAAGTCTGTGTGTTCCAGAAAAGATTTGCAAAACTCACTGTGTTCAATACAGGTTGATCGCTCCTGAGAGGTAGGGAGATACATCTCCTAGAAATGTATAGAAAAGGTTGGTCGGTCGGTCTGTCTATCTATCATCTAGCTATCTGTCTTTCTATAGATAGATATACTGATAGTCTGGTAGAGGTAACTCACTGTCCTTTTGGAAAACCATACAAACATTTCTTCATATAGAACCATATGCCATATGTATAAAACTAATGTCAGAAGGGGCAATGCTGCACTGTTTTGTAACTCCACTGATTTTACTGGCATTAGAAGGATCTATTATTGACCTTAGTATATGTTCTTTGAAAAAGAGACTGTCTTTTTATTGAATACTTTACAGTACTTGTTACAGTGTCAGATTTCTAGATATGTATTATTTTGATCATTATTTACAGTTCTTCATTTCAAACTGTTAGCTTCTAGTATGAAGAACATTATGTATGTCAGTAACTACATGAAAGAAAAGGCAATAAAAAGCTCATGAGAGATCTTTTTTAGGTCACATGTACATAGTGAAAATTCTTTGAAGTCTGTACAAACATTGCTCTTTAGTCCACCATATGTCTCTTTTGTCTTACTAAAAATGACTTTGCAACTTTGGTTAGTACTGGTACATGAAAAAGCAGTGCAAGTGCTATTCACTAGTGTTGGTCCAAAAGTAATACATTCTATTTTATTTTGTTGGTCCACAGCATCAGAGGGAAATGGTGGTGGTACGGCAGTAGATGTTGAGCCTTCCCACCAATACTGTTGCATTTTGTTGCCATACAACATATGGCAACAGAGGGACAGTTCAACAAAATGCTGTCTGACTTGAAAGTGTGTATGAATAAAAGGTGTGGAAATGAATTTCTTCATGTGGAAAAAAATAACACCCACTGACTTGCTGAACATTTATGGAAACCAAACAGAAGATCTCAGCATAGTTGAGGGTTTTTGTGGTATGATTCCCCGGTGGCTACAGCAACAGTCGTTCACCACTGCTGGTGCCAATTTTTACAGACGACACATGCAGGCTCTTGTTCATCACTAGCAAAAATCCATAGCTAATGGTGGTGACTGTGTTGAGAAATATTTTTCAGTATCTCAAAATATGTTCTATCGGATAATTTTATTGTGCTCTTCGTACTGTTTGTATTTTCCATGGAAATAAATAGGAGGAATAACGTTCAGAGTGATGTGTAGTTCTACCTGCCTCAGCTCATAGCTAAAATGACTGATAACCAGCTGCTATAGTACGCAGTGCAATAAGAGCACCAATTAGAAGCATGTTCTCAGATATTTTAACTAATAGAAACGTGATGTCCATGGAATTCTTTTCGTAAGTCTGTGGGGAAATATTAGTAAGAAGTCTATGTAAAAACTGCAGGCAGCTTCCATTTTCAAAATTATTCTTCAGTAGATGGTATACCTATTGAAAAGCTGTTTTTGTTGTTGTTGTTTGTTTGTTTGTTTGTTTGTTTGTTTTATTTATTTTTAACCACCCCTGTGCTCTTATTTTTTATGCCTTGAGTTATTTTAATAAAACATGAATTCCTGGACATTTTTCAGTTAATGCCCAAAGGTAAAGTCTAGACAAAAACGTATAAATACAGGAGAAAATGTGAAAAGAGCGACTTCTGGGAAAAAAAAAAAAAAAAAAAAGTGCTCATGTTTGGCTCAAGGCTTTAAATGATGCAGACAACAGCTTTATTCCCCTGACAGATAGTATACAGATAGAATTAATTTAGGGGCTGATTCTACTTTAATTTACATTCTTACCAGAATAGAAGTTTATGTAGGTCATAATCAGCACAATATACAAAAAGAAGGTGTTAGATGTGAATATTTACTCAAACAAAGAGGTTCTGCTGCCTTTATAATCTTACCTTTGTTGTCCTGAAGTGTAAAATTATGGTTATTTGCTGCTTCTGCTGTTAAACTGAAGTAGAACTGATGACCATTTGGTGGGTCATCTTTATCAATTGCACTGATTTTCTGGATGATCTGTTTTGAGATACATAGGTGTTCAATTGTTTGGCACGTGAAGGAGCATAAATACATGCACATTATATAAACTCTCTATTACCTAGTGAAGAGTCAAGTCTCTCTTGAACCTTGCTTACATTATGTTTTGGTTTTCTAAACTCCCAAGCAGTTATAAATACTATTATTAACTGAAATATGACTTTTCATTACTTTCCCTATACTTGAAATTTATTCAATGAAAGTAATGCTCTGCAGGACCACAAGATAATTAGGTCCCGTCATTCATCAGTGTTTAAAGTATAAACTGTGCAGTGGTGGAAGAAGCATTTCTGAGAATTCAGAACATAGACTTCATGTAGTTATCAGTTGTTGCAATCGATATTGCCCTGTAATATTTTGCAAATAAAAGATTATGATTTTGATTATTTCTATGTACTTCTTTATTTTAAAAAGAAAAAAAATATGAAAAGAAAAATGACAATCCTAAGTATAATAATAGATTTTTTTTCTTTTCTTCACTTTTAAAATTTTATTTCATAAAATTCAGTCAAAAATTCTCTCTAAGAAAAGATTTTAATGTTGCTTACAATCCTAAAATAAATAAATACTAAGACACAAGAGTTCTGATGAGACAACAGGGACGAGAAGCCAATGTGCCAATAGAACATTCTTAATCTATTCCTGTGTATCTAATGAATGTGAGCTAACAAATGTAGCTTATCTTCATGGTCCTCCTCTGGACCCTCTAAAAAGCATTACATCCTTCTTATGTTAGAGGCCCTAGACCAGACGGAGTACTCAAGATGGAGCCTCATGAGGTCAGAGTAGACAAAGACAATTGCCTCCCTCACCCTGTGGCCAACCCTCTTCTGATGCAGCCCAGGATACTGTTCGCTTTCCAGGCTGCAAGTGCACAGTACTGGCTAATGTTAAGTTTTTCATCTACCAGGAACTCTATTTCTTTCTCAACAGGGCTATTCTCAGGGACTTCTTATTCCAGTATGTGTACATATCTGGGATTACCCCAACCCAAGTGCAATACCTCACACTTTGCTTTGTTGAACTCAGCGGCCCACCTTTTGGGTTTATTAAGGTCCCTCTGAATGGCATCCATTCTTTCTGCCTTATCAACTATACCACTCAGCTTGATGTCATCAGCAAAATGCTGAGGGTGCACTCAACGCCATCATCTGTACCACTGATAAAGATGTTAAAGAGTACTACTCCAAGATTAACCCACGAGAGACACTGGTTATCACCTGCCTTCACCTGGACATAGAGCAAGTGACCACAACATTTTAGCTGTGACCTTCCAATTCCTTATCCACCAAACAGTCCACCCTTCTATCACTAGGTAGGGTGAAAATTTTAGGACTTAAGAAAAATAAACTCATGCTGTACATCAAAGCATCATTTTTACTGTCATAAGTTGATTCTATTTTATCTTAAAGCTGCCAGACATTCAAAATAAATTACTGCCTATCTGATAAAAATAAACATAAAAGCATCAAGAGCTATACCTGGCCAGGTTGAGCATTTTCACAGACAGTTGTCTCATACTCCATGGCAAACTCAGGGGCATTGTCATTGATATCAAGGATAGTTATGGCTACATATCCTCTCCCAATCTGTACTGGATTCTCTATTAAAAACAAAAAAAAAAAAAAAAAAAAAAGAAAGCCAACAATTTAATTCAGTAGAACTGTATGAGAATTTTCTTTGGGTCAGTATGTTTTTCATGGCCACTGTTTCGCATATGTTTGCCAAATCAATTACAAACCCTCTTAGAAAGGTAAGGAAATATCTTAATCTTAGCTTAATCTTCTCAATCAAATTAAAACAATGTTTGTATTTTTCAATAGTGTCAATGAAATCAAGATTTCATTTCAAGGCTAATTCCAAAATCTAACTCATTAATCAGAGCATTGATTTGTACCAAATGGAAGGATAATAGTAAATAATATACAACCATCAGCAAGGGTACACAGTGAGACAAAAGAGCACTGTTGTATCAGGAATAGCTGATATAGCCTACTCAATATTTACTCAATATTTACTCAAATAGTACATAGTTGGTGGATGAACCTCAAATAGTATATATTTGGTAGAATAAAGAAAATGAACATTTGTGTACATTGTATATATTCTGTTACACAAAACTTCTGACTTGGAGAGTACTTTACTGTTATTATTTTTACTACTTTTTTCTATTACCAACGTAGCAGGACAGAGCAAAAAACTACAAACATTAAAAGATGTATCTATCTTTTTTAGTGCATTACAAACAGATTTTATTAAACATTAGAAAATTTTAAAGCAATTCATTCAAACATAGATCACATCTTGTTTTGTTTTGTTTTGTATTCACATGTTCTTCATCCTTTTTAAGAGTGCTGTGGTAAACCAACAGCAATTAATTCTGAGTGTCACAACTAAGAGGAGCTGATTTATATAATGTATTCCATATTACTTTTGTTCTAATGGAATTTAGTGTAAGATTTCTGATATCTAATTTCATTTTCCTTTGTATTTGCTTGTCTAAAGTTAAAAGTCTACAGAAAGTGTGGAAAAGCAAATAGAGAATGCTTAATCTGTTGTATTTCTGTGGGTTTTTTTTATCACATAAGCGTCTTTTACACTGAGTGAGAAGAGCTATTTTGTCTGTCATGTTTTTAAACATCGTAATGCTTTCACTTGGTGCAGCTGATCCCAACTAAACCTGAAGGTTTGCACATAAGCAGTTCATACAATCTTTTAATTATTACTTACGACTCTCCATGGCCAATACTGTAATGTTATGAACAGCATTAGTTTCCCTATCCAAAGACTTGGCAGTTGTAATGACTCCACTGTTGGCATCAATATTGAAGTACCTCTCGAGGTCTGTGTTTCGATCTATTGAGTACCTAGGTGAAGAATGAAAGAAAACTTTTGATTAATGTTCAATTATAGCTTGTAAAAATGTTTCATTGATTTCTCATTAGAAAGACGGAGTTTCCACTGTTACCTCATATTGAGCTTGGCTTTGTCCATTTTCTCCAGGGTTTTAAAAGAAGCAAAGCTGTAAGTAAATGCAAGAGCACACAGGCTAGTCAATGAATGACCTGTCATGACCATGGCAGCCTCTGTTCCCTCAAGTGAAGTTGTAGGAGTTCCCTCTTCCTCTGTCATAATGGAGATATTCACTTACTCATGGAATAGTATACTTCTGAGCCCAAACTAAAGAGAAAGTGAGTTGCGAGTTTTCTATACAGATGAATCAGTCACAAGGGCTGGAGCTACAAAGGATGGAGAGTAGGTCAAGGGATTGTACGTCATCACTGTCATCTCCCAGCACTTTGCTGTCTTTAGACAAACTTAATTTCATGGCCTATATTCTTTGGCTTAACATATTTTTTTGTTTTAAAACTTGTTTTAGGAAGGGGAAATGAGCCTCTTAGTAAACAGAAAATAGCATGAGTGAAAAGGTCAGATTGCCTGTGGGTGTTTTGCTTATATCCTTTCCGAGAGAAAGAGACAGTTGATTAGGCAGTATTAGATTTACAGCTGGAATATTCCTGACATTCAATTTAATATTGGGTCAGAATCTTGCACTGTCATTTAGATCAAGATGAATTAAAATGTCTGAGTAAGATCAAGTGTGTTCATTACAATTACTGTCACACTGACAACATATTAGGTTATTGATATAGCATTAATCAAAACCTTTTAACAGTGTGGAAGGAAAGAATTATGGACAATAGTGCAAAAACAGGACTTTCCAGACATAATGATATTTTGTCATGATATGTTTGTTCTGTGTTGAAATACACCAGCTTCTACTCTGTTGTATTACAGAGTTCTATACAACACTTCTGGCTTCAACATCTCTATAACAGAGACCAGTTATGAATTTAGCATTGCTTTTCTGTATTATCTCACAATAAGAGAAAGACATAAAGACTTTAATAAATACAATAATAGAAGTTTTCATGAATTGAGGCTCACCCTTTTTCACTCTACTTTTATTTATTTGTTTGTTTGTTTGTTTGTTTATTCCTTTTAGAGTCAACTTGAACTGCACTTCAATTTTTATTTTCTTTCATGCCAGTACTGTTGTTTATTTGGTCAGCTGCGCTCTTCAGCTGCTTTGTTCCTGTCAAGCTTTCCCTAGAGACTGTTTCTGCTACCTCTGCCAAGCAGTCAGTAGTGGCAGGTTCAATCTTGTATCAGTGCTTATGTTTCCTAATTATTAACACTATTACTCTACAAATTGAAAATTCAAAGGTCTTTCTTACAGCATTGTAAGAAATTATAAAAAGAGAGAGAGAGAGAGAGAGGGGAGAAGAAAGAAAAGGACAGAGAAAAGTGAGAAAGAGACAAACATAAAGAAAAAAGCACAAAATCAATGACAGAAAGAAACTAAAAGGAAGGAAGAGAATAAGGAAGGGAGGAAGGAAGGGCGATGGAGGAAGGGAAAGATTGTGAGAGACTAAGGAAATATATAAATTAGACAACAAATTGACAGATTGTTATGAAACAAGAATCAAAAATATTTTTATACATAGTAATCAAGCAGTTTTGTTTAATCCTTGTTTACAAGTATTGTACCCATACTCAAATTCTGAAAAACATATTTTATACACTTTCAATGCTTTAATTCCTTACAGCCATTAAAACTTGAAAGTCTTTGAACTGCAGGAGTTTTAAACACTTTATCTAATCTAGTTCAAACACCAATAATTCTTGGGTCCATATGAAATAACCTCTTATTTTCCAACTATTTTTCCTTTTCCTCTTCATTTTCATTTTCCTTTTGCTTTTCCTTTTCCCTTTCCTTTCCTTTCATTTTTTTGTACTGTCAAAGTTTTAAGCATATTCAATCCATTATTTGCAACCTTTTCTGAATTGTAACAAATCGAAATTTTTCATCTATCCATATTTCAATATTTGGAATTATGAGTGCTTATTTACAGATTAAAAAATAAAACTTTTTAAATTGACCACGAAAAGCTTTATGCTTTAATCCTCTTTAACAGATTCTTGTTTTAGGAGAGTCTGGTCTCTTATATACATCACAACAGATGCAGGACATCTCTATATAGTCTGTCAGTGCATCTGACAACACGTATAGCAAGTTGACAAGGATATAGAGAAACACTCACTATTAATCATTCTCATCTCCTTCAAATTGCAAACAGCTTTGAAACAGAAGAAATCTTCCAGATGTCAGTTAAACTGGTGAAAACAGCTTTTTATGATGGAATTGTTAAAACAAAACAAAACAAAACAAAACCAAAAAATCATTTAACAGGGCCAATAAATTCATCCTTAGATTTTCACAGGAGTCAAAATCATACAGAGCATGGACTTAATTTATGGAACTGGATTTGATCCTCTCTACACAGTTATGCAAAACTATATTATATACCACATGCTAACATACATTCCAGAAAACACTGCCACAGCAGAGAAAGATCACCATAGATAAATTTCATAAGTAAATCCCTACCAACTCATCCATCTAGGACTTGTTTATTCGTGATATCATGGAGTTATCACATTCACAAGGTCGTATTCTATACATGAAAGTTAAAATTTAGCACCACCAAAAAAGATGACATCCAAATGTGATGTTTTCTACTCTGCCCTAAACAAACAATAATAACAGATGAAACTTAGTACTAAATTTCAACTGCATTATTGTCTTCTTGCTACAGCTATTTCTGTCCTCAGAATTCCTGAGTCACAGTACTACCCTACAGATCCTTCTTATGTTCCTTTGACAATATTACTACCATGCATAACAGGAGCAACAAGTAATTCATCAGTGTTTTAATTCAGGTGATGAGTCTTTTCCTCTGAGATTTTTTTTCCCCCTCAGATATAGTGAAATATAAAATCAAAGTTTTCATTATTATTATTATTATTTTATTCTTTTCTGACAGGTTTCTTATGCTCTTTGACAGTACATTATGTAAGATCTACAAGTACTTCATATGCCAGCAAAGGAAGAAGATCTTGAGGATCGTCATGTGTCTATACTGTTCATATATGTTTCTATTTCAATTGAAGACATTTAACTGTAGCAGAACTTACAAAAGCCAGAATACTATTGCCTTTAATCATCCTGATAAGTACAGAATGTCTTACCCTATCCATTTGTCTCACATAAAGAGTTTATTGCTATATATTTTTCTTGTAAGTTCTCAGTTGTGCTTTGCCGTGTGAAAGAATCTGAGTGCAAATACATTCCTGTGTATACTGCAATCAGAAAATGAAGAGAGAGAGAGATCTTGGTTGTAACTGAACAAACACAACATAATTTGTTATATGTTATAACACATCCTTCCTTAATTTACAAATAAATTAATGCAGGTAATATAACAAGGATTATTTTTGTTTTGGAATCCTGAATTTACATCTTTGCTAATTTATTTATTTATTTTTGTTACTGACTTTCTTTACAGAGACTTAAATATATTATTTTTTTTAAAAATGTTATTAATTCATGTGTATAAAACTAAAAATATGGAAAGACTATCTCTGTCTCCTGCAAGGAAAAAAAAAATATTGCTTTTAATGTAAGCAAATAATCTCCCACTCCAAAAATAAACCAAACAAAAGAAATACCATCAAAACAAAGGCTAAATAAATATACAATTAAGAAGTCACATCACAGAGGATTTAAATTGGATATTAGAAAGAACTTCTTCATGGAGAAGAGAGTCAAGCATTAGAACTGGCTACCCACAGAAGTGATAAGTCCTGAAACCTAGAGGTAATTAAGACATATGTGGACATGACACTAAGGATTATTAAGAAGTTTTAGTGATGGGAATCAATACATCAGTTTGACGGTTGGACTTGGTAATCTTGAGTCTTTTCCAACCTAAGTAATTATATCATTCTATAATTCTAATTACCTGACTGGACTATTTGAGGCATCTGGATCATGGGCAGCAACAGTTCCAATGATAGTGCCGATTTTCGCTGCTTCAGACACCACCATGGAGTATAAACGTGAAGTAAACACAGGTGGCTCATCAACATCTTCTACGATTATCTTCACTGTTGTCATGTCACTGAAGGGTCCCAGACTTAGGAAGCGAGGATCAACATTTATATTGGCTGCTTCTATCCTCAGGGTATAGCTTGTTTTAGCTTCAAAATCCAAGTCCTATACAGAAAAAAATATTTGAAAATTGTATTACCCCATAATGTTGCAGCAAAATGCACAACAGTCAGAAAGTTACAGATTAGTTTTGCCATCTTTATCCAAACAGTACTTATAATTGACAGAGCATAGTGTATGGCTGTTCTTTCAGTTTTCTCCAAGCACTCTGCAGTGTCTTGCTCAGTCTGATTAAACATAACTCAAATGACAATAAGATAATCATAAGATACTAAAGATATTTTTCATTACTGCATTAGTGTTGTTAAAAAAATGTTTAATTGCCGAAATGTAACAAACAAACAAACAAAAGCGGAAGATAATAGATTTGTGAATATTTCCATGCTTCATTTTGTTGTAGAAAAGTATGCGTAGGATTTTTCAAGAACACCCTTTAGTTCCACTAAAATTTATTCTAATGAGTGTTTCTCAATGATGTAATGGGAAGGATAAATCTGTAAATTCTACCTTGTGAATGAAACAAGATTTCTCTGAGTAAGTAGTAAAACATTCCGTGACTTCAACGGGAATCAAATATTCCTTCATCATTTCATTGCTGTGAATGAATTCTTTTTGTCTTACTCATTTTTTCCTATAAGTATCAAATAGAAGGTGCCATAGTAACCATATATTAGAAATATATTATTCACTGCTGAAAACACCTCACTGAAAACTCCTTATTTTGATTTATTTTGTTTTTGCATATCACTGACATTTATTATCAACTATTTCTTGAAATTCTGTACAAATTTGTAGAGATAATGTAAGAATCTATCAAACTACATGGTATATATGCCAGGATTTTTTACTTGAAGATTGTTTTATTTATCAAACAAAATCTTTATAATTTGTTTCCACCTTTATTCCACTCTTATTTTCTTCAATTAATTTAGAGCTTCCTTTGGAATTAAGCTACATTAGAATTTCAAAACTATCCTTCACCACTCATGGGATAACTGCAGTCTAGAAAAGAGTACCATTACAAAAATTCTTTCAGAAACAAAAAAATCTTTTACCTCACAGACACTGAATGAAATTATTGAAGAAAAGCATCATATTAATATTAAGAGAATTTATTTTGCATCTGGATTGTTAGACTGTCAGCTTGCAGCAAATGACTAGCTTAGAATTTCTTTGCAATTCCAAATTAAGAACAGAAACAAAAGACCCAAGCATTTCAAAACTGCAGTCTGATTAGTCTGATTTCCAAGTGTATAAAACAGATCAAAAAATGGTTTCAACAGTTCTGATCCTGAACAAATCATAAGTATCTGAAATGGGCCTGAAAAATAATCTAACAGTATCTGCAAATATTCCTGTCCTGGTTCAGAGGAGCAGCACAGGTGAAATACACATCTGCTGACCTACAAACGTGAAGGTCTAAGTTTTCCATTAAGTTACAGTAAAATAAATCCCAACTGAGCATCTTAAAGTCTGTGATTAAGCTGGCATTACAATACAACTGTAAACAGCCTGGATTTAGAAATAAAAAATAAATTGCAACACATCACACTTGGAAACTTTTATAAACTTCATGTGCCAGCAAAAATCTTTTCTGAACAGGAATGTATATGATATCTTCATGTATATGACCTCCTGCACTAAGTATTCAGTTCTCCAAAAAGTTTTATGCCATAAAAGAAGGGCAATGCAGTTAATTCAACTGGATACTGGTCAGTGTGTATTGCTACATTGTTTTGAATCTTAATCTTGGCTTTATATTTCAAATTTCAGAATATGAGCCATGGAACACACCTCACAGCCACAATGAAAATGTAATGTGATGTAGGCACTGGCACAGGCTGCCTGGAGAAGTTGTGGATGCCCCATCTCTGAAGGCATTTAAGTCCAAGTTGGACTGGGACCAGGTCAGCCTGATCTGGGGGGAGCCACCCTGCCCGCAGCAGCGGCTTGGGACTGAATGGCTTTCAGATCCCTTTCAACTCAAATCATTCTATGATTCTATGTTAAGATGAAAAATCGACAATGCAAATGATATTGCCAGATGAACAGCAAGTTTAGGGAGAAGACAGACACGTGGAAATATATTAACTTTTTTCCTGTAACAGTGTTGTATGGACTACAGAAATTATGACCTGAATAGTGTCATTGACAGAAGTCTGATATTTGGTAAATAAAACAGTAGAAATTTTTAACAAATTATATATTTCCATTCAATTCAGAATTCAGTTTTGGAAATTGATTAATTGGCTGATGGGTCAATCTCAAAGGATTATAGTAAATGGGGTTACATTAAGCTGACAGTCTAGGTGTTCAAATGAGTATGCATGTTGCACATGACTCAGTAGTGTGCCCTGTCAGCCGAAAGACTCAATTATACCCTGGGGTGCATCAGGCCCAGCATTTCCATCAGGTGAGGGGAGGGATTGTCCTGCTCTGCTCTGTGCTTTGTATCCTCACATCAAGCACTGCATGCAGTTTGGGTGCCACAATATAAAAAAGGCTTAAAACTATTAGAGTGTGTCCAAAGGAGGGCTGAAGAGACAGTAAAGGGCCCAGAAGGCAAGTTTTATGAGGAGTGGCCGAGGTCCTTTGGCTTTTTAAGCTCAGACTAGAAGAGGCTGAGGGGAGGTTGAAAGGAGGCCCACAGCTTTTTATGAGAGGAGTGAGGGGTAGCGCTGAGCTCTGCTCTCTGGTGACAGAGACAAGATCTGAGGGAATGGCAGGGAGCTGTGACAGAGGAGGGGAAAGGTTCTGCACCTGTGAGGGTGGTGGGTATGGAACAGGCTGCCCAAGACAGTGGCCATGGTCCCAAGCTGTCAGAGTTCAGACACAGGGTTTGACTTTGGGGTGGACTTGTGTAGAGCGAAGAGTTGGCCTTGTTGATTACCAGTTAGGGATATTCTATGATTCTATGATTCTCTCTGACATGGCAGTCAGTAAATTCTGTGGCAACTTAATTTTCATTAGAAACTGTTGAGCTTAAAAAAAATAAAAAATAGATATACAAACCCAGTTTATACTGTACTTTTTATACTTTTCTAATATTTTTCTATTCAACTTATATTAATATGTACTATTGTACACCTTCTATTTTTAATCTTCCCCTGATGCTTTGACAAGCCCTATATAACTGACTAATACTATAGAAAAGTTGAAACTTTGTCGTGACTATGTTGTATAAGGCGAATAAATGGGGATTCGGGATGTGACGCGACAGGCCCTCCTCAGCTCTGTGATTGATTTATGATGCGTGCTTAAGGGGTGTTAACGAAGACATGGCATGTATATAAGCGAACTACGCCACACATTAAATGGCCATTTCACTGCTCATCATATTGGTGTCATAAAAAATGTGTGAGTGGTCACTAGGCTGGGAGCCGGGGCCAGAGCCGGGGCGAAAGTGAGGGCCAGTGCCTGGGGCCAGGGCTGGGGGGCTAAAGAGCCAGCAGCCCATTAAAGAGGCGGGGGCTGTCAGAGCACTTTACAACGGGACGCTAATTAGGGTTGCCATGCTTTATTTGGCAACAGGACTATCCAGTGCATGCTAAGTTATAAGACAAAATAACTAGTGATTTTTCTACTTAAATATTCCTACACACATCACATATCTTGTAACTCCAAGATTCAACATAATAGTATCACAAAACTTTTCCTACTCTGGGGATTGTTATATTTTCGAGTTACTATTTTGACTTTGAAGTTGCCTACACAGTAGAAGGGAAGGCTAACTTGTTTCCATTAACTACTGATATCTGTTAAAATCTGACAGTTTAAATTACAGCAATATTTAATCAAACATGTGGCATTAATGAAGATGCAGACAAGACAACTTCTCATGACATATTAATCTCAACGTCACTGTTATCTTAAGGAAAAAAAAAAAAGATGAAAAAATTGAATTTGATACAAAGTATGTGTAGAGCATAATTTTATTAAACTAAGCACAATTATGAAGAAATTATTTAAATGAAATTTTTTCACATGTTCTTATGTTTCTGTACTGATTTCAAAAGACTAAATTAGATCTTTAGTGTTTTAATTAAAAATCATAAAATCATTTGTTTTCCATGTGGATATTTAACATAAGTTTGACATGCCCATTTAAACCATTATGTTTCATATACTTGAGTGGAATCTCACATTAGTAGGGAATAAGGAGAATACGTTCAGTAGAAAAGATGAAAAACTAATGATGTTGACGTTGATTGCTCACTTAGAGCAATTTTTACCTTCTCTAAGTTAGCCATATAAATCTGAGAAAATTATCATATGTTGCTAACTGTGAGCAGAAATCCTAGGGAAGAAATCACCTGATCTACTTACTGTTTGCTTTTCAACAGCCAGTAGAAAGTGAATCTCAATAACTGAAAGATGTAAATATCTGATTTCAGTAATATGAATGCTACCCTTAAATTCCCTTATATCTGGTACCTAAAGCTGCTGACAGTTTATGGAAGTTGTAAAAGTTCTTTGTTAGTGGAAAACAAACAAACAAAAAAAAAGAAATCTGATGTACTCATATGTATATGAGTGATATGAGTGATGTACTCATATGTATATATGTGATATGAAACCATTGCTGCTTGGAAGAGGTAGAAAATGTAAGGGCAAGGTTACATCATCACATGATATAGGGTTATAAATTGCAACACTATTATTTTCTCCTTAGTTCTTTTCAGTAGAATTTATTTACAGTAGTTTTTCCTGTGGGATGTGACAATGACCGTAAATCTGAAGTCATCATCCTCAGTCTACTCCAATAAGATACAAATCTCAGATTCTATGATTCATTCGAAAGTACCAAGCTTTGATGCATATTCTAGTTTAGGAAAATAAAATTTCTAGGACATGGTGAGTGTGCGAACTTTCTCGATCTGAAGGAAATCTTTCAACAAATCATGCACAATACAATGAATATATTATGTACTACAGACTAAAAGACTGATCATATGAATTGAGAGATTTTTTTTTCCTTTCTCTTATCAAGTTATTACTAATGTTTGTTAATTAGTAAGCAACTTTCAACTAGCCTGCGGACTATACTGTTATAATTTCCTTTTAGAAGAAAAGGATAGATTCCAGTAATGGAGTATCAAGTCAGTAGCTTGCAAATCACTACATCACTGTGGAAGGCTGAAAGAACAATGTATACATCAGTTCTTCAGCACTGTGACTAGATCCTGACAGCTTCATTAATATCTGTGCATTAATGTTATCTAATTAGGTCCTGTGCAGGACCATTTATCTTTCTCTCAATTGCAGGCTTGTGTTCTTGTGTTTACTTTCTTTCTATCTGTCTTTTTCTTCAAAGAGGTAAGAATTTTTTTCCTAGGAAAAATTTTGAAGGAAATTAAAAAACAAGTCATCTATATTTCAGAGACTGGATATGAAGTTATCTTTCACAGGAAACCTACTTTTGTAATGTTCATTTTTTACTGTATGGTAACTTTTTAATAATGTACTTTACAGAGGTGAAAATCCCATTTTTAAGTCTAGTTGAGGTTTTATATTGAAAACTGCAGTACATCAAACAAATGCACATTATCTCTCAAAGGAACCATGGTAGGCTCAAGTTCTTACACTGTAAACTCTGACATAGAATTGAAAGCAAATTTTTTAGCTGGAAAAAAAGAGAAATGCTAACACTAACAGAAAGATAGCTTTCCAGTCAAAGGCTTACACACAAGGCTTAAACCCCATTTTTATAATTGCCATTATTACTCTTAAAATGTTGTCAGATTTTAGAATAATATCTTAGCAGCCAATTTCTATGTGAAAGTACTTGCAAAACTTATTTTCACATTTTTCAATATTACATTCAAATGGTTTGGTAACAGTGGTAGTAGAGCCGTGTATTTGGGGAAGAAATTAAGACAAAGTGAGCAATAACAATACAATGGGAAATCTTTATGTTTGTCATTTGCTACAGGAAGACAAGACAACTCTCAACAAAGCCTTCAGACTTTTTTCAACAAATTTCTCCGTAAAATTTCTCCCTAAGCTTCAAACAGCTTGAATCAGATATCATATCCTTCCAAAAAGTTCCACGTGATAGATATAATAACAAAGTGCCATGCAGCCTTTTATACTTTTAAGTTATGATTATCATTCTTGAAATACCAAGTAACTGATGAAGGTCATGGGAGCGTGCATATCATATATTAGATTTTATCTTAAGGTATTTTGCAACTCCGCTATTATTATTACTGAAGACTAACTGCAGCCTGCAAGTTTGTGAATAAAGTTGAAACCGTACGTATATGATGCCTCTCTCAGTACACTATTTTTAGGAGTAAAGCTTTGGAAATTCTATATGGTCAGTATATTAATTTGCTGAGAAATGAAGCCAAAATTCCCTTTATTTCTCTTATGAATAGGATCCGTTAAACGGTCAACATGAATTCATTTTGAACTTACATAAACATAGTTTTACAAGGACACTATAAAATTTGTTACATTATTCATTTCCATAACTGTTTCTTCAGTTCAAGTGTGTTACTGTAGAGACCAATCAAACCCATTAAAAAAATAATCTAATATCTCCTGAAAAATTCCTTCCAAAAACTCTCATCACTGTGGAATGATATACTATTCACATGCAAAAGATCTGCATCCTTCCAAACAGAGTATTTATAGCAGAATGAGAATTACAAATTAAGTTATAGGAAGGAATTAATCCTACTTTACAGACAAAAAATTGAGTCTCATTGTAAATGAGAATAACATTTTCAAATACTTTTGTAGAATATAAATATCCAGTTCCATTTCAGAAGCTGAGATTTTTTTTTCTAAAAGATCATCTAGTATTGATGTTCTTCTAAATCCTCTTTTATGGTAATTTAGGCACCTAACTGAGCTTTACTTAGGAATTCACTAAAGTGTGTGTGTGTGTGTACTGAGTTAGGGTTTGAAGAGGAAGAAATAATTTGGAGCTAGAGAATAACCAAGCTGTTGCATTATTTGCAACATCAGAACTCTAGCATGGAGTATGAGTAGGTGACATATTTAGATTGCTCTGTACAGAAGAAAAGTAAAGTAGGAGCTTATGTTTCGCTTGACAAGTCTGAAACTTTTGTTTATATATTATTTTTATTAATATTATGTATTATTATATTTTATATGCCCTCCTAGATACATGTTAGATAAATCATTTGCATGTGAAGTCAGTTAATGAATTTTGTTATGTATTGCAGAGGAAGTTAGACATTATACATTTAGTGCCATTAACAAAGTAAAATTGTTCAATTTACTTTTTTTCTTTTTTCTTTTTTTTTTTTTAATGAAAGCAGAATAGAACACACATTTCAATGTATATCAGTGTTAGAATGAAAACATACATGCTTGTTTTTCCTGTCTCTTGGTATTTTAAAGTCTCTGAGTCTTTGAGGTACAGAGGAAAAATGTATGCAAATGCACATGAATGAATAAATAGCTAAACCTATTCAAACTGCATTCGTAAACCTCCCCAAACTTTTCCAACCTTCACACCAAAAACTTTGTCAGTTATTAAGTTAGTCAAGCCATTACAGTAATTTGGGGAAATTCCTAGATATTTGAGCTTTTATATTATCTCTGTCCTTGATACCTGTCTTTTCCAAACTTGTTGAATTTTTCTGAGGTTCTATATATAAATACATATACATAAATTGCAGATTTTGCTGATCCTTGGATATTTTTCATTTAATATTTAATCCACTCGGAGCACAAAGAATCCCAATTTTCTCACTGACTTCTTAAATCTTAACATTTTTTTTTAACAAAAACTTTTTCTTTTGTTCTTACATGTTAAAACAAAAAATTTGTAGTGTGGGAGTTAACTTTCCAAATAGTTTCAAAATGGTTATCCTTCTAGGAATGGAGCATAAAATCTTCAGCTTGTGTGTGAAGCTTTGATAAACAACTGCCAAACATCCTCCACAACACCCAGCACTAAAGTGGATGGAGTACTGCCTTTGTATGCTCAGTCATACTTACTGTGTTTTGGATGTGTGGCCTTTGTATGTGCGACTGCAGCAAAAGTATGCAAAGTTAAAGAACATATTTGTGTTTAGAACCGAAGTGTACCTTTTCAGAAGTCTTTCTGCTTGAAGTGAATGAGAAACTATTATCTGAGTGTATCTGAGTGTACAAATATGCACAAGTTAAAAAGAATGGGCACACATTTGGAGGCTGAGCTGTTTCTCAGTGTCTCACCTGAATTCAGGGGTATGAAAAGGAAAGAACAAGTTACTCTCAGAGGTGTTTGGGACGTCATGTGCCAGACAGTAAAACGTTTAAACAGTTATCATGCTGCAGTTTCTTCCCTCATTCCTTACTAAAAAGCTCACATCGTCATACAAGGATCATGTCTACTTGACTCTGTGGGACCCTGTCAGGCCAGCCTCTGTAGCTGAAGCCCATTTAACCTATGAACACTCATTAACAGTATTCCATGTGCATGCCCTCAAAAGGAGAAGCTGCAGTTTTTTGTGGCTACTGTGCTTGGACTCTTCACTTCTTTCTTCCCTTGCAGTCAACTCTCTGTACTATTTTATTTACAAGGTTAATAGGAAAGATCTTTCATTCTTGAGCAAAGTATTTAAGTTCCCTGGAATCCAGATAGAGACCTAATAGCAGCTAGAGATTTGGGAGGTGCCCTTCAGCATGAGGATTTACATTCGAATACAACAGAGGTGAGGTATTTAATAACACTAGGAAAATGAAAGAAAATTTGTAATGTTGCAAAGAAAAAAATCTGCATTATTTTGTCAAATTATAGCAGCATTTACGAAGTATAAAAATTATTTGCAAACCAGAGTTTCTTTGGGTCAAAAATTGCAATCAAGTAGCCATTTCATAGGAAGATTCTTGGCACAAACACTCAGTACTGAAACCATCACTTCAATTCCCTAATGAAAGTGATTACAGAAATAACAAATGACAATTATTTTTCTGCTGGACAATTATTGGTGCACTAGAATTAAGAGAGTCACAGAAAAAGCATTGTGACTACAAGTATAGACTGAAAATTAAAATGTTTTTATAAGCTCCCAAATTAGTTTGTTGACAGTCCCCACTGTCTGTGTTACTTTCTGTGATACGATAAACACCCTCCCTCTAGGGTGGCCATAGCACTTCCAGATCTTTCCTCAAAAATCTAAAAATGAACGAGCTGAAGTATCCATGCTGAATTTGGCTGTTGTACAAAGAATGGATTAATTTTTCATCACTTGTATTTCAAATGTGCAAAGAAGGAATTAGCAGTCTGCAGGAAGACTCAGACAATTGCTTTTCCCTTGAAAAAAATGATTTACATTATATTTATTAGAGCCTTTCAAAACTGCTGAATGTCCTGCATTTTCACTGACATCTACAGATACTTACCAGCTCTCAGCTGGTGTTCAGGGCATCAGAGAATTAGCCCATTACTTTGCCACATCATGCAGTATTACCTTATTTCAAAGAAGATGTGGTACTGAAATTTTATATTACTTTAGGAAGATATTGGTACATTGGAAGGGAAAAAAAATGAAAATTGGTGCATGAAATTTGCAAAGATTAAAGAGTACCTCTGTAAAAAAAAAATAAAAAATAAAAAAACTCGAAATAATCGAACAAACTATAAGAATAGGTACTTGTTCAGGAAGATACTAATTCTAAAATACTAACTCAGTCTTACATTTTACAGGGTATTAAATTACTTAGGAGAGAGAGGGCCATATACTGTTAGTGTTGCCAGTGACAAATATTCAGAACATTCTCTTGTGTACAAGACTTACATTCTTTGTTTTACGATTCTCCTCAAAACTAAAATTTTCTGCCAAATGATTTCAGTCCACACTTGTTTTAAAAAAGGATACCATTTAAAATGTGTTGCAGAAATGCAAAAAAAGCTGTTTTAATATTTTTATGTAAACATGTTTTTTCTTTTTAAATTGTTAGTTACTTAACTGCACATATAGAAAGCTAAAAGGAAAATCTTTGTTTTAATATTTTGGGGCAGGGGAATAATATAGAAAATAAAATATTTCCTTACAAAGCAGCTAGTCTTACCAATAAATTATGATAAATAAATTATAAATAATAAATTATTATTGATAATACTGTATGTCTCCCAGACAGAACATTAATCAAAGATAACTTCTGTTTTTTAAAGTTATGCTTTGAATTCATTTTGGATTCTGACCTGACATTTCTACTGTAAGACATACATTTTTCTTTAATATAAGAACAAATGAGAGAAAAATTGAGATTTCTATTTGTGCTGGAGAATTTTTAAAAATAAAGAAACAAACAAAAACCCCAATAAAACAAACAAAAAATAACCAGCAACAAAAAAATCACAGTTTTCACACATACCTTTACATTTCCTTCCCTTATCTTGCTCAGATTCAAATAGAATTAGTCCAAAAATTCATCCTTACCTTCTGAATTGTGATGATTCCCTCCTGGGTGTCTTTGTCGACAGAAATTTTGAATACTCCCAAACCATCACCATCTACAATCTTATACTCCATTTCAGCGTTGGGTCCCACATCTGCATCGGCAGCTTTTATTCTGGCCACTACAGATGCCACAGGTAAGGACTCTGGGACATTATACTGATATGATCCTGCAAAATTCAGAAATATAATAAATTCAGAGATTTCTGAGTCTGTAAGCTAAAATGTAATCTGTATTCATGCAACTGAATACTTACTCAGGCTACCAGAAAATATGTTTCAGTTTAAAATATGATTTTTTTTATTTCTTTTCTAACTGTTCATTATGTTGGATCTTTTTTTTTTTTTTTCCTTCCACAAGAGAGAAACCCAAGACAAAGATGCATACATTTTATTCAACACTTAGTCGTACAAATGCCTGCAATTTTCCAAGGTAAAAAATACTGCTTGTTTTCCACAAATAAAGGAAATAAAGCAAATAGCAAATACATCAAGTAAAATTGGTACAAAGCCTTTTCATATTACAAATCTATAACTTGATTAGGGAGTTTACACTCCTAATATGACTAGAAACCAAGATACAGTCATTTCTTTAAAAGTAAAATCACCACCTGCAATCTTGAATATTCCAGTATTTCCATTCAAGTATAAAACCATATATAAGCTGTCAAAAAGAAATCTGCAGTCAAAAGGCAAGAATATCTTGACCTTCAAAAACAACTTCTGTTATTCTATCATTATTTAATATTATTAGTGGCAGGAAGTCTGGTTTATATCATTATAGTTGAGTGGAGTTAATATATTCCACCATTACTTTCACTTAATTTTGCGAGGACTTTATAAAATAGTGTAAATTAAAAAAATGAAAATAAAAATCATAAGAGACAGAATGTTACTTATATCTGGTATGACATTACAACTGTATGCTCTCTTCTTTGGTTGGGATGATAGCCACCTTGGTTAGAGACAATTAATTCAGCGAAGATGACTTTACAGATCTACAGTTTCTTAGGAAACACTCCGTGCACAAGAGAAATCCTGCTGTATTGCAAAGGAAGGCAAAGGACTAACAGTAAATTTAAGAAATTGTTCATTCTGAAGTCCAGTTGACAAAAGAGAGATGTTTTAAGGTGTTTATCTTTTGTCCTTTTATTTGTAGTGAAGAAGTAAAGTACATCAATAAATGCACCTTCTCTAGGTAAAGAAAGAAGATTTTTCTGAAGTAGTTGTAGTAGATGTAGCAACAATAATAATAACAACAATGACAATGATGATGATGATGATGATGATAATAATAATAATAATAATATAACTTGCTCTGAGGGATTTTCAAAGTATTTAATAAGGAAGCCAAGTACTTTTACTCTCTTTACGTATAACATAAAAAGTAAAGAAAATAGCAATGTTTAGAAATAATGCTACAATTCACGTAACTTACGTCGTGGGAAGCGGGGTGGGTTGTCATTAACATCAGTCAGAGTGACAGTTACCGATGTTGTTCCTGATAATCCACCATTTTGCCCAACCATGTCCTTTGCTTGAATAACTAGTAGGTATTGGTCCTTGGCTTCTCTATCCATATTTGGAAGGGCAGTTTTGATAATGCCTGCAGCAATACAAACTATGTCAATGGTTGCAGAAGTAAATACATTAATGCGAAACCTGAGTTTGACCCTAAAAGGTAACAGCAGACCAACGAGTGCAAAAAGGGGAGGAAATGAACTCAACTCTGATATCACAGTATTTTACTAGGAAATAAACTGCTATGCTACATGCTTACTTTCCAAGTAGTCCAAAACCAGCATGTTTTAGTTTGAAGTACATTCTTTGGTTCCAAGACCATGTTTACTTCTCCTTGAACTACAGTTACTTGCATGACACTTCCTTTACTGAAGATATACTGTGTTTGATTTTCCATTGTCTTACAGCTAAGAACAGAATACTCTGTACTTATTTTTAAGATTCCAAGTTCAAAATTATTTCACAATGTCTTGAATAGTAATTCACCACATTAAGACTTACTAATATTGATATCATGCCACACTTTGCATATATATGAAATTACCTTATTTCACCAAATATTTGCTTAATAAATATTTCAAGAACATTAATGTGATTAAGATGTCCTGATTTATTATAGGAAATACTGAAGTATCTGAAGTATTTTTTTTAAATATCCATTTGATAATCTGCATACAATTTGTAATTATTTGATTTGAAATGTAAACTTGAAGAAAGCTCCATGCTTCATTCTTTCAGTTCTGTTGATACAGATCAGAAAATAAATATTGCTTTTTGGAACATGATGACTTTATGAATATTTCATGCCTGGCACATAGTAGAACTGCTAGCTCTGATTTCCAGAGAGGCAGCTACATAATCCAATAGCATTCAGTGTCAGCAGTAAAGGAAACATAAACAATCTAAATAAAGGAAAGGCACACTAGGCCACATAACTCTTCATCTGATATTTGCTGAATGTTTAGACACAGCTTTATTTCTTTCTTCCTTTCTGAATTCAGAACATGCCATGGGCTGAAACATATATTTCACAGATATTCTGTCATTATTTCACCTACTCGACAAGAGTTTTAAAAACACAATTAACATACAATTTAATAAGTTTATTGTCTCTTCATTAGTTTACCTAGCCCCTTTGTTTTTCTATTACATTTAAATTGCCAGGCAATGATAACCAACCATTTGGCAGTTAATTATCATGCATAAAGGAAACAACATCAAAATGAAAATGCATAACAATATTTCAGTCTCAATTCTTAAAGAATTTTTAAAGATACATCATATCTGTTAGAGAAAAAAAGGTACTATATAATTCTGTAGAGGATGAACCTTTTCATGAATATATGAAGGTTTATAAACATAGGAATGTGGAAATATGTTAATACTTTGATACTACTTATTTCTGTGAGTTTAGGTGCTGTTAAACACCTATATAACATTAGGATTCAGGTCTGTTACCCAGCAGTTGTATTTGTTTCATTGGTTGATTTTTAAATTACAAATAGGGTAAATATTCTCTCTTTTGCTGTGGCTTATCCATCTTTGAAATACAGACTATAGTTTTTCTCCATGTAGAAGACTGAAATTAAGCAAATTGAATTATTTTTTTTAACACTGTGCAAAATGATGCTGTAAAATCAACAAGCCACAGAATCATATTATTTGTGTTGGAAAAGACCTTTAGGATTACCAAGTCCAGCTACCAACCTGACCTACTGGTTCCCATCAGTAAACCACATTTCACATAGCCACAACTTCTTAAATATCACAGTTTCTTAAATACCTCATGGAAAGGGACTCTATCACTTCCCTGGGCAGCCCATTCCAATGCTTGATCATCCTCTACATGAAGAAATTCTTCCTGATACCCAATCTAGATCTCCCCTGGTATAACTTGACTTATCACTGAGAAAAGGGACAGATGCTTTCCTTGCTACAGATTTCTTTTACTTGGTTACAGAGAGAGATAAGTTCTCCCCTCAGCTTCTTGTTCTCCAAACAAAACAGACCCAATTCCCTCAGTTGTTCCTTATATGTCATGTTTTCTAGTCCTTTTACCAGTTTTGATTCTCTGTCTGCATGCGCTTGAGCAACTCAAAGTCCTTTTTGTAGTGAGGGGTCTAAAACTGAACAAAATAAACAATAGGAAGTACAATGTTTCTTAAAACAGAGGAATAAAGACTGTGTTTTCCTGTGGCGAGAAATATTAAAAAAATTTATGAAAATAACAATTAAAAAATGCTTCAAAAATGATGTTTTGAAAGTAGCAGTAAAATGGTGTGCCAAATGAGAATGGGAAGCACTGTGCTTTAATGCTCAAACTGATGAAGAAAAGATATATTTTTACAACAAAACTCTATTTTAAAAAGAAAAATGAAGAGTGAGTCGTGGCATAAGTCTATACTCTAGGAAATCTGATGAGAAGGTGATATTTGTATATTTCCAGAACAATCTGAAAATAAAACCTATTCACAGCATCTTCAATTTTTTATTGTTCAGAAATACTGCAATAGAGAGTAGATCAGTGAGCTAGAAGATTGACAAGGAGATAAAAATTTCCATTCCAAAAATGTAAGCTTATCACATAGCTCAGATGTTTAGCTTTTATAATCTACTCAGAAATATAAAAGATCAACAAAGCTCTAATGTATTCAGTTAACCAAGAGACTACACTAATAAGTTCCTAGCATGTTTTAATGCATTTTTTTTCTACTTTTTCAGCATTACAGTAAAGAGAATTTGTAGAAAGTTACCTGTCTTTGGTTCCACAGAAAAGTAAGGTTGTCCTTGCAATATGCTGTAAACCACTCGGGCACTATTGCCGTAAGTAGGATCATCAGCATCAGTGGCTGTCACTTGAACCACAGAGGTACCTGCAAATGTTTAAGAAACTATTGTACATATAAGATCCACAGATCCAAACTAAATTCAACATACAGTGCCAACAAACAACACACAACAGTGTGAGGAGTGTGAGGTATCTTTTTCATAACTGGTCTTTTTTTCTGTAATTCAGCCTACAAAGTAAGGTCCTATTTGTAAACCAGTAGTTTCAGCTATTACAGAATTTGGACTTCCCAAATGTTCTCAGTCTTTGACTCACAGCAATAAAACCCATACCACTCCGTAGTTCATCTCTTTATTTCTGAGTTTAGTTAGTAGAGAATATGTGAGAGCAGTGAAACATGTTCTTAATAATGACAATGTCTGAAATATGTCTAAGTATTAAATATTGACTTCCCTTTGAAGTCAACATATTAAAATTATAAATTATAAGGAGCTAGAGATTCAAATATAACACATATCTATGTATTATATCTTTTGATATTGGACACATTTATATAAACTAATTTTATCCTACAAAATTAGTTACACTTATATACAAGAGAAAGCTAAAGAGTTTATATTTCAGCTAAGACAGACAACAAACATCTGAGAGTTCCCATTAAATTCTTTTAAAAATTATTCACACTGTATCTGCAATGTTTTAGTACCATTTGTGGTAATCGTCTGCCATGTAATTTATCTAAAAGAACTGTCTATATGTTAACAGGGATTAGTAAGAAAAGATGTTTATCTACTTAGCAAAAAGTGCATATTTATGAGAATCTTGTTCAAGATCCACCTCCTATGTGTTGTATTCTCCTTATCAGTTCCCATTTTTTTATTTTTCTGCATTGCTTCCATGATGTACGCTGAGAGCAGAATAAGACAACACTTGGGAGCCAGGGCCTTGGCCATGGTCACCACCTTTTGATAGGCAGAAAGGATTATTATTTCTCACTGGCAGATTGTCTGGAACATTGAGACCTTCCACTCAACACCTTAGGGAACCATTTGGAGGTTAAGATGCAAATTAATATTGTAGCAATTTGGCAGATGCCCCCTTCAGCAGAGGATCAAATTCCCTGTTAAACAGGATTTAGTTAAAAGATTAGAGAACAGTATTTGTCACAGAGAGTGATCATTTTCCAACTGAAAACAGTTTTTCACATGAATATGAGAGCAACAAATCCAGAAATTACTCTTTAACAAGAACTGTACTAACAAGTGACCAGGGTCAATTTAACATAAATTGAACCCTTGTCTGTTTTATTTGGACATATTCAGGAAAGGTTCAGGAAAAATTCTTAAATCTTTTATGTCTTATATAGTATGTACATCATTCATTTTCCTCATCTTTTCTGTCCTCAGGTAGGTAGAGAATTAATTGTAAATGGATTATGGGACAAGGCTGAAGGTTTGGAAAAAGAGAGGAATAAATTAGACCCTTTATAAAATAGTAGAGATAACAAAGAATGAGACCTGCTGGGATGAATTCTGACCAAAAGTAATCCTTCATAAGATAAATGTATTCACTTAAGTTATGACCTAACTAACCTACATGCCTGACCTCTTTTCCTGCAGTATCAATGACAAAGTATTATGATTGCAATTCTATTGCAAATTCTATTTTTCTTTCTTGTGGACAATAATATTTTTGGAGAGAGAATGTTACTCTCTGCCTGAAATTTTACATTAAATAGAAGGGAAGTTTAAATAGAAAACTGTTAGTTAATCCATCAAGTCATTTATCTGTTACAGGACTTAAAATACATCAGTTTTATACAAATAACTAAGACTTTTGATTCAGTACATCAAACTGATTTTACAGATTGCTCTGTAATGTAATTTCATGCTGAGATCTATTTTAAACTTTACAGTCTCTCAAGCTTTTGAGTAGAAGGATATCACAATGACTATTTGACACCTTGTACTCTTGGAGAAAGCCAGGCTTAACACATTTGCAAAGTGTCTAAATCCTGCCAGTGAAGCTTACCATGTCTGCAAATATAGGGATAAGTGCTTATAAACCTCACAGACAGTTATGCATTTGCTCCTTGCTCTTGCCTCTTTCAAGAACTTCAGACCAATACAAGATCAAAGCAATTATAGGCTCTGCAGTCTCAACACAGACGTTTTGGAAATCCTGCAAGCTTAGAAGGGCTTCTTTATTGTACAAATCTACTGATGTAGCAAAGACTCTATCATTTCTGATGCACACAAAAGCCAGTATCTGAATCTAATTGGCTCTCGGAAACTGAAGATTTGCTCATTCAAACACATATATCTTCTAGAAATAAAAACAAACAAACAAGTAAACAAACAAAGAAAAAATAGACAGAAATTCTAATTCCAAATCTTTCTGCACTCATCCTACTTGACTGTAATCAACAACTAGAAAATGATGATACTTATCTAATTCCTTTGTACTAATTACTTTTTCTCAAATCTCATAGAAGAGAAAGATCTTTTAAAACAACTGCTGTTACCATTATTTCTTTACTCTTTTCACTCAAATAATTTGAGTTTCCAAAAGTTCTATGTATAGTGGGAGATTTTTGCACAAAATATTTTTGAATAAACCTACATGTAGGAAAATATAACACATATTCAGCTGCAAGGAAACACATATTCAGCTACAAGGAAACATAATGAGCTGAAAGATCAACAGTAAAGATTTCCAGATTTTCCCAGTAGAAGACATCTTTTGAAGAATAAGCATTCTTTCAGAGGATCATCACTGCAAAACAGAGACATCCTAATTTTTCTAGTAATAGACTGATCCAAAATTCAAAACTTTATTTTCTTTAAAGAAAGTGTAACCAGGAAAACTATATGGATACTATTGACAGTGAGTAAATTTATGAGTTGAGGAAAAATGATCAGTTTCATCATAGTTCCAAATAAAAAATCATTTTTCAAAAGGATAGTTCATGTTCCATCAATTAAATTGTATCCTTCTTTACTCCTGGACATTTTCCCTGACCTAACAACACAGGCCGTCATCTATCATGCAAGTGTCCAACATTAAGACTCAGAGGTACCATTTGGCAGTCTACATACAGGACCAAACCTTCTCTCAATCCAGCAAACTCTCTGATCCAGTAAACCTTGTTTACTGCAACATTGTTCACAGCCCTGGGACAGGGCACCAACCCTACGTTGAACTTTCATTAATAAACTGTTATAGCCTGTACCTTCACAACTTCAACTTAAAATATTTCTTAGAGTTTGCATACCTGACACAGGCCAAAAAGATAAATAGTCCATTCAATAAAAAGTAGTTTATTTTCCTCTCAGCTGTGGATTTCTCTACAATTGTCTTTCTCTACAAATACCTAGGTCTTAATAGCAAAGTTAGAATGTCAGTTCACTGAAGTGAATTCTACTTGAAACCATTTCATAAACTTTTTCATCAATGGCAGCAAATATCAAGGAGAAAATCTGTGCTGCTAATCAAAGAGTGTTCCATTTATTTTTTTATTGATTGCTAATAGAAAACTGGCTTTTTGGTGGCTGGCATACATTTCCATTTTTCCAGAATGTTTAAGCTGTCATTTTTAGCCTAAACTTTAACACATATTGGTAGATGTCAAAGAATCACAATTATCTGACAACTACTTCATTTAAGATATTACGGCAAAAGGAAGGAAACACTTTTTGTGGAGAGGACCTTTTCTTTAGAATGATATTTGTACTTTAATTTACCTAAATATACACATACGTTTTTGGACATGTTGCAGATAGTGACCTTTTCTGTGATAGGGAAAAATAAAGGCAAGATAAGAGGTTGTTAATTTTATTTTGAGTTAGCAATTCTTCAAATGGACCAGCTTTACATCTCTGAGTTTATTGTTCTAGAAACTTCTGTGAGTGCTTTTAAAAAATCTTGTTATTACGGTATATCATATATGATCAAAGTTTTAAATAGGTCTGTATAAGAAATGTGTGTAACTTCAGATTTTAACATTTAAGGGAAAATCAGCTTGCCAGTTTTTGAAATGCTAGTCTTTGAAATTACACACTCCCTTGAAATTTAATTATAAAATTGAATAGTGTAACCACATTAACAAATTAAATATAAACCTTTAAATACAGCCAATTAGTAAAGACATTGACTAACAGAAGTTGTTGATGTATAGTGCTCAAAACACTTCTACGTTGTCTCCATATTACTGAGTGATATCAGCTATTACTAGTAGTATTAAACACCACTACTCTGAAGGTATCCATAATATTTACTTAATATCTACATGCAATAGTCCAGCCATGTTTTAATCTACACCATGTGGCATTTCTTGCTTCAGCCTCTGCCATTCATTCAGATCTCATGCAATTGTACCTATAAAGCATTTCCACTCCAGGAGCACAAAACAGGGGACAATGGACTCTGAGGCAGGCTTTATGCTCATTCCTTCCTCCCCTTCCCTGTAACCTTTTTAGTCTTCCTTTACTCATAGATAAAGCCCAAGGTCAGATAAATCAAAAACAGATTTTGTTTGTGAACGTAGAGCAACAGTCTCAACTAGACACTGTTATCAGAGACTTAAGTATGATGTAGAGGCTTTCTTTTTCTTTCCCTTCCCCTTTCTTTCCTTTTTTTTCCCTTCGTTTTAAATATATATAACTGTTTCAATCCATCTCTATCAAGTATAATAAATTTAGCAAGAAAGACAGATATTTCTCTTGTTGAGTAATAAGTAAAGCTGCTCATATGTGTGGAGAGTCTTGCAAATGAAATAAAGACAAAGCAATGTTTGGTATTGAATTTTTATTTCCAGCTATTATCAAGACAAACGTGTGTGTCTCACATCAGCTATTTTTGTGTGTAACACGACACGAACTCTCTCTTGTAAGTATAATTTGCAATTTTTCTTTTGTTTGAAATATAATACTGCCAGATTTTTTAAGCAAAAGGAATTTTAAAAAATCCACGAAAGATCTTCAGACAAGATATATCTTTTAGGTTCTTGCTATGTACTGTAAAAAAGTATTTACTCTTTTCTGGATAATCAATATAATTGGACCTGACCCAAAGATAATTTGCACCTGACCTGAAATCATTTCAAATAATAAAAAAGATTGACCTCAATTAGCCTTAGATAATATCCTAAAATATTTGTGAAATGTAATACAGAATCATTTTGCCTCCATAACCATCCTTTTTGTTAAAGGTTATGATTCTCCAATCTTCATGGTTAACTTGGGTTTATAATCCTGTGATCTCTTTCATTTTGTTTAATATCCAATTAAAAATCCTTGTGAATGGTATAATTTCGTACTAAATAAAAGATAATTTCTCCTTAATATTGCATGAATGCTCTAGGTTATTAATTAAAAATTGTGTTATATGAATAAACTATGAATATATGTGACTATGCGAGACAAGTTCCACACAGGAATTTCATGGTAATCCCTAATTTAGAAATCAGTAGTTGTGTGATACAAACAATGAAATTGTTTAAAATGGAGAGTCACAAAGTTTGTTAAGATGAAACTGCCCTTAGTCACCACAGATTTAGACAGTGCACAGTTACAGTTAGGAATAATTTTGCACAGTGTTCCATCCAAGCTGAATATACATTTCTTTCAGTCATTTATACAGTCCAGATTTGGCAAAATGTGCAAAACTAGCTCCCTTTAAAACATAGTCCTTATTTTCTCCATTGCAGACTACATGTTTACAACATGGATCTGTGCGTGTAGGTAAACCTCAGATATTTATAGTTTTTCATATGTCACTATGTGTGTACAGGAGAGAGTTAACTCATCCAAGAAGGATATGTAGAAATATTATTCCTTAGAGAGCTAAACAAAGCTGTAAAATACTAATTATTTATGTATTCTACAGCTCAGTTAATCAAATCCTAAAATAAAACAAATAAATATTTACAAAGTATTTTTAAAGTGCTGAATATTTATGCTTTAATTTTATATTATCCAATTATTTTTCTCAAGTGATGAAGGAATTTCTCAGGAATATATCAAAACTTCACTTCATCCCTGATCTTTCTCAAAAACTGTGGTGTCTATCCTTCTTTTCAAGGCCACCATTACTTCTTCAGACATTCACACTGTGTTTCAGTAACAATGAAAACTGTCAAGTATCAAATGAGAGAAAGCATCAAATGTTCACTGTTCAGTAATATAAATAAATAGAAAACTCATTAGCACTGTTTTATTTATATCCTATTGGTTCCTAAAGTGAGATTCAGATGTAAAATGTAATGATTGTTGCACAGTGCACAGGCAGGAAAGGTCATTTTTGGCTCTCTAGCTCTAATATAGAGGCATTGTTTAGTATGCAAAAATACAAGAAATTGAGTTGAGGACATCATAGCAAATTCAGTCTTACCTAAGAGTATCAAGTTTGTATATCGTCTAAAATCAGTCAGATACATTCCTAATTGCAATCACTGTAAAACTTTCTTAACCTGAGGATCAAGAAACTGAGTTCCCATACACGTATTTCCAGTGACACAGTGAAAATTCCTATGCTTTTTAATGTCATAAGCTTATTTATAATTTCAAGTTAAACTAAAACTCATCAAAATGTATCTTATCTGGCCTGAATCAGACATCTTTTGATGGAACACTACCACCTGCCAACAAATAACCATTTGCTCTCTTTAAAATGAAGAGATGGTGGACTTCATGTTGAAATTCTTCCCTAATTTGAATTTAGGAATGAAAGCTTCTGAGAGGGTTTGAAGCTTCTACCAGCCATTTTTCTATGATTCTATTGCAATTTTATCAACCATCTTCATCTGTACCCCAGTGTTTTCCACTTGTATATTCTTTGCAGAGACCTAGATCTCAGCACTGGGAAAGAATCATATTACACTAACTGTTAACAGTATACCCCAAACTTATAAAAAATGCTATGTACTAGCAGGAATTTGAAGAGTTTGTTAAGAACAAACTTATTCTGAATAAAATGATACATTATCGTCTCTAAATACCATACTATAGGTGTGAAATTTATTATTGTTAACGAGAATTATAAAACAAAGCCTCTGGGCACTGGAATGAGAAATACATTGTAAAATGCTTAACTGTGTTCCTACATAGCTATTTGAGTTTCACAAAATTTTGAAAGGTGTAAATACTTAATCTAGCATGTTATTTTCAGTTAAGTCTTGAAATATCTGACTGTTGCAGGTGGCTCATAGATAATTAAATAGCTCAGTGTGATACAGTAAAAAATAATGAAATTTTTAAAAGGCAGTAGTAAAAAGTTTCCCACAACACCAATAGTCTATTTTGCACTTACCCACAGGAGACATCTCAGGAACTCCAGCAGTGTAAGGACCATCCAGAAATTTTGGCTCATTGTCATTGATGTCCTGAATCTTAATGACGAACTCAGATTCTGGTTCCACGGGTTTATTAGTCAGCCTATCTAGTGCTTGTGCTCGGAGTGTGTAGTAGGCCTGCTCTTCTCGATCCAGCCTCTTTGTAGCATGAATATCCCCTGTGTTCTCATCAATAATGAAAATGGAACTTGCCCCTTCGCCTGACAAGATGTATTTGATGGAACCATCTCCTTTATCAACATCAGAGTGAAGCTGGTGAAAAATTGATGAGAGATGAGATTAACTTCCAAGAGAGTAAGTGGCATGGAGATATGTAAAAATAATTATGTCAAGCAGTAGTACAAGAAATTTTATTGTTCTTGGAAAGATAAACTGAATGTTTATTGTGCACAGCCCATGAGGACCATCTGAATCTGTCAGCTTGCTCTTTTAAGCAAAATGATTTCACTCTTTTCTATAAACATTTTCAAACACATTTTATATTGTCTTCTAGGTTTCTTGTACTGGAATTTTACACAACCATGCACATACAAACCAATACACACATTATATACCTCTAGGCTTACTTAAGTGTAATTATTGTTTTTTGTCAATTGCCCTACTAAAGGTTGTAGCTTCAAACATATGTCACTATAAACTTGATGTTAGTGTTTTCTCCTGTGTCTGTATGGGAAGTTACATACTCTTTTCCCCATTGTTTACTGTATAGGTCACTAAAATATTTCAAATGAAGAGAATGGATTGGCCAATGCTTCCATATTTTCTTACTAGCATGTAGCGGAACAATAACTGTACTGTACTTCCATATATGCTTCATTGCCATCTAACTTAAAAATAATACAGAATATGAGAGAGACTAAGAAATGTCCTAATGCTGTCTGAGCTACAGCATCAAATGCCAAGTGTAGTTTCCCTGGAATACTTGAAGCAGACTCCAAATAAAGATATATCCCATTAGGTCAAAATATGTCTCCCACTGGAAAACAGGTTTACAGAAAGAAGCTTTCTTCCTCATTCGGCAAGTTCTTTTAAGTCACAAAGACCCCACATTTTTTGTAGCTCTTTTTTCTCTTCTGAGTCACACTTTCCTGTTACAGAATCCTGATTTACACAAACCTCATTCTTCTCAGACTTGTATTAGCAATATAATATCATGTCAAAGTGACACACATGCCCCACGCTACTTTTTAGCTAGCTAAAAAGCTAGCTATATTTGAAAATAAGTGAAGGCAACATTCTTTGTTCTATTTTATTATCTACTTGCTCCTCCCATATATGGTGAGTTTCGTGTTAAATTTACTATCATCATCATCACAATGTCCTATTTATTTATTTATTTGTTTGTTTGTTTTTCCTCTCAGCTGGAATTATCACTGAGAGTAATCACTTCCAAAATACACTTGCAGAAAATTGCTATCTCGAGCAAAACTTTGCACAGCTGCAAGGCTTTTTCCTTTATCAGAAGGGAAAAATTGGTGACCAATTTTGAATTTTTCAGATGGATAAAATTTCTTACACATTAGCTCAATTACAGTTAATATATCTCATAGTTTTGCAATTGCAGGGTACTCCATCTCAGTTTTAAGACAGGAAATGAATCTGAGATTCATTTGACTGGATCAAGAAAACAGAACTATTGTCCCTCGACTAGATTAGAGTACATTATTTCAAAACATAACTTATCCTCATTTGACTGCTGTGTAACTTCTGAGATTCTTAAAAAAGTCTGGGAATGCTTTGGTGCAGTTTCTCAAACCTTTAAAATCTTGTTTCTCAGTACACTCAAGATCAGTCAATGCTGACATTGTGAGCAGAGCAAGAGAAGGTATATTTCACACCCAGCTTCTTTGAACATCCACAGAACTGCTTATTCCTCGGCCATAATATTGAGTTAACTCAATAAACTATACTACTGTTCATCTCATAAACCTGGCAGCAGTAGCTCTTGCTAGTTCGTCAGACTTGACTCGTAGAAGTACCCATCTTTTTTACATCAGAACAGGGGTGTGTGCAAATAAGAATCTGTTCAGCTTGCGTGTTTTTTTTTTCCCCTATGTTGTACTTCAAAGTTATCCTATGACTTACACAGCATCATATAACTGAAGAACAGAAGCCACAAGGTACAAAGATTTGGTTTTATAATCTCCCTGAAGAGATTCCGTTTTCTTCCATATTTCATATTCTGGCAGAACATTGGTCTTTCTTTAATGGCTGAGACTTCCCCATGCTCCCTGTAAAAATAATTCCTCATTTTACGGCATAGCTAAGGATATGCTAGATGAGAGAAAGAGCAAATGACACCCGCATACTCAGCTGTTTATCAGGTAGAGCAGATGTTTGAATATTAGAGATTTGCAAGTAGATTCTTCAGGCAGAGATGGGAACTGAATCTACATTTCAGCTTGCAGAGAGTAACATTAGTTCTCTCTCATGAGGATGAAGCCTCATCCATCAGCACACCAGACCTTAGCACTCGCATCTGGATCTCATGCTGTAGGTCCGCACAGCCTCCCTTTCACTTTGTTATTCAGGGTGTCTTGATCTAAATACATTCTAGCAGGATTACAAAAGAAAAGAGACTTTCAGAGGAGAGACTAAAACTACAAATCTTCAAAGATGCACTAAGACACATACACTAAAGAAAAATAGTAGCTTCAGCGTTTCTCACTTGCTCAGGTAGTAACTGAATAACATGTCGTGTTTTAAGGAGTTCCACTCTGAAGTCCATGAAACTTCAGGAGGGTTACACTAGAGCTCATGCTCTGGAGTGACATGCTGAACAAAAGCCACTTTTTGAAACCATGCCTTGATAGAATACCGCTACTGCACTGATTAGTAAAGGGGTTAGCGATGGCCTTTGTTACTCCAAGTTTGAGGGCTGGTTTAGAACAATTTCAATATGAATAAAAATTAATACATAAAGTGTAGCACAGCCATTGTAGTAAACATTAAAAAAACTAAAAAAACTAAAAACTAAACTAAAATCCAGTCTGCATGCACACCAAGTTTCTAAAATGTGTAATGGCATAACAAATATTAGTTATTGATATTATTGCTGTTTTCAGAGATAAGTATAACTCTGACTTTTGTAAACTATAATCATATTTCATTATGAATGGCTTTAGACATCTTTTTGTATTTCCTTATGGGTCTTGTTGCAAACGTCATGTGGGACAGAAACAGATTTTCAACATTATTGATGTCAGAAAAACCTTGTGATTCATGATTCACTTCATACCTAGGCAACAGTGAAAGTACTATTCAGCAGGCTTTTTTTTTTCTTTCTTTTTTTTCACCAAGAGACACTGAGAAAGTGATAAAGAAGTTCCTGATGGGTTTTTGTTTTCTTTTGCTTTTATTATTTTGTATAAAGCTATAGCACAATCCTGGACTCAAAAAGAAATATGTTAATCTAAATTCTGTTTTTTCAGCTCAACAGATTATACTGAGGACAGGAGGTCAAGTAAACATAACTATTTATATCCAAAACTCTCTACATTTGTAATTAAAAGGAAATTAAATGTAAGGAATTTGGGGTATAAATTTGTAATGCTGCCAGAATTTCCTTGTCCCAGCAATGTTAGCAATATGGTAAGGAACTGATAGAGACAACAGTGCCATAGTGGCATGGTTTTTCACTTTGACATAATAGCAATTCCATGTACTGTTTTGTTCCTTCCAGACTTTTTCCTCATCAGGGAGAACCAAAAAAAAAAGACATGTGAGAACACAGCAAGGTCCCATGCTGTACACCACAGCATAACTACATTATTTTTATTTAATACATGGAACTTCTAGCATTCTAATCAAAACCCTGTTAACATTGGAAAGATTTTTTTCTCTATGTTGACCTAAAGGCCACAGAACTTCATCTAGAGTGGCCAGACCAGACTGAAGACCCAAAAGCTACTAAAATGACTGAGGTCCAAGATATTCCTGAGAACTCTTCCAGCCTCATCCTTGTAGGCTGCCTGAACTCAGACTGTCTCCAAACCCTTTTCCCTTGCAACTGGTAACACTAGAGACATAAGAATGACCACCAGCTAATGCATACATATCCAAAAGCACCCAAAAGTAACTGGATATTGAAAGATTAAATAGCCCATAAGTACATTTTGTAGTGTGTGAAATAAGTGCCTTTCATATTCAAGCTTGTACTCCAGTTTGGAGTACCAGCTGTGACACCCCACACCTCTTTGTCCTTCTTGCAAACAAATTTCACGTTCATGTTTCTGGGCCTCAGAAATCTTCATATTCAATAGGATGTAATATAGCCAGTAAGTATAATGTTTTATCTTTTATGTATTCACAGATGCCTGATTAATTCAGCACTGGGCAGGAGAGAAAATTAATAAAAAAGGATAAAGATGGAAATGTAGATTTAAAAACAATCAAACAAGGAACAAAATGTTGGCAGTTCTGAGACCAGGAATGAAGCAGAGTGGCTAACAGACTGAAGATAGCCTTCAAAAGGAATGTGTTGGGGTAGAAAAGATGGAGCATGAAAAGAAGGACAGGAGAACACAGAGAAAAAGAGGACAATTTAAAATGGAATGAAAAAACATGGAAAAAAAATTTAAAGTACAAAAGAAACAAAATCATAAGGTAATAAATAGAACTGATTTGTTCAGTGATTGGAAAGTGCTAAACAAGAACAGTACTTGAGAGTAAAGCTGTATAGTATTACTGGCATTTTACTTTTCATGGTCTGTGTAATGCAACAGAAATCAAAATCACTGGAACACAAATCTTGCAAGGTGTTACTTTACTCAAGGTATGTATTAATAGAACTCTAAGAAATTAAAAAATAATTTTATGATTTTCCTCAGACATTTTCTCCTGTGATTAAAATTAGAATAAGCAGTTAAACTTCACTGTCCCTTTCTTTATCTATGCTATTTCTTCAGTCAAAGATTCAGTCACATTCATGGGAGAGTTCAGTAAATAGTATGTAGCCCTTATACTCCCCATTGACTGGTAGTTCTCCAGGAAGAGAATAATTCTAATGACTCAGCCACAGAAAATGAAATGAATGTTAATTTTGTCAACCCTTTGAAAAAGGCAGGTGATAAAAGGAAAGAGAACAGTGAAATTTTTTAAGCCCTTAATGATTGCTATTCAAACAAAAATCAAAATAGAAGTGGTCAAAAGTCTAAAATTTATACTTTGTAACATTCCAGTTAGTTGCTAAGTAAGCCCCCTAGGCTTCTAAGTGAACAATAAAGTTTAGATGGAAGAATTCCTCAGTAGTGAGAGGCACTGTCATCTAAGTACTAGTGAACTGAGTAATTAATAAGAAATACTGAAAATTGAATGTACTAAGATCAATCATATCACATTTTTGACATTTTTATTTCAATAATGCCCAACTGCATCCACAGTATTCTTTCTCTCTGTACACTTCTGTGACAGCTCCTTATAAAGACAAATAGTGATCACGTACATAAACATATGTGCATGTATGCATATATACACATATGCTCATACACATGCATATTCTTACTGTGTCTTTTCCTACATCTGCAGACAATGAAATACTCATAAATCTGTCTACCCACACCACCCCCAATTTTTATAAGAGCACAAAATGCCCTGTAGCAACAGGGACTTGTGCATCCACCCGTTCAGATCAGCACAGGAAGCTACAGGAAGAACTCAGAAGCAGTTGCCGTTATAGATGGAACATATGTAGCTGGCTGAGTATTCTTAAGGAGTTTTAATTGGCAGTCATCATGGCATGTCATTCTCTAAAATGACTATTTGTCATTCACGTTCTTAAAAGACTAGTAGCTTCAGGAGCTAAAACTCATCTGTATACTGTGTATCATCACATACTAATTGCATAGAATCAGCTAGGGGGGAGGGACAGCATTACTGTATTGTAGCACCACCAAGAGCCTGCAGGCAACATAACAAATTCAGATGAATGGAAAGCAGGCCTTTTTTTCCCTCACACACAGTCATATTTGAAGTTTATCAAAATATATCTGTTAGAATTTAGAATGGGTAAAGCAGAGCACATTGAACTAGGCCTGTCCTGTGCAAACAATATGCATATTGCAATACTTTCAAACCATGGTCAGACACTAAAAATTTACTCCTTAGTATTTTTATTTTCAGTACAAACCAAGATATAGAGTAGTGAATTTACTCTCTGACTTACCACATAAAAACATCTTCCTTTTTAGCCTGCATTGATTTTTGATTAAAGAAAACAGTCTGAAAACTCATTTATGCGGGAGCCTAGAACAATTGAGTCACATCAAAACACCACTGGAGTGAAATTCTATTTACAAAATCCTGAAAAACTGCTCCTACTAGTTGTATATGGGACTCCACATTTACTTATAATCAGGAGAGAGAATAAAGTCTCCTCCACACATATCACTAGTATTTTTATATGATCCATACTGCACCATACTACTTACTATTACTTACTAAACCAACACATTTAGTGGTTAAGTGATTTGAATTATTTTGTTGCCAAGAATCACTGAAGGCATAAGACAAAATTCTCCTAAAGTCACTCACTTTCAGCAGAATAAAAAATTATGCGAGGATGATCTCTTCCTGTACTCCTCACATCTTTTACCTTTTATGAAAGAGAACAGACTCAAAAAATGCAACATGACAAATGGATATCAAAGACCTTAGCATACTCCACAGAAGAATATCTCTGGGTTAGCAGATGTCCACAAGCTTGAAAAGGTTTATGCCTGTGTAGCAGCTTACAGAAATAGTTTTCAAGAAACTTCACTCACTATTTTTCTCAAATTACTTCTCCTTTATACATCAAACAATTCCTACTGACACATTAATATATATAAAGAACTATTTCTTGAGTACACACTTTCTGTAAAAGAAATAAATGTTTATAAATGCATGTATCTATATATAAATATATAGAGATAGAAAGAGAGAAGGAGTAATCAAAAATTTTTTTTATAGCATTGCACATTATAAGAAAATTCTTGATTTAAAAGTCTTGGATTTTATTTATTTATTTATTAGGAACCAAAATAGACATGAATGCACCTCAAAACTGTGGTACAGGAAGCAAGTAGGTCAGGAAGAAGACAGCAATGGTAGAATTTATATATCCATTCTAATGCAAGATTAATGCTTTTCGTTTTGTTTTCTGTTCTTAGAAACAGAAATAAGAGAAAGAACAACAGGACAACAAGTCATTTTGCCTCTATCAATTGTTCTACTTATGCGTGATAATTCAAGTCTGGCATTTCAGTCACAAAAGATGAGAGCACATTAAAGGATCTACTTTTTCTTCTCTATGTCTAAAGAATTAGCTGTAATAGCACCGAATGGGAAAATAATCACACACACTTCTTGCTGAACTATCCTTATCAATAATACCAACTTTATAAACAAAATTCATTTGCTATTAAAGTAATTTCTGAGATAAGGTACATACTTATACTGAATGTCTTTATTTTAGAATGAAATAACACCTCTCATACTGCCTCTTCTTTATCAAACTACTGATCTATAGTTTAGACTGATTACTTATTTCTGTTTCAACTATCCAAAATAGCTTGCAGCATTCTTTGGTTAGTAATGATTTTTTCATAGAAGCTGGCTTGCAAAGAAAATTTCTACTAAGAAACAAAATCCTGGAGGATTTAGAGCTATTTTCTATTTTTCTCCTTTTTCTTTTTTTTTTTTTTTTAAACTTTCATTTCTTCTAAGAGAAAGCAGGGGGATATAGTGGTGTTTGATGTTACATTGTATCCAATCCTGAAATTTCATTTGCTCTTAAAAATTAATTCTACTAAAACTTCCCTTATAATCTTACCTTCTAGGTCAACAGGAAACATTTAAGCCTTTTCAGGCTAGAAGACAATTGTAAAATGTATAGCTGCAAAGCATTTGAAGAAATTACTTTGACTAATTATGCCTGTGAAGCTTATAGAGTGCTGGACTATGGCAGACAGCACAAGTAGAACTTATGAAATTATTAAAACAAAGCAGAAATAGTCGATTGGTATATGCGTACTTATTTTTACTCAAAGAAATGACAACATACAGAGTATACATAACAACATGGCAGAGCAACAGCATCTGTTACTATATTTTGCTTTGTAAAAATTAAATTTATATTGCCTTTCATAAGAAGTCAAACATTTTAGAAGTTTAGACAAATGCAGTCCTTAGTGATGTACTTACAAAAGATTTATAGTCAGTTTGAAATGCTATAAAACAGTCCTTCATACAATTACATGTGTTACATGCTATAATTCATACCACCTAGATGTTCCTCAAAGCATTGCCACAAACCCAATTCTGTATTACCACACAGATCAGTGGGACCATTCCTAGATTTGAAGTGCAAAATTAAGAATTTGACATGATGTCCATAACACATATAACTAGTCCCTGGAGAGTTATGTAGGGACTATAGTAATATTTGCTCAAAGTTGAGAGTGGGTCAAGGAAACAAAGCAATAATAAAAAAAAATTAATATAAAATTTTACTGTAAAATTTTAATGAGTAAATAATTTACATGAAAAAGATAGCAGTAAAAATTAATTCCTTTTTTTTCCTCTACTCTTATATATTTCATGTAAGGTGGCGTATCCTATTTGTTTTTACCCCAAATGTTTGTAATATACATATCCATCCATATATACTGTCTAGTTAATTAACAGCTAATTTTTCAAACTACTCCAAAGAATAAAGAATAATAACCTTGTAAGATCAAACTAAATCTGCATTTTATAATTTTCTAGGTCAAGAAAGCATTCTCACTGATGTCATGCTCATGCATTTCAGGGCTTATTTATTGTTCATGGAAGTTGGTACTAAGCATATGCCTAAGCGCCTTTCTGAACCAGAGCCTTAATCCCCAAGCAAAGAAAGGGTACTTTAATAAACAGCAATGTGTATTACATCAACTAATTGTAAGAAGCAACATTGAAAGCTTAAGTGATTTCATTATATAAATTTACACTGTAGCTGTTCAGTATTCAGAACAGGCTGGAGTAGGGTATGCACAATAAATACGTAACTTTGAAAATCTGTTTTAAATTGTTCAGATAATTTGAAGTGATCCCTTGTGAATAAACACTTTACAAGTTTTGGTTTCTTCTTAAGATTTTTTTTTTTTAAATCATTAAAATTTGCAGGCCTAGGAGGGCTGATCTCAAGATAGTAATTCATATTTTGATAGGCATTTTCACTCCACAGGATTAAGGCTGGGAAATAAATGCTTTTAATGCCTATGTTTTATGCTGTTTTTCTGAAAACACTTGAGGGAAAGGATAATGCATTAGTATTTCAAAACCATAATGAACTGCCTTTACATGAACAATGCTAGGTTAATTGTATATAAAACCTTCCAGCTTAGAGGGATTTTAACAGCTGTGTGTAAAGGGCAGTGATCTCCTGATGCCTTTCTCTATTTTGGTAAGGAGTGTATAATAAAGACAATCTAAACAAATTCCAATGCAGTCATTACTGTTTTTTTTCTCCCCCTTAAATCATATTTTGACATTAAAATGATGACGAGTTATTTATGGATTAAAACTGAATTTCACTCATTGCTTTTTCAGAAAAAAGAAAAAATCCACGGTCATGAATTTTGCCCTATTCAATGTTAATGCCAACCCAGGATTTATTTTCCTGTTCTTTGTCTCACCATAAAAGATTCTTGCTGTATACCTTTGTCACTTCCATTAAATGCTGGCAACACAATCAACTTACGTGCTATTGATGAATAAATGAAGCACATCATTTTTATTTTTTATGTTGGTCATGTGCACCTGCTCTCTCTACACTAAAATTCAAACTGTGCAGAACTGTTTTTAATTTGGAAAACCATCTGTATTTTACAAAAAATATTTAAAGTCTTTCTTCAAAAACCCATTTCTGAAGGTTCCAGTATTTCACATATATTATGTAAATCAAAATTTTCTAAAAGACTCCTCTAATTATCTAATCTTTTAGCAATCTTCAAGATTTTACATTGCATACATAATTCAAATTCTCACCTGGTCAATGACAAAATTAAACCATTTTTATCTAATGATCATTTGCACTTTGTTTCCCTTCTAAGAGTAGTCTAGTTTAACAAAAATGGAACAGGCAATAAGTTCCTTACAAGAATGTTCCCTGCATCTGAAGAACTGCGGTCAACATGAAAGTGTATGAACTGTTAGCATTATTTATTCTATTAACTGCAAACAACATCAATCATCTGAATTTATTCTCATCTGCCTCAGTCGTTTGAACTAAGATTATTGTTACTAATTTTCCTGTATCACCAAGTATCTCTTAAAGGAGTTCTTTATTATGCTATCTAATTGTTTTCTTTCTATAAAGATATCTGAAAACAATGAATTATTCTTGGAGATTAGAGTTTAAAATCGCTATAATAAATGCCTCCAGCATTCAGGACTGATCTTTGCTTTGAGTTTCACTCGACACTGCATGTAAACTTCTCCACCAGATTGCCTGAGCACTCTTAAAGCTTAATTGATCCAATTTGCATGTCTCATCCTGGCAGAATAGTGCCTCACTTCTATCTTCTCAGACTAAGTGATTGCAATCTAATCATTTTTGTATACAAAGCAGATGGAAAGTTTCCAGCTCCTTTCCTGTCCCCTTGTCCCCTTGTATCCACACTAAAAGAATTCCAATTCTGTAAAAAAATCTGAACTTTTGGTATTTTTATAGGATTGTTGTCTCATTGATTGCCCTTCTGTCATCAATTGTAGTGTGCAGAACTTCATACTCAAAGCATTTCTAACTTTCGACTTACACCTTCTGCATGGTCCACCCAAAGAAAACAAAAACAAACAACAGAACCTTAACAAACTATGCAAAATGTTCCCCCTTAGGGAAGTTCTGCAAGGTGCTTTCAATGTTGTAAATCAGAACAGCTCAGTTGATTGCAAGGAAAGAGAAATTTCAGTTCTTTGAGGATCTGTTTCTACATTGTTAAAGAAAGACTAATTATAACACTACTCATAAAATTGTGAGCCTTGTATATTAATACATACTGATATGTATATATACTTGACAAAATGTTATAACTTTCAGAAAGAAAATGTTATATTTTTTTCAATTAAGTGAATAATTTTCAAAAAGCAATTTTCTGCAAACGAGAAAGAAATCTTATTTATAGTGCTTCTATACTTGTTCTCTTCAATGATCTGCAAGTTGTAGTCTAAGCGCAAAAGTAATTTAGTAAAAACTTATATTACTTACAAATGATTGAGATCTGGCTTTTGAAAATAAACCAAGTAAATAAAAGCTTCCACAAACAAATAGTCACAGATCAGTCAAACTAATGAAGATTAAGGATGTTTAAGCTTCAAATATAATTAAAATGAAGCATTGTGAAGTAAATAGAATGTTCAGCTTAATCACTTCACTTGCAGTTCACAGCTTGAATTTGTATTCCCTTCCTTTCTCTAATTTATATACATTTTCAAACATTGTTGTGTTTCTGTAGCCTAACTCTATTCCTCACATTGCTAACTGGTGAGCCCTAAAGTCCTCCTAATGGTTCCACAGTTCTCCTGCCCTTCAGGAAGTTACCGGTTGGCTAGCTGTCTGATTGGCTTTTAACTTTTCTGCATATATTCTTTGTATTGCTTCTTCCTGTTTTGTTTTCTCTGTTTATCTCCAATCATATGTTATCAGTAAATTGGGAGGACATAAAAAGATTGCTTTATTTGTTTTCAGTGTAGAATATATGAGAAACTCCAATGCAAGTTGTCTACAGAAGTGATCAAACACTGGTAGTCACTGACAGAACTAGATATGCAGTATCTTCCAATGTTCTCTGCAGCTACTTTTATAGAAGGTGGAATACTCAAAAGACAAAAACAATAGTTGTATAATGGGAACCAGAATTCACTATCATCTGCTTCAATATTCTCAAAGAGAAAGCATGCTCAATATCAAATCTAGTGAATTAAAGTGTCAAAAACCAAACAGAATTAATAAAGTAAACTAATCTTACTATTGGGAAAAAAAAAAAAAGAAAAAAAGAAAAAAAAAAGGCATCAAGAGATTAGAAAGACTTTCTGCTAACATGCTATTTGATACAAATTGATACCCAAAACCAATAATGCCTGTCTGCAATTCACATTTCAAATATACTCTGGACAAGACACAAGTAAGCTGCCTGCAGTGCAGACTTGGTTGTCTTGTAAATACAACTCTCATTCCACGAGATGGATGATGTAACTCAGCAAAAGACAAAAAACAAGTCCATAGATGATATTTCAGAAGTAATAGAATACAGTTTGCTGACTGTCATCTAGCTTAGCTCAGCAGGACTGATAGCAATAATAAGTAGAACAAAATTTTCTCCAGAAGAGGCAAGTGTTACTTACACATGGAATCAATCTACTGGCAAAATATAATTCTGTTGTCTCTTTTAAGAACAAATTTTCTGCTACTCTGTAAGTAGACACATACTACACTTTCGTATGGTACTTCGTGAGCAGGGCTAAGGTGTGGAAATTCTTGCTCTTAAGCTGATTTTCCATGTGGCATACTGCTGCTGCTTCTGGTAGTCCCACCATAAAGATTTTAAAGTTTCTTTTTAACCTCAATGGAGAACTTAAATAAGATTGAGTGTTTTCTTTGAGTTCATCATTAAACATTGTACCTACAGGGAGCCTAAAAAAAGAAGGGGAGTCAACTCTTTACAGGAATAGATAATGGCAGGACAAGGGGAAATGGTTTTAAGTTGTAAGAGGGAAGATTCAGGTTGGATATCAGGGGAAAATTCTTTACCAAGAGAATAGTGAGCTGCTGGAACAGGTAACTCAGAGAGGCTGAAGATGACCTGACCCTGGAAGTGTTCAGTGCCAGGTTGGATGGGGCTCTGAGTGGCCTGGTCTAGTATTAGATATGGAGGTTAGTGGCCCTTTATGCGTAGGGGAGTTGAGATCCTTGAGATCCCTCCCAACCCAAGCCATTTTATGACTGATTCTGTAATTGAAGAAAAACATTGGGGAAGCTTTTTTTTTTGAGTAATGGGACATATGGCATCAGAAGTATGAAGAACAGAACAACTCTTACTTTGCCTTTCAAATTATCACTCAGAAAATAATGCTGTCCTCTACAAAACATTATTAAAGAGTATCTCAGTGATTTAGAGTTTAAGAAAATCTATAATATTTAATACCAAAACTTCTGTTGTTACCAATGAAACTAAAAATGTAGTTTGATTTCAGGAACAGATTAAGATTCAAACTTATCATTCGTCTTTGCTTATACTTGTAAGTCCAGAAGATCAAACAAATAATGGGGGAAAATAAAATAAAGAAAAAAAAAAAGTCTGGTTTCAACCCACTACTCCCTATGATGGTACATCTGAGCTTGCATCAGTTCTGTTTGAGTTCTGTTTTCAGTAAAGGTTATTTAAATATACAAGAATGCTGGACTCCAAGACAATTTGTATTATTGCTTACAAATTTCTTCACTGTAATAAACCTAATGCTTCTGACCTTGATGGTTAGGATACAGCATATTTCCTCTGTATCATGCTGATTTCCTTATGAAGTAATTTTCTGGAGAATTGAATCTGATCCACAACACATTAGCTCTTCCTGTAACAGTCCACAACCACATTCCAAACTGTTCTTTGCAGTTTAAGAATTGTGAAAAAATAGCCAGAATTAGAAAGTGAACTGCTGCATCACAATATACAGAGGTACAATTATTACAGATTCGCAGGTAAATATCTTTTTAGTGTCGTCTGCAGATACAGACCCTATAATGTTTAAATGTCTGAGGAGGATCTCTCATCAGGTTGGACATCTTATTGTTCTGTATTCCTCATACTCTTGCTGCCTGGTAGCAGATATTTTAAAAGCAAAACAAAGCAGCTGGGCCCTAAACCTTCCCCATCTCATATGAAAAACAGTAATTGATTTCATTTTGTGTTTCTAGAAGTAAAATTTGCAAAAAACAGCCTGGAAAAGATGAATTCTTTGTCTTGTCCTATTTTGTTTGTGTTTCTCATGTTTCAGGCTTCTTCAGGTCAAATTTTGCCAGTCTGTAGTAGTGTTTCATAAGAAATATTCAAATCTTTCCTTTTCTATCCTTTTTTTCTTTTTGTCTTGACAATATTTGTTTTTCTAACTATTAACTATCACAGATTACCTTGTCATACAAAATCCTCCTTTCCATTACAAGCGAGGTTTACTTACTTTTAAGTCCATTTCAACTGTATCTGCTACTTGGCAGTCCTAGTCTTCTCCACAAATGGAATATGACTGGATCTTTGGCTAGCTCCTCTCATTTCCCATCTGTATTAAGAATAACTAAGTCACCTAACGTTACTACTCACAAAGTGTCATTTCCAGAATCACTGTGTGGTCAATTAACGTGACTTAAAATGATGTATGCCTGTATTCAGGAATATAGTAAAATTAGTAAGGAACAAAGAGAATCAAGACCTATACGTATGACTTTTATACCTTAATTTAAACTAATATTTTAACAAGTGCTCTGATATCTTAGTCAAATTTATGTCAGTTTCTGGATTCAGAAAAAACATACCATATTCCTCCACCTTGGTTCCTGGGTTTCCTGCATCTTGTCTTTGGGAACTGATTTTCCAAACTAATTTTAATTTTATCAGAACCTTTACCATTCCTCTCAGTCTTAAGATAAATCTGAACTGAATAAATCTGTCAGTCCCATTAACAAATATCATTCAGTGTAAGCTGTCTCAAGTGTTTCTTATACATACATGTGTTTGCATATACAATCCACCAGTAACATCATTCCTGTTGGTTTCCTTCATAAACCCTCCTTTGACCAGGCTCAATTCAAGTTGTTGGTCAAAGAGAGAACTTAAATAACTTTAAGTTTCAATAGTCCCTTTTTTTTTTTTCAAATTTTTTAAGAGCAACAAACAGTTCGGCTGAGAGACTAAAAGAGAAAAGCAGTAAGGCTTTAAGATCCACAGTGTAAAGTAGACATGAGCTTCCAAAGAAAGAAATAGATTTGAACTACGCAATATGAATCATACAATTAGAGTGCAAGTAATAGTTTCACTGCTTATTTCCTATTTAGCTGAAAGTATAGTAAAGTACTTTTGTACCTGTGTTTTTCATCATCAGGAAGAACAGAAGAGCCATAAAGATTAACAAAGACTGGAAAGCTCTCCAATAAGGAAAACTTATAAGAAAGCAAAGCATTTATCACTTTTCTAAGCAACAGTTAGAGTGGTGATAGGAAAGAGATGCGTGGAGAGGACAAAAGCCTAAATATACATGAAGATTACAAACATCAAAGAAGATGAATTATTTCAAAGATTTGATATAAACAGTGTGTAAGAAGCTAAAAAATCTAACTACAAGCAAAGTATAAAATATACCAAGCTTTTTCCCAAATGCTTATTCTACACATATGTATGTGCAAATTGTGTAAGAAAGAGAAGTTAAATATTCAATTTATTTCTAGTATCGCTATTATACCATAATTACAGAATATTTAGAAACTACCATCTGTTTTTCACAGCTGTATTTGAAAAGTCTTTATTTTTAAGGTATAGCAAAGTAAATATTTCCTAACATAGTACCTATAGTCCTCTGCAGGAAGAAATAAAATACTGAATTTCTTGATTGCCAAGTCAGGAGATTTATAATTTGATACCACAGTATGAAATGTTTAAGTAGCTTATCTTCCTTACATTTGTATCCAAGTGCCAGATTTTCTATATTTTGGAAATATTTCAGAAGGAAAATAATTTAATGGGCTTAACTCTTCTCACATGCACTCCACAGCAAGAAAATTGTGTGTTCCTCTGCTACTCAGTGCAATTTCTCATGACTGACTGAAATAGGAAGAGTAAATGGGATAGTATGACTATGGTAACAATTAATGGAATTCACACAGAAAAATCTTCTCATGTTACCTGGAAAATGACATTATGTTTAGTTATTTCTACTCAGGAAAGACCAAAGGTTCTCTTGTGATATATAGGTAGAACATAATGATTGACTTTTCTTAGCTTTTCACATGTATCCTATTTATCCCTATGAAGCATCATAAAATAGGCTTTCAGTGCTAAAAAAAATCACTATACAAATCACTGTAGAAAAGGAATACACTATTTATCATCAAAATGTGGAATATGTTGTAGAATCTTGCCAATCTATCTTCAGTATTCCTCTTTTATTAAATGGAATAAAATATCAGCTCAAAAACGAATTTGGAATAGTCAAATGACTGAATTCAAAAATTGATAATCTCAGATGGTTTTCTAAGTTTGATGAAATCGATCTTCTTAACATTCTGGATTAAATCTTTAATTACTCAATGAAATACAGAACTTAAGAGACCATATACATTAAAAACAAAACAAATTTTTTTTTTTATTCCCAACTGTTTTGAACTACCATACCCCAGAGGAGCATCCTGAAAAAGAGAGCCTGAGACAGTAAAGCATATTTTGTATTTTCTGATACATTAATAGCTTCATATGAACTATTAAGTACAAAAGAGCAGTATTTCTCTTGGCATTCCTATTTCTCTGGAAGATAAAATAATGTTTATTCTTTGCTATATTGCTTATGATTTATATAGAGCTACTACTGTACCATATGTTTTAAACCAATGTAAAGAGCAAAATTACTTTTGCAACAGCACAGACCTGCAAAACCATCACTTGAATATGGATGATAGCTACCTTTAAGCTGAGTCATGAACATTTACAAGAATGAATCCTAAATGTACAATTTTATAAGCATGTTTACACTGATTTTGACACAGCTTCTCATCACGTGTTTCTCTTTTGTCATCAGTAGAGCTCCTTCATTATCTGTCTGCATCCGCAAGTAGTACAATAAAATGGGGAGTGAAATAGATGGTGCTGAGGGACTAATGTCTATGTTATGTGTTCTAGGTCTTTTCTTTGGACTACCAAAGAGAATTGTCTGGTCCTGTTAGGAGCTCAATAAATATATTTATGAATCTCATAATTCTGGTTTAATTTTGACTAACTGGAGTCTAGCTTTATCCGCTCAAATCCCACTCCACAATACAAACTGAAATACAGTAAACAGAAACAACAGGGAGATTCACTGCAGAAGTGTACTATTGGAGAAACACACAGTAATAAAACTGGTGTTATTTTTTTTATGCAAATACAATGCATATTAAACAAAATAGATATTTTCTAAACACTTTAAATTACAAAGTTGAACATACAGAAAATAATGACTAGTGAAATAAGAGTTAATACCACAGAAATATTTAAATTTGAATTTCAGTCTTGTAGTTAGGATGTAAGAGCAATGTCTAGTTTCTATATTTTCATCATTCGAAAACATATAAGTAAAATCTCATAAATAATGTGCATTCATCAGTTTTATTTCTTCTACATTTATCACAGTCTCAGGTTACAGCGAAATATGTGCTTGCTGCTACCACATCATCCTAACTCTCAGAATATAGCATAGCAACGACATATTTATGCAGTATATTTTTGTTCAAAATGGAAAGCTCCGCAAAAAAAAAAAAAAAAAAATTGTTAACTTATCTGTTTTTTTTTCTTTCAAATGAAATCACTACAAAATGTTGGCAATAGCATACAAGTCTAACTGTAACAAAATCTGATCTTTTTAATTTGACAAAGTAGATTTCCAGTTGCTGATAATCATAATTCAGCACTATAGTGAATCACACACACAGAGAGAAAATAAATAAATACATAAACAAACAATCAAAAAAAAGCAGAACATCACATATACAGCAAAGATTCATTGGTAGTATATTGGGGAATAAAGGCCATTGATTTTCCTGAGCTCTAAAATGACTTCCTGTACTACAAAATCATAAGGATGTCCCTTTTCTCTTGAACTACCTTTTTTTTTTTAGATAAAAACACTGAATTAAAAACAACTGTTATGCTGTTCTACATTTAATAAAAATCAGTCTATTTAAAGCTCTGAATGCAAAATCTGTTTAAACCAATATTAAAAATGCTAAAAATAGAAATGTAGTTTACACTCTTAGACTGACAGAACTCTGCTATAAATGTCCTGGAATAAAGTTAGCTAGATAAAATAAAATAAAATATAAACTTCCTTATATCCTCAAAGTTACTAGGCTATAAGTGTTAGGACCTCCTCAAACTTCTACTCACAGTTTGTACTGATAGTTATACTGCAGACATTCTGACCACTTAGACATTTGGTACAGAATTAGAGTTCTCTTAGCAGCATAAATTCCACTGATTTTTCTGAGAGTAACTTATCTCTAATTGACTTCCCAATACATGTTCCTTCTGGAGCAAAAAGTAACAGAGAAGATGCTGGTAGTGTAAGGTACCTAAGAGTTACTGTGACTGAAACCTATTGTATTCACTTACTTCTTTCAACTGCTCCAGCCTTAACACTTAATTCAGACACTCCTATCAGGGAAGCGCATACTGTTTAGACAAAGATCTGTACTACAGTGAAGAGATTTTCCAGCACTCAATCACCAATATATTTAAGAGCCAACATGCTGGGTTATCATTCCCAGTATTTCAAGATCTCTGAGTAATGAGATATCAGATATGTTCCCTGGCCAGTAAAAGCAAGCACCAAAAAAAACCTGGCATACATACATGTGTACTGTTTTATTAAGTGATTACTCAAGAAAAAACAAGGAAGTTGAGAACTGCAATGTGATATTAAAAAAAGTAAAAATAAAATGGTGTGGAGCAAGGAAGAAAGAATTGTGACAAGGCAGCAAAAGACCTGGATTAACTTTTAGACTGTGATATGAAAAATACAAATGCATGGTATAAGAAAAAAACAACAGCACAGAAAATACAAAGCAGACTACAAGATGTAAAACTTTATATACACTTTTATCTTTTGAAAGCAGTGGAAAGATTTCCTTTATTTTCACTGGTCTGAAAGATTTTTTGTTGTTTTTGTTTTCGTTTTGTTTTTGACTAGTAGCCTTGTACAAATGTAAATATCAAATGGATCAGCACTTAAAAATTTTCATCAAGTTGTCACCCATAAAAGATGAAACACAAAGGCAAGAAAACACCCCTGTTATCTGTTTGTGTTATTTAAAATGTAGTGTTTATACTCACATTCAGAACAGCAGTACTCTTCATAGCAATGGACAAGAGTGAGTCATTGATCTCAAGGTATTTTCTGGGTGTTGACTGATAACTCCATATTTCACTGGATTCTCTTGTTGCTTAAATCTTGTCTTACAAGACTCCTGTCTGAGGACACAGGGTTGTTTTGCTTGCACTGTCCCTAATACAGTGGGGATTTGATTCATGACTGGACTTCATAAGCACTAGAATATTGCAAATATTGAAAATTCACGGTAGCCCGTTTTATGGATATGTTTTTCCAACAGGTTATAAGACTAGAAGACTCAAGAACAGCACAGCCAATAGCGCAGAAAGTATGACTAAAAGCAAGCTTAATATATAATAAGAAAAAATGTAAGAATGTGACTTAAAAAAAAAAAAAATCAGGTGAAACACCATGATCTTGACTGATATAAAAACTCTAGATCTCCACAAGCTCTCATGAAAATAAGGTCTTTTGTGATAACCAGTCAAGCAGACAGGAGTCTTTTATCTATGTATTGTTGCAAAATTATGTTTTACTCTTGCTTTTCATCAGAGAAACCTATAAAACATAGTTTTTAAATAATGCCCCATAAAATTCAGAGTAAAGCACCATCGATAAAGTCTCAGTCTAATGAAATACAGAACTGGTATTGCAAGTTTTATAACTAACATAGATCTGCCACTGACTAAAAACTGCAATGAGTGACACTTAATTTACAGATGTTGTCATCACCTTCACTAACCTTCCTCTTTTGTAATGCCACATGTTAAGGATCAATGTTCTATATTATAGTAAAAGATCAGAAAGCTTCGTGTCCTAGTTCAGTATCCAAGCATAAGACTCTGAACTCTATTATCACTTCTAATAATGAAGTTACATATAAACTGTCTTTTAGTGCTTAAGCGTGTGAAATTGTCATCACTTTAAATCCCCTGCATAAGAACCATTTCTGTATCCATTCAACTATGTGAGCAAGACAATGATTTCTTATAACGAGAGAAAGAGGAAATTATACTATAGCTGTGCAGACTAATGAAATAAATCAGGAGAAAAAGCAGTAGATTTGGGGTTATCCCTCTGGATAATTCTTGCTGTGTGCCTTAATCTCACTGTTCTCCCCAGAGACACTTTAGCCCTGCATGCTAAGTAGAAACATTCAGATTGTCAGTGAACGCTTATTCAGGGTAATCCAAATAAAATAAAGCATGGAGTAACACAGAGACCACAATGACTCTTCAATGAAGAAAAATCCTTGCCACTTGTGACTTTATTTTACAAACTGAGACGATAAATTCATACCACTTCTGTGTGGATGGGGCACCCTTTTGCCAAGACCTATTCAATCCAGTAAGCAAGCAGTACTTGAGTATTTTGTTTGTTCACTTGTAGCACTTGTGGTGGAATAATATTGACAAAAGTGGCAAGTCCCATTTTACTTAAAAGGTCAACTATTATCAATTTTCACAGCACAGAACAACAAAGAGTCCCTGAGACGGATAAATATCAGAAACACAGTAGATTTGCTTTTTCAGTTTTAAGAATGGACTTTTGGGAATATATAAAAGAGTGCTTTAAAGATTTTTCTAAAAGTAAATATAACATAAAAGGAAAAAATATTTATATATAACAAAGACAAGGGAAGTTTCTCTGAATTATTATGCTTTGTTTTCTGTGTACTGCACAGAAAAAAAAAAAGCGATGTGGAACTTTTTTTAACCCCAGAATTACTTGGTCAAAAATACAAGTTAGTTCTGTCAGAGCTGTAGCCACTTTCAGACGGGTGCTCACCTGCAGTTTTTCAGAGAAGGTGTAAACATTTCTCTTACTGTTTAGAGGGTTGAGAACCCAAGGCTGAGCAAGATCTCAGATCTCTGTGGATTGCCTCCACAGTCAATAAGAGGAAAAGAGTTCCACAGGGAATTGCACCCAACCCACGTCCTGCTCCCTTACACAGAAATGTGGTAGCCTACACCCTTTTGTCTACATTTAGCCTTTGTAATTCCTCCCTTTTCCCCATTTCCAAAAGAGTGGGTTTCTACAGATAACTTCTACTGGGGAGGCCTTCACCCATTTCATTCATTGATGAAATTCCTTCTGTTTCAGTGGTTGGCATTCAGCACATTGCTTTGAGTTTGACTGAAGCCAGTGCTTCCACTGCTTTAAAATATCTTAGCAAAGATGCATATTATCCAACATAATAAAAAAGTTACCAGGTATTTGAAAAAGACTAGCTATAATTGAGGAAAAAAAGGCTCTATTTCCTCACTGTGTCCCTATATCAGGCCATACAGACATGCAAGAGAAAAATACCATACGTGAGTGTCAACTTACTAATATATACCCTGACACCTTAAATGAAAACAAAACAAAAACACAACAAACAAAAATAGTATTCTTGTATGCTCAGCCATCATCTCTCCAAATTTCTGAGAGTGAAATAAACATTCCATGCTATAAGCCAAATGATAAAATCACTTTTGGTTATCATGCCCTTTCCCTTCTCTGTCTCAGTCTGGCATGAAAATTCTGCTTGAAAATGTCTTAGGAAATCAGTGATTTATCAAGTTCACTACTTTGTTGTTGTGGTGGTTGTTAATGTTTCACTCATTCTGTATTACTCCTGGAAATAATCATGCAAATGATAGCATTTTTGCACTTTAATCTAAGTTTTAAAGTTAAATGCAACAAACCTGCTTAGAACACGTAGAAGGGAGATAAAGATACAGATAAAATATAGTTGGAAGGCAATAAATGTGAGCTCTAACAAGTTACATGGTCTTTACTAATTCATTTAACCTTCCATTTTTATTTTTTTTTTCTCCCACCCCTCTTTCCTTTATAGATCTCCCATCTATGAAACATGGGTCAGGATTTATGTTATCTTTTGCAACATACTATAGAACACAATTACATGCAGGGCACCACAGAATTTCTAAGTATTGTTTTTGAGAATTACCACTGAGCCTCTGAAAGCTGAATATCAACTTTTTGTCTTTGCGCTCAGTCAACACCATTTCCATGTTCTCTTTTCACATCTTTGAGATGTCAAGGGGAATAATAATAATAATAAAAACAGTTATAAGGGAGCCTTTGAGATCACCTAGCCTAACTTCCCTGCAATGAATAGAGACAGCTACAGATAGGTCAAGTTGCTCAGAGTCCTGTCTAGCCTGACCTTGAATGTCTCCAGAGATAGGGTGTGCACTACCTCTCTCTTGGCTATCTGTTCCAGTGCTTCATCACTCCTTATTAAAAAAAAAAAAAAAGAAAATCCTTTCTTATACCCAGTCTAAATCTCCCCTCTTTTAGTTAAGAACCACTTCCTTTTGTCATGTCACAATAGACCCTGCAAGGAAGTCTATCTCTTTCTTTCTTACAGCCCCTCTTTATATACTGAAATGCCAATATCTGTTCACCTCAGAGTCAGCCCTTCTCATGGCTGAACTGTCCCAGCTCTCTCAGCCTGGAAGTTGAGCTTAGAGACCAATTTACTTAAAACAGCGCCCATCTTTATCTATCCCTAAATCTATAGCCATTGAAAAAAGAGAGTTGGTCTGCATTCAAAAGAAAAAATGAGATTATCTGCCAACCTTCACACTACGTGAAGTGAAGTTCATGGAATGAAACAAGGCTGTGAACACTAAAGTTTATTTGTGGGCTTCTTTTAATTTGTTTGTTGTTTCTTGTTTGTTTGTTCTTAAAAGACAAAAGTATTACTAAGTTTTTGAGTCATTCCAATGCTCTCCAGGAAGCTAACACGAATAGTGAAACACTGATGAAACTAAAAAAGACCAAACAAACAAAAATAAATGCACAAAAATACACTCTTTGGATGTTTACTTAGTTGTGTAACAAAAAAAAATATGACTAAACATCTAAAAAGGATATTAACAGACTCAAAGTTATACTTCAGTCGTGTCTCTTTTTGCCTGTGCATATCTATATATACACTTCAATTACATGGCTACATACAGATTTTTAAAAAAAAATCAGTACTGTAGCATATACTCTCCAGTTTTAAGTATTTACATATTTAGTAATTTAAAACTATTCTGCACTATTATTTTGATTGTCTAAAAAGATTCCATTGAAGTCTCTATATGGAAAATACAGAATAGGAGCATTTTACAAAAAGAATAAGGCATTTTACAAGACATATTAAAGAGAAATAGTAAACAGTTTTTGGAAAACAGAAGACACTTATGCTTCCAGCTAGATTAATATCATAGTTAACTGCCTCACCTCCTACATGGTTCATCTGAAAGATAAAAGGGCCTATCTAGCCAGGTAAATGAGCTAACAGTTAAATGCTTCAGCCCTTTCAGTGAATGTAACATATGCTCTGCTGACAGATCAAGAGAAATTGTGTATGAATCAGTTGACAATCTGGTCATATGCTAAGCACCTCCCAAAAGACACTCAGATTTACTCAAGTTTCATTAAAATTTATACTATGGATAGAAAACACCAACTTGGAAGAAAAGAGAAAACAAAAACAAACAGCAACAACAAATCTCCATCATCTCTCATTCCTACAGGTCCTCCTCAAGAGGCTTCTCCAGAGAAACTGGAGAAACAGGCCCTTGCTCTCTCAAGAAAATGAATATTTTTATAGAACCAAACAAAGCTCTCACCACTCACAATAAATAGTTTTCAATATATGCCCTGCAATATACGCCCTGCAATAGGTGTGGACAAGAAGTCTTAGTATGAAAACATTAAAAAAATATATTTTAGGCTGAAAAAATATTTTAAGCATCTCACTCCTCTGAAGCAAATAGGAATCCTATTATAATTTAAGAGGAATAGGATTTTAACCTGCATATGAAAGTGATTAAAGTGTCAAAATGTATGTACCCAGGAGGACAGAATTAATGCCAAACATGGAAATAACATTGGTATTTCATTACCAAGGTTCCACCTTCCTGGATATGCAGTCAGAAGGGCATCCTGCAAAACATCCTGAACTTCTGTTCAGGGTGCGCAGGACTGACCTCCCCAGGAGCAGAGCACTCTACAGAATACAAGGCAGTCTGACTGCTGTCTCCACTTCACTTGATCAGAGAAATATTATGCCAGCTCTTCACTTTCCTCACCAAGGGGGGGGCGGGGGCGGAAAACAACCTTTCCTATCCAAATCTCAGTCCCTAACCTGAAAGGTTTGAAACAAGGACAGCAATATTTTTAGGAGGGGAAAGTGATGGCTGCTCACTTCAGAGCAGTGCTACACATAATATGTTAACACTTCTTCACCTCTTTGCTCCCCTGCATGGGAATGCAGCTTTGGTCATGATTGCACCTCAGGAATCACATAGTAAAAAGCCTCTCCAGTGTGAAGGTTAGGAACTGGGCATGTCTTATCTCATAAGATGCTCAGCAAGGGCTCTGTTTCCAGGAAGAAGGGTTTCCTTTTGCAAGTGCAGATTTATGTCTGCTTTTCCTATGAAATGAACTGCTGGTACAAATGTGAGTTCTTGAGCCAACAATTCATACTGCTGATACCAAAAAAAAAAAAAAAAAAAAAAAAAAAAAGCCTTCTTGTTTTTTCAGAAGATATCTGCTCATAAATGTTAGGACATCTGTAAAGGACAGGAAAGAGCAAGCAGACTGTGAGGCTAAAAATAACCACATGCATGAAAATATTGTGTACTCTAGCACTACCACTGTACATTTGGCCAAAATACAATAATCATATGAATATAAGAATTGCTATAAAACCAGATTTCTTTCAAATACTTAGATGTTTCCTTTCCAGGAGAGAAATTCTAATCTGTAAGGCACATGTACTTTTCTATCACCAGGAGGGAATGCCAAAATGTGTCATTTTCCAGAAGCACAAGAAAAGTTCCGATCTGAGACCAGTTTTGCCTGAAAGGCAAAACTTACAAAGCCAAGTAGTAGCTGCATGGCGTAAAAATGAAAACTGCTACATGCTCTCCACATTAACAGAAATATTTGTGAGCCTTGCAAGGGGCGATTATTTTTGATTCTAGCACTTGTTTCTTAAGTCTCTATAAGTACTATGAAGTAGTAGCCATAGTTCGCAAAAGCACCTAAACATAACCATAGTTTTAATCATGGCAGCAGATCCCCATTCAGCTTGATTATTCAGATGGCATGATTAAATTCTAAGTGGAATAATGAAATGGTATATCACAAAACTACAGAATTGCCAGAGTTGGAAGGGACCTCAAGGATCATGAATCTCCAACCCCTCTGCCACAAGCAGGGCCACCAACTACCCCATTTAATACTAGACCAGGCTGCCCAGGGCAGCTTAACTGCATTAACACGAACACCAAGGTTTCTTCTCAGTAGGATGAAACAAGTATGCTGGAATTCCCAGCAGTTATACATTTGAAGCATTTGAATTCAGATTACTTCAACTATTTTTCTGTAAGCATGCCATTTTGCCAAAAACTATTACTCCTGTGTTTTCTATGCCTTTGCTCTATTTTAGTGAGAAACTGTATTTATTGATTCTGATATCACATAGAGTAATGAGTTTTTCTTTCACTAAGATGATTACACAGAAACCTTACATAAAAACGAAAACTCACCCCTCTTGTGGTTTTTTTTTTTTGTTTTCTTTTTTTTTCTTTTTTTTTTCTCCATAATTGCTGAAGGAAGCACACTGCTCATCAACACAGCAGAGTGAATGAGCTAAGTCTCGGGTTCACAGCTGTGCTCAGTGTGCTCCACATGCAGCTACAGATGCTGACAACAAGCCATTTGGGATGCCCTGACACAAGGGCTTGTTCTGTGCTGGTCTGGTGCCCATCAGAGGGTGAGCAAAGCCACAGGGCTGTACTGTCCATGGAGGGCAGCAGGCCCCTAAGGTGCTATTCTGCCAGACAAGCAGAGCTGCAGATGTGCCCTCCTTTCCACTGTCACACCCCCAGATGCCTGAATCTTTCTCTCTCAACCACAATACTGCTGGTCTTTGCTCAAATAGCAAAACAGAGCAGCTGTTTTCTGTGAATAGCTTTTAGTCTATATGAAAGAATATTTTGATATTTCTCTATTCCCACACAACAAAATATTTCCAATATTATTAACAAAATACTGTCATTGTATCAGTGATGGTTAAATATTATCATCACTGTACTCCTTTAAACAAGCATAGTAACATATAAAGCTCTTAGAAAATTACGAAGAGTCAGAAACATAATGCATTGCTACTCATAAGTGCTAAAAGGTTTTTACCTTTGTTTTTCCCCAAATCATATAACTTTGACCCATCCCGGTGTATTTCAACCACACTGACTGAGTTGCAATTTTCAGGTTACACCTTATTATTTCACTGAAAAGCAGGCACCTGTACCTTCCAAAGTTTGTTGAAATCCCCTACCTTTCCTACATAGAGTGGGTCTGAGCCCATGTATTCTTCCAGCACAAAGAACTGATTCCACACCCAGCTGCGTTTGGTTCTCGTCCTCCCAGATTGAAAGTAGGGCTTTGACCTGGACCTCGAGGGTTCAGCTTGATTCATCCCAGAAAGACACAGGAAAAGAGCTATTATCTGCAACAAATGGCAGAACTCCACTTTGCCCAACTTCATCTTTTTTTTTCTCCCGTGTAAGAAAAAACCTTGATGAGAATGGGCACAATTCCAGTTGTCTCTGCAGCTCTCGCCTCCGGCAGGGTGTCAGCTGGGAGTCCAGAGATAATAATTTGTGGAGTAGTTGATTGGGAGAGGTCACCACTGCTGAGCAGCCTTCACCAAATAAATGGCATAATAGGCACCTATTGGGGGAAAAAAAGCAAGAACTGTTGTCAGAACTTTATCTTATTTAAGAAAGCAAATTCTTTGCCACATTCATTTAATGCAGGAATGTTAATTTATGATTTTTCTAATCATCAGTACAGTTGAGTTTACTACTAAGACTCACAAAGTTTACACTGTGTTCCTTGGATTGCATTACTATTGCTGATAAATCTGTATTTGTAGCTAGAAAATTTCCTTATGGATGTTCTTTCTGTATATCTGTTTCCCCAGGACAAAGGCTGGATTTTCTTCTATTTAAAATAAGCAAAACAAGTGTAATTATTTTGCAGTTATTTGTGGTTTTTTTTTCCCTCCTCTGCCTGCTATACTCAGCTTTACTTGCCATTACCAGCACGATTATAAACCAGCTACAGGCAGGAAGCTATATTAATGGAAAGGGCATATGCTAGCTTAACTCTCTTACTTAAAAGTAAAATAACAGAGTATAAAATGAAACAGAACAATCTAATTGATTCTTAGTCACAGTAGACCAGATGTTTGGATTTGTAGAGATCTGAATGTGACCAGCTCAAAAGCTCTGAGAGCTCCCCAGTACTTCTTTTTCTACATGCATTCCTAAAACATAAGAGGCATATTAGACTAGATTATGTACTTATGCACATGTATGATCAGAAAACAATTTGATTTTATGTTTTCACTGCTAACTTACTTTAATGGCTAATGATTTTCCAGCAATAACACGCAGAAGTTTTATCCTTCTGTGCATCATCCTGATCATTTAGTAACTGGTGGAATTCAGTAAAGACTAAAAAACCCTCCAACACATTAAATCAGTTTTCACTTCTTCCTCTTACAGTTAGGAACATTCTCCAGCCGACTAATGATATATTAATATAAGGATTATGAAAGCACACATTATGTTAATCAGAAGGAAAATGCAGCTTTGCATTTTAGGGAATTCACCTGCTTTAAGACAAGTAAGCAATGCTCTCTGAAATAGGCATTCTTCTCGTCTGAGCAAGCAGTGAGGCAGATGAGAAGCATTTAAGAAGTGCCAAACACAAGGTAAAAATGAGGATGAAATAATAATGCATAACAAGGCTTTCAGTTAGAGTGAACTGTTGCCACTTAGGAAGTCATGGAAGAATGAAGACTGCATTCTTCGTTATATTGTATTTATCTAAAAAGAGGAGAGATTAAATCATATATGCATTAAATGTTCTTAGATAGATTATTATGTTCCTAGCCATTACTATTAAAACTGACTGGAATGCGATCTCTGATATCTGTTTTCAGTATGTCAGGCTCTTTAGCTGCAGAACTATGTGCTGCCAAAGCACCTAGAGGACACAAACATGAAACAAATAAAAAGCTCTTCTGATTATAGACTGTATTTAAAGCCTTTTTATAATAATCCCTTCTGTGGTACTGCCCTGCACCAGAAAGGCTTTGCTTAGAGACTAGTGGGATAAACCACAAACCCACGGAGCATGTATTCTAGGCAGCAGCAGCAATTTGAAAGCTTCCATATGTGAAAATCTAGTATCTCCCCACAGACAAAACGAAGAGAACAGGAAATGTCTTACCAAAAGATCCTAATTTCTAAAACGTGATGCTACAGTTAAAAAAGACTCTCTCCAACACACAGCAAGATTCTTTTCTCAGCAGGATTAAAATGCAAGCGTAGCAGAGACCAGTTTAAAATAATTCATCCCATATAGTCGTAGCTCAGGTTTGATGTGTGCCATTGGGTACATCACAACCACATGACATTGTAATTACTAGAAGGACTACCATAGGTATCAAGGAGAACACCTCTGCTCTCCTAGTGCTACCTGCAGTTCCTTCCACCCTGCTCAGGTAAGAAAAGAATTGTCTGTAACAGGGGCTGTTTGTCCATCTCTTTGCTTTCCCTCTCTGCGTCTAAGTTACATTAGGTTTAATACATCTGATATTGATAAGCTGTCAGTTTATTTCAAAGAGGCAGCAGATTGTTACTTAACAGAGATAAAAATATGAAATGGATTTTCTTAAGAAATGTCAGTAAAACATTTACAATATGTTAAAATCTTTCCACTAAGCAGTTTGAAATGTCTTGTTCTTGCTCTGAACAGACATTTCAAACCTAGAATTGCTCTAACCTTTATCTTGAACAGTGTTCTCTTATATCCTTTCTTTTACACCTGCAGGGAAGTATGAAAGCCACCATATGGAGTGCCATGGTCCCTAGCTACACACTACAGCATGGAACTGAAAAACACACCCAAAATACCAACTGAAAAACAGTCCATATGCTAGACAGCACAATATGATGAAAAGCAGAAAACTCACACCCCCTGGAAAAAAAGTATATATATATATATTGTCATTTACTCATTCTCAAATCCTTTCATCACACAGTCTCCAGAATCCCAATTATTTTTGTTTGGCTATCTGGCAGCACAGTTCTCTGAAGCTCTCTTCCCTCTACTCCTTCCTACTTCAGAATAAATCTCCCAGTTTTCCCATACTTCTTAGAGCTTTTATTATTATTTTTTTTTTTTTTAAAGGCACAAAATCTTTCTCTATTTGGGGAAAAAAAAATAATGATGAAATTCAATTTAATATTTTTTCATATCAATAGATATTTCAAATATTTTCATATCTTATACATTTATATGAAGAGCATATGGTTATATGTAAACAAAAGAAAATATGTTTGTTCAAGCATAACTAGCACTTCAACATCACCTTCTCTGCGAAGTTCACAAGTATAAATATGTAATTCACAAGAAACATCACAGCATTCATGCAACTGAAAGGAAAGCTAAAATGTTGGTGTTTTGATCAAGATATAAATTTAAATCAAGGAGCATGTGCAGTAACAGATATGACTAGCAATGACAGCAGTAGAGGGGATGGAATTCTCTGATTTAGGTCCCTTCTCTATTATCTCTATTTACAAGCTTGAGTATGAAGTAAACACAAAACTGACCTGCAATTACTTTGTGTTTAAACATTCTCTATTATTAAATGGTATCCTGTTCTGCACAAATGAACTAAAGATATTTGCACTTGTAATTAATGTCATTCATTAGTCTAGTATGTTATTTCATATTTATAAAAAGTTACTTCTCTCCTCAAACGGGCCAAAATGCAAACGTGTCTCCTCAAGATTTGCCTTCTTAAAGAGCTATTTAAGTTTTAAAACTTAGATGAATTTCACTAAGCTCTACTTTCCATATATAAGCTTGTATTCCCTATTTACTTTGCATATAGCCCTGACATTCACAAATATGTAAAAAATATATATATAAATGAAAACTAACACTGTATAATTCAAAGAGTATTTTTTGTGATCTGGACTATACGTGTAGTGTCTTTTGCTCTAGCAGTAACTTGCTAAGTGAACAGCTACAGAAATCCCACCTCATTCCACACTCTCTATCAAAAAAAAAAAAAAAAAATTAATTAAAAATATTCACCAAACACCTACTCTTTCATGCTCTTAAATGGCTGCTTGTTCTATAAGACATTAAAATGAAGAATGTATATCTGAAAAAGTAATAAACTCTTAATTCAATATAAACCATAAAATTTACATTTTCTTCCATCTGTTGTATAGAAGTTGGGCTGTATTTGACCCATAACCTTGTTGCAGTTCTCTGGTGAACACCGCTACTCTGAAAAACGTTACTACTCTACTTCACCAAAACAATCTGCTAATGTCAAAAACACACAATTTTGCATGGTCTCCACGGGGCAATCTTGGTTTGATGAAAGCATTCAGACCATGAATAAAATCCTCAGCTTTAAGGAATAATTCCCCTGGTTACTAACAATTAAGGATCATTTACACCCACTGAAATTCTCTCTGAATATTTTGTTTGATTCCATATATTCTAAAACAACATACCAAGACTAGTCCTGGTTATATGTGTGTAGCCATGAGCCTCAGTAGATACAGACAAAAGAGGTCTTCAGCCTCCTAGATGTCCTTGTGGAAGTCCTCTGAAATTCCTGCAGCCCTGAAGGGCCTGTGGTGAAGGTTCATGATGCCTTTCTTTTTTTTTTTTTTTTTTTTTTAAACCATCCAATATTTGCAGTCAAAGTACAAATTCACACAGACTTTCACTTACATACTGCTACTGGCGTCACAGTGCCAGTTGAACATAAGAGCCATATTATTTCCTTGTCAACCTAACACAGAATTTTGTCCATCACTTTATATTGTTCTCAAGTCTTTTCAACAAAATTCTTCAGGCAGAAGTAGAAATCCCAAATCTTTTCCATTACTAAAATCCATTGAGCTGGATTACATTTGTCTGTTTTGAAAACTCGCTTTCAGATCAGAGCATCCATTTAAGGTCTAACTGGAGAGTTTTTCAGTCCTCTTGCCTCCCCCACCCTTACTCTCCCCTTGTAAGATTGCTTCCATCTTTGATACCATGACAAAATTCACTGGTTAAACTTAGCTCTCACCATCTCTGGAACTGCAGCCCAGAAAACATCTGCCAATAAATTTTGTTTTAGCTTGGCCAAGAGCACACAGTTATCCTCTTCCCCGCACACACTCGCTTTAGACATTCAAGTAAACAAGACCTGGTGTGTTGACATAATTCTGAGAGTAATTGTTGACACTGGATCTTGAACCAGGATCATTTAAACAGTTGAACCAGCAGGTGAGTCCCCTGACAGACGAAGTAATCTCGACGAAATATGCATGTTTTGAGATACAGTTTTACAGTGCCCACTGGAAAGTGTTCCAATTTCTGTGGAAGAGAAAATTTCCCTTTAAGGAACTCATAGCAGGTCTCATAGCAATGCAACATATCTAAATATCACAGGAGACTCTTCTGCAGGCATAGGAACTCTGTGATCCTCGAAACAGAGGTTTTGGAGATGAGAACATGTCTAATTATGATGTAGACTGCACTGTCTGGTCACTATATTTTTTCCACAGAAATACATATAAATAAATAGTTCTTTCCTTTTATAGGAGGGTACCTTGGAGCAAGTGAGGTGGGGACCATTCCATGAAATTAAGGCCTGGAAGCCAAAGAGTACAATCAGACCTGTTAACTCCCTGTGCCAGATGACATTACATGTACAGACCACAACCTCCTGTAGCTAGCTGGCCTAAATATTCACATGGGAGATCTGTAAATGAGGTGCACATTCTGCAGTCTGCATCTGGTTATCAAGCAAGAAACTACCACTGCTCCAAACATATGGCACTGTTATACTAAGTTGGCTCCAGTACCCTCTGACTCAGGTGGAACAACCTGGTGAGACAACAGGAAAACACTAGGCACACTTTGATAAATGATATGGCTTCACAAATACGCAGAGAGAAAATGAAAGCAGTTTTGGTTTTTCCACAGTGCTCTGCAGTTGATCATTACACTGTATGTGACTGTAAAGTTCAATTGTTTGAGCTTCTTTCTCCCCTCTTTCCTCCCTTCTCTCTAAATATATTGACAAAATAAATAAATATTTATATTATTTTCTCCAAATGAAAATGCTTTGTTGGTTTTTTCTTCTACCTTGCTATGGTATATTTTATAGATCTAAGTTGCTGGAAAGGATTATGCTAATTTGATTCGTTATTGAAAAGAAACAGCAGCAGTATTTGTAATTCTGTGACCAATCAAGTCAAATATTTAAATTTCCTCAAGCTCAATTTCTGCAGCTTCATTTAATTTGAGGAATTTCACATAATACCTAGGGGAAGAAATGACTTAGTGACATTTCCTTGCAGAACTACTGAATTCCCAGAGGAGGCACTCCTGCATTACTGCTCAGAGTTAAGCCTGATTTGACAGGCAGGACAGAAGTAATCGTCATGGATTTTATTCACCCTTCGTCAGCTAGAATTTAATGATTTTTATTGCTACAAGAAAACAATGCCCAGTAGTAGCATGAAAGAATACGTGGAGGGGAAAAAAAAAAAAAAAAAATGTGTGCTTCATCAGCACTAAACTGGGTGGCTCAGGAAAGGCATTTGTTGAAGAACCACTGAGCTGACCAGACACTGAAGCCAACAGATAAAAAAAATACAATGAAAGCTGCTAACTAGCCTATCACTAAAACAGTCTTATGACAGTATATTCTTCTTCAGAGCATTTGAAATTGAAAATACCTTCTATTTTCATTCACAATGGAGTTTGTTTATGTGTCGAATACCTTTGCAGGAAAGCTTAGCCAAGTTTACAGCAAAGTAAGACTTTAACTTGGAGTAAAATAACCTTGGGTTTTGCACTGATAATGACTTTGAGTTAAGTGTCTGACTGCTGGGAAACATACAAACAAACAAAAAACAGAAAAACATGGACAGAGCACTCAAAGTTATATATGAGAAGAATCTGTTCTTATCAGATAATTCATAGATAATCTGCAGCTAAATAAATGATTTACTGTTATCCTTTTATATGGAAGGATAAGAGTTCTTTCCTATTAAATCAAAGACAAATAATCAAGAGTGCTTTGCTATTATATCAATAAAAGTAGACTTAAAAGAGCTGTAAGGCTGTCATCTGACATTGTTAACACATTTCTAATGACCTGCAGCAGACTTTAATTACAATAAAGTCTCCCATTATTAGGGTGAAATGCCCTCTGATTAAAAATCCAATCTTCAGTGGCTTTTGCAAGGAAACGGTCCACATTATCAATGATTGTTGTTTTGTTTTTGTTTTTTTTTTCCCCTCACATTAGCTCAGACACATTTCTAACTACGCAGCGGTAGCCCAGATTATTAACTTGGATATTTTCCTAAGATACCAGGCCATTCTACATCTCTATTATCTTCTCAAACCCAGAATTTTTCAGATACTTAACATTAAAAATTGTCAGAGTCAGCTTTCAGATTCTTTGCTCTGCTCTACTTCCCGTGGATTTTACTGTAATTTTTTTTTAATATCTTACTTAGCCTCTCTCTGCACCCCTAAAAAAGAAACATGTCTAGATGAGATTCCCTGGAAAATGCAGGCTGGGAGAGACAGAGGTGTGTACAAGGACTTTAAACAGGATGTCACATTTGGTCCTTGGGGAGTTGAGTTAGATTTACTTGGTATTTTTACTACTATTTTTCTCCCAAAGATGCTAACACCACTGTCACACTGAACTAGTTTTAATGAGGTGCACAGATTATTTCTAAATGCTCTGACTTCACTTTTACATTTTTAAAACTGCTTTGATATTGCTAAGAGCAAACCAGCATCATTTTACAACTCATCTGCTGACCTGTTGTACCTTTGGAAGCTATAATCTAAGAAAACTTCAATTATCTACACAACTGTCATGCTGTTAATGTAACTTGTCCATTAATCTGAATAACTCATCACACGAGGTTATATGGACCTATCTTCTCCAGAAACTGGATAGTATCTACCTGTGCCAGTCATAAACCCTTGCAAACTTCCCATGAGCAATTAGTAGACATGATAAAGAAAAGTCACACAACACTGACAAGGTTAGACTGTCACAGAAATAGCCATGTAGGAGTTTTGCTCCTTTTTCTATTGATTTTCTTACTCCTCCCAGAAAGTAATTTATTTTCTGCAAAACATAATGATCACCAATGCATTTGCTGAAAAATGGTGTGGCACTAGACTTGTTAGAGAAACAGTTACTAAGTATAATGCTGCCCTTTCAAGTCTTTGCTTTGACTTGAGAAGTTATCTATCAGAACATGAGATTTTTTTTCCTTCCAATAGGAAAAAGATTAAAGTATCTTCATTTCAAGTTCCAGAATCAAGTGTCTCATATTCTCTGCCCTCCCTTCCCTAAATCTCCTGGTTTGCTGAGAAAGCCATCATTCACAGAATCTTTGCTCACCTGAACTATCTCACCTTTGGAAAGCAGAGGTATAAAGGCTAAATCCTCTATCAGAGGAGGGCATTTCCTTCTGTTTACCAACTACAAGTTGGATCCAGATCACAAAATACTTACTGCTAGTATATGCAATCTGTTTTTTGTGCTTTCTGTATATGGATGAATGGATAGATGGGGGCCAGAGCAGGGGGAAGGGTCAGTACCAACCAGCCAAGCACTGCAGAGCCAGCTCTATCAACTGAATACTAATCAAAGAAACAAGCTCCCACCATTTCCACGTTTGCAAACTCCAGAATATCCTTGACATAAGAGAAGGAAAGCTCTGGGAAATAACTCCGGAGATTTCCCGGCCTCCTCAATCTCTTGCTCTGTAGCATCAGTGCTGCACTCAGAGCTCCAGCAAGACAACGGCTTCAGTAAAGGACCTAGGACTTGGTGCCTGGTGGTGACTACGCTGTGCAGAAGTCTACAGTCCTCCCTTCCCCCACTCCATCTCTCCCCTGTCCGTGAGACTTCCCCAAAGAGTCAGGAGATGCCATTGTTTCCTTATTCTTTTCAGGAGGCGCGCACACGCAGGCAGAACATCGGCGCTCGCACTTCCCGACCGCAGCCCGTTCCCGATGTTCCCGCTGCCCCTTTACGGCCGTCCCCCCGCACCGCGGAGTGGAAACTTGCCGCGGAAAGCCGCGTAGGGACACGGGGAGAGGAGCCTCGCTCTGCCCTTCCCGCAACTCCACTGATGTCCCTCTGCCTACACGGGGGTGGGAAAAAGGAGCAGGTGCGGGCGGCACTTACCTGCAGCCCCTCTCCCTTGGCTGCCCGGTGCACTGAGTGCTTTAATCCCAAGGGCCGGCGGTGCCCGAGCAGCGGAGCGCTGCCGGGGTTCTCCCAGGCGGGGGCTGGGCTGCGGGCGGCGAGCGCCCGCCTGGCATGGGGACTGCGCGCCTGCCCGCGCACTGCCCGCACCCGCGGAGGCACGAGCGCCTCCGCTGCCCCGTTCCTCCTCCTCCTCTCCCTCCTCCACTCACTGCACGGTGCAGACAGCCGCTGTGCGCACGGAGCGAGAAGTGGGTGCCGGTGCCAAGCCCAGCTCCGACTGGGTGCGGATCCTGGCTGCGGGAGGAGGAGGAGGAGGGAGAGGAGGGAGGGAGGAGACAGTGGAGGTGGGGATGCTGTTCTGGGCAGGGGATATCACAGCTCAGCGGCCGGTGCCGGCTGCCAGCTCCCTTCGTGGGCGCGGAGGAGGCTCCGCGACTTTTTGTACCTCCCGGAGACCCAGTGGTCGCTATTGAAAACGGATCCAGAGAGTGAGCAGCCTGCCCGACCCCTCTCCCCCCGCCTCTCCTTCTCTTTGACAGGATATACAGATGGAGCCCTTTGGATAAAAATCAGGAGCAGGGCTAGGGGGTGGGGCGCGAGCCAATCTATCTCCCGATTTGCATTAGAAAGCATGGAGCTGGGGCAGAGAGTTTAAGATATTTTTTAATCCCCCCTGCCCCATCCCCCCATACCCAACACACAAGCTTGTCAACCGAGCGCCCAGGGCGCGAAGGAGAAGTAGCAAAACTAATCCGAAGTATTCGGGGTCCCTACTTTACAATTCTGCTCTTTCTGTCTCCCCAGGCTGCCCCTGTTCCCACATGCAAAGCTTCCCATTCACATCCATATCTCCCTGGCAGGCACTGAGGAGCTGGGAGTTGCGAGCCAGCGAGCGGGTGGGGGGCAAGGACCCCTTCTGCTGGTCCCTTCTTCGTGTGCCCTCTGCAGGTCCCGGGCCGCTGGGCGCGGTGCGACTCCCACGGTGAGCGGCACGGATAGTGTACTACAGCGGACGGTAGTACACTCACTTCTGCTACCCTCAGTGCCGCCGTCCCTCCTCCCTGGCTCTGTTCAAACGGGAGTGGGGGAGGGAGATCGTGATAATAAAAAAGTATTTCTAAAGAGATGGAATAAATAAGGCAGGTGCTCCCATAGAACAAGTGGCGCGAGAGGCGGCCGAAGCACGGCTTTGTGCCCGTGCACACCGGAAAAGAGAAGGCTCCGTGTTAGTTGGTGGCTGAAGCAGCCACGCACAGCCCCATAGGCAACCGCGGAAGCCGATCTGGGAGGTTAATCTCTGCTTTTTTGGGGGATTGGTTCGGCTAGGACAGCGACAGCACAAACTTTCTACCTCGTTTCAGCACTGCTGAAGTCTTTTTGGGTCTGCAGCATGAAGGAGGTCCTTCACTGAAAGGTGATCGCCCAGGAGTCAGGACTATTCCTGCAAAAGGCAGAGAGGTTCCAAGTGCTGGCAGAGCTGCTGAACTGACATTTTCCACGGGCAAAAATATTTTTAACACCTACTGTTTTTAGAACAATGGATCATACCAAGGGCAACCTTGGCCAATGTCTTTTGATTTATAGCTTTATGAGAAAAGCATTCTCAACCTACTGTGAATCAACTAATAATCTGTGTTTATAATTGAATTCAATTCCTCATATATAAATATATATATATACTATGAACTGTAGTATCAACATTAATAATGTGAAGACAAATTTCTTTTAAAAAAAAAGAAAAAATAGAAAAGAAAATTATATTTTCCTTCCTTCCTTCCTTCCTTCCTTCCTTCCTTCCTTCCTTCCTTCCTTCCTTCC
>JAPSGF010000018.1:7539590-7551667 GCA_035772895.1 Perdix hodgsoniae | reverse complement strand
TCCTTCCTTCCTTCCTTCCTTCCTTCCTTCCTTCCTTCCTTCCTTCCTTCCTTCCTTCCTTCCTATCTTATTCTATCATTTTACTTTCTGGATATGTTTCTATCCTTTGAATTCAGAAGTATCTACATGTATGCATATTTTATAGATGAAATAGGTAAAAGCACTGTGTTTCTTGTCTTATAGCTTCATTCTCAGATATGTGATTTCTAATATCACCCTTATAGACAAGAAGAGGCAATTCAGTATATGGCATTTGTGGACAGAAGAGGTAGTTTAAAGAGGGCAACTAGAAGCAATCTTCATTCTGAAAGTTATGGAGCATCTGAGCATGTGGTTACGATGTAATAGGATGTATTCAGGCAAGAAAATCCTGAAACATGATTGCACACAGTTGCTTAAGATTGCAATTAAGGACTCTTCTTTCTTTTGTCCTCTTTCTCGCAATCCCTAATTCATCGTTCACAAATTAATCAAAATAAGACTCTGATCCTTGAAGGACGAATTTCAAGGACAAATTATCTTCTTGCTCACTAAATAACACAAATCCCTTTCCTCATCTTCTTTCAAATTCATTCCGTCATGCAAACTGTATTTGGGAACCTTATATCTTCATACTTATTTATCAGCTATAACCTCTGTCATGAAAATAAATAAATAAGAGTATTTCATTGTTTGAGACTGGTATGAAATAAAAGAAAAAATATATATACAGGGGTAGTGACCTTCTTAGATGTTACCCACCATCTTCCAGCTTTTTCTTTGTTCTTCAGATTCAAAATCAGAAAAAAGTAATTTTAAAATCATTTGAAATGTTTAGGTTAGAAGGATTATTTCTCATTAATTTTGTTTCTGACATTACTAATCAGAATTAGAATAGTCAATTATCACCCAATTAAAAAGCTTTCATGAGTAGACCCTCCTGGAGTATTTCATGATGTTCTTACTGACTTAGTCGACCATTCTCAAGGATGTAGTTTGTTTTCCAAAAATCTATATTCTCTCAAGCAAAACCCGTCATTAAACTGCAGGCCTGTGAAAACATTTGAACTTATTTTTACTGTGTTGAAAATAGGATAGATATTTTTGTATCATTATTATTTTATTTTTTTTCCTAAATGCTTACCCTGTCACATCAAAATAAAATGTATTAAACCCTTTGACTTTTACTGGAGAAAAACAGTCCAGTAACTCCAAAGAGTAAGTGTGACTAAGCAGGCCAATTTAATTTCATTGCCCAGGCAGAATCAAATATAAAGAAGCAATTATTCCTAGTAACTTTTGGCAATCTACCACTTTTAGTAACATAAGGAAATGTATAAATATATTTTTTTTTAATACAGTTTGTTCTAGACCGTCTTCTTGGTGGGTTTTTGCCAGTGAATCGGTGCATTCCAGTACATTGACTGGAAGATTTTGGCTGTAATCCACACTTACAGTGCTGTTGTATTTCCTTCTAATATGTTTTATAGTGCATTTAGTCATCCTGAGAGGTATGCGTGTACCGTTTCCAGAGGAAAGCCTACCGTTTGTCAAAAGAACTAGATCTATGTCTTAGCTATGCCCTTTAGAGGCCAACCACAGGTGTCAAAGATCCTGTTGTTCCAGGCACCTTTCCTTTGACTTCTGAAACTGTTGTGGATGTCACTGCAAAATCTGAGTTGTAATGCTGTACTGTATACGTGACCCATAGGCAAATCTAGGACTGACAAGGAAACATTCTCACACACTCTCAAATACTTCCTAGACCACAGAATCACAGAATCACAGAATCACAGAATGACCAGGGTTGGAAGGGACCTCAAGGATCACGAATCTCCAACCCCCCCTGCCACATGCATTGGCACCAACTTCCCCATTTAATACTAGACCAGGCTGCCCCATCCAGTCTGGCCTTGAACACCTCCAGGGACGGGGCATCCACAGCCTCTCTGGGCAGCCTGTTCTGGTACCTCACCACTCTCTCTGTAAAGAATTTCCCCCTGACATCCAACCTAAATCTCCCCTCCCTCAACTTAAAACCATTTCCCCTCATCCTGCAGTTATCTACCCTTTCAAAGAGTTGATTCCCCTCCACTCTGTAGGCTCCCTTTAGGTATTGAAATGCTGCAGTGAGGTCATCCCACGGCCTTCTTTTCACCAGGCTGAACAAGCCCAGCTCCCTCAGCCTGTCTTCATAGGGAAGGTGCTCCAGTCCCCTGATCATCTTCGTGGCCCTCCTCTGGACCCTCTCCAACAGCAACCTGTCTTTCTTGTATTGGGGGCTCCACACTTGGACGCAGTATTCCAGATGAGGCCTCACAAGAGCAGAGTAGAGGGGAACAATCACCTCCTTGTCCCTGCTGGCCACCCCTCTTCTGATGGAGCCAAAGATACCATTTGCCTTCCATGTGGGCTTTGGTGGCCACTGCTTTGGGAACATTTTTATTTGAGGGGAAAAAAAAAAAAAAAGACTTTTATGGTTCTCCTCAGTCCCTTAAGCCACTGTCAGTCTCTCCATATTAACATTTCTGTCTCTGTGATCAAATTATGCATTCAAAAAAACACAGTATCTGATAACCTGGATGCTGATAACTCATTGACTGTGTAGAAAGAACTTCCATCATGCACTCAGCAACCACTTGCAGAGTTTGGTACTGGAATATATCATGTTCAGATGCAAAATGCTAACTTTTTCTTGCTTTATCTGCAATCTCACATGGCTTTCATGAGGCAAATAGAAGAGCAGTAGAAGAGTTTGCACTTCAAGATCTTTTTTAAAAGGAAAACATTACTAGCAACCATTAATACATGGTTGCCCTCTATTAACATTAATCAATTATACAAGACTTTCAGGTAAGTACTTCTGTTGTATAGAGATATTATTTACAGGTGGCTGTAATTCTGATGTAAACTTCTCACCTTCATATCACATGGGATCACTGTCCATTTTGTGGTTACACTGTCTCTGTTTCAAATCTAGCACCCAGCATTGCTTGTTTGATTTTTAGTCATCTTTTTTACTCATTTCTTTAATTAGCAGGAGGAAAAACAAGAGGCCTATTGAAAACTAAGAATCAGGCTTTAACTCAACAAAGGAATGTCTCTGTTTTTCACTGTCCTCCCAGTTATGACTTAATTCTCTGTTTAAACTGAGCTTTTGAGTCAAGTACATTGTTGTCTACATTGCAGGAGTGTTTTCCAACCCACGTGGATCCACAGTAAATTTGAAACATATCTAACAGGCCCAAAAGTTCAGCAGCCTTCTCTATAGAAGACTTTACGCAGAAGAGTTGATAGGCCAAATTAGATAATAATAGAAATGAACTGTAGCAAATAAAAATATCAATGACTCAATCAGTCAGTTTATTACATCTCCACAATGGCCTATGACACATAGGAAGAAATTTTACCAATTCAGCAGTCCCATCATGGCTCTAGCTGTTCTTCTCTTGTTCCTCTGTATTTTGTCTTGAATTTTCACAGTCTTTTGGTGATGTGTTGGGCACACACACACTGGCAGATGTGGTTAGAAGGTGTAATCTTAAGAATTATATTCCCCTTCAGAAATAAATCTGGTTTATCTAAGGGACTATAACTGTAAAAATAAAAAGTTGCTGTTGTCTAAGTCAGTAAAAGTGGATGTAGGTTAAAATGAACTTTCTATCATCAGGAAGATCAGATAAAGGAAGCAGAGAAAATTTTAGGTAAGAAACCTATATGTTAATAAATTTAATCCTAGGAATGACCAAAAATTGAAAGAAGGAGATTCTGCTAGTAAGGATAACTTATTAGTCACTGCAGTAAGAGCAAGAAAAAAAAAAAAAAGAAAAAAAAAATCAGCTGAAAAAAAAATATTGAAAATCTCTCAAGAAGATGGAGACAAATGGTAAGTAAGTTGTCAGAAGGCTGTAAAGAGAAATGGAGAATTTCATCATGACCCCATGGGGATGGGTAATTCGTGCAAGCAAGCATAGATGGTTTAAAAGAAATGTAAGACCAGAATGTAGTCTGTGTGGCCAGGCTCCAGATATCATTCATTATTATAAGTGGATGTACCAATTTGGTCAACAGTGAGACAAATAGAATACAACAGGACAAGGACAAAGCTGACAGTGTTGTGCACTAAGCATTCTGCAAGAAATGTGGGTTACCAATAGCACAAATAAATAAATAAATAAATAAATCAGCAGCTGAAGAAAGCTGCTGTGAATAAAAGTGTGAAAATTATTTTTAAAACTTTAGAATTCACAAAGCAAGAGCTAGGACTAAGGGATGGGAAATGAAACATTGTAATCAAAATTGAAAAGGGGGCAGAACGCAGAAGATATTGTTCCTGTGAAATGTAAACAAAATGCCATTTATTAGTGTTTCCTTGGACCACATGATGCAGTGTATGTTAAAATGTTTCTCTAACAAACCTCTCAAGTAGCTGCATTTATGATTATCTCTAAAATACTGATGAACATAATTGTTCAGATTGTAAACAAACACATCCATAAACACTGGGGTCTTAGACTGATGTTTCATGCTAGCAATATCCTGCTGATGGAGAAGAGGCATCAACATTTTTATAATCACCGCTTCTCTCTTGTCTGATGTATGCAGGAAAAAAAAATTAGGTTAGATAAGTTTCTGCTGGATATTAAGCTCAGTTCTGCAGGGCATTCACACTGTGGCAACACTGAGGTCAATTTTTCAGAGGAATTGCACTCTAGACTGAGAGCATTTGTCTGATCCTATGAAAAGTTAAACACTGGAAGTCCAATTGACTTCAGGGAGTTCTGCACTCTTCAGGGAGCTGCTTTGTGTAACAGTCTTCTGAAAATCTACAGCTAAGTTACTCCTGGAAAAAAAAATTTCTATCGGTACACAAATATATCAGTAAATGTTCATACGCAGCAATATGTATCATTTTAGGTGAGAGTCTATATTCTTCATCATCTATACAAAATTAGTGTGAATAACTTCTCCACTGACCTCTAAGCCCAAACCAGATTTTTATTTTTCAGTGTAACATGTCACTACAAACTTGAATATTTTCTAGAATAAAATAGGACTTTTTATCTACAATTTTAGAAAACTTTTCTGAATAATTGGACCAAGCTATGGACAATGTTTCATCACAAATGATATTCGAGATGCTTATAGCCTCCTCTGTATGAACACGTCAAATATGTAAGCAAATTTTATTTGTACATTTTTCACTTGGCCATAGCAATAATTGGACACACTCTTTCTCACTCAAAAAATAAAAATAAAATATAACAATACTAATATTTACAAAATATACAGAATAAACATTGAAAGCATTGGAAACATGGTGAGCAAGGAGCATGCTTGTGACCCTTTCAGACAGTCAAACTTTTCATGCCTGAATGTCAACTGAAACACTGAACTTTAATACCTGAATATTTATGGAGACAGAATCCTAAAGTGACATGAAAGCTGTTGTTTAGAAAGCAGATATAAACATTTTGTGGGTGAGCTAGATAAAAGAATTGACTACCTTCATCCTATTGAACTGCTCACTGTATTAACTAATTGGTGTGATATATATAAATTTTCTACCAAACTAATATATTCATCTTTTTTTCCTTTTGTGAAAAGTGACAAGACCTCACTTTTGTGCTTAAAATATTTAAAACTTTCTAAATCCCTTAATGCTACATAATTTCTACCTGTTCTTGCATTCATTAAAACCAGTGGGGGAAAAAAATTAAAAATTGTTTGATTCAGTAAGAGAAGAATAATTTTATCAAAGATCCAAGTCTTTGTAAATCAGAAAAGAAGCTCAGGGCATGGAATACAGCACTTTGCCCCACTCTAAAATACGGTGGTAGAAATCTCTTCTCATTCTGAAAATGCATGTCCCAGGGCAGAATGTCAGTGGTTATGCTGCAAAAATCAAAACCGTGCGTTACTAGTTCTACTTTCTCCTTCATCTACTGATGCTTATGCAAGGAGAAAGAAAAGGGCTTGAGGTCAGGTGAAAGAAAATTACAGTTCTCTAGAATCTTCTTGCTCCCACGTTTAGGAGGTTAATAGTGTACTGCCCTGGCATCAGAATCAAGAGCAACTCAGCTCCCTTTACTCTTTCAGTGTATTTCCCCCACAGTATGGCCTTTGGAGACATTAGACACTGGTCACTAGGACACCATGTTTGATCATTCAGCAGTACTGACCTTAGTGCTACCAGTACTACATGCTTTGTTTTCTCAATAGAAGTACAGCATTTGCTCTTCTGAGTACTGGAATTTATGTCCTGTGTACTTCTGCTGTGAACTTTATGAGACAAGACTTTTTTAGATTGAAAATTTCTGCAAATCACAGAGGACAGATAGAACATAAGAACATAAGAACATAATCTCTCAATGAGAAGTACCACCATATAGGTAAATTTTAATAATTTACTACACAATACACATGTAAGTCCATCCCTTTAGGTCATTGGATGTCATGGAGTGTTCATCCAATACACATTCATACACTCATCCAATATGTGTTCACTCATACATATTCATGTTTCTTTAAATTTATTGACCATGGTCTGATCAATCCAAAATTCATTACAATCGGGGACACTGCAGGATGTCTTCATGAGGATTCTAGCACTACCTTTTGTATCTAAAAATTTGTACTTATGTAAAGCTTTGTTGCTAAAGTATGTAATTGAATAACTCTACTAGACTTCTTTGGAGGAGCTTTTACTTAATTTACTGTGATCATCTTCAAAAAAGCGGAAAGCTGATAAGAATGGCATCATGTATGAGGTGAGGTACACACCCTCAGGCCCAAGGCCAACAAAAAAATAGGTATCTTTTCAGAGGCAGATGCCTGCAAGAGGATAATATGCCCACTAGTTACTCAGCTGCTTCATCTGTCATTTTTCATGAAGGCATGTCATGTTTGGACAGAGCAAAATTGCCTGTGAAAAGATATGTGAAGAAAAAAGGGAGACAGAACCAGGTAACTGCCTCTTCCTAAGTACAGAATGAAATCAGTGTTTAGGGAGTGAGAGTGTAGGAAACAGAGGGGAACATGTAAGAAAACAAACATAACAAAAACGTATATGTATAAATTATATCAATCATAGCTATAGCACTAAAATACTGTAGGTACTCCAGCATTATTCTTTGCTCTTTAAAAAGAGAAAAGAAATTAAATGGTAACAGATGTGAAACAATCTTAAGCATAAATTTCTTCAGTCCTCTTATTAAGCATAGTTAATATTTCAGTTTTCAAACACCCTCTAGTTCCTAGAATAAAAGCAAACAAAGGAAAATTTAACTGTTCTTCAGCATTGTAAGTCTACTGAGCTCTGTAATTTGAAGATTTGTTTTCTGACAATTTCACTAGAAAAGAGAGAAAGGGAAGAAAATTGTTTCTCCAAAGGCATTCTGACCCATAAAAAGACCCAACTGTGTGTGTTGGGAAACATGTCCAATCTCTCCTCTATTTAAGGCTTTTTTTCTTTCAATAAAATGTCAGTACCTCTTTGAATACATATTGTCCTTGACCAAGACCCTAGTGAAAGGCAACAGATGTTGCTAAGATTGTGTCCAGGCTATCCCCTATCCTTTCATTTCTGAAAGAGAGAAAGGGAGAAAGGGAGACGAAAACTTGCTTTAAATCACTGGACCATTTTGTACTTCAGTAAATCTGTTTGCACATGCTCGACTGGCCTCAAAGAAAGGGCTGAGCCTTTTGCTTTTAGCCTGAGGTCAGTCCTAATGCTCTGTTCAGTGGTCCACACTCCTTTCACATGGAGCAGCTGCCTCTGATTGCTAGAACAAATTGAGGTGATTCAGGCCACCAGCAGGGCCATGGTACATGCGCTTTTCACCAGAAAGGGGGGGAAAGCCTTAGAACAAGACCAACTGGGGCTGCCCACAATAAACCGTAGGATTAGATTTGATACACTCAATATTAAGACATGCCCTTGCTGAAAAGTAGGCTATAGTAACATAAACTACAAGACAGTTGGACTGAGAAAAGAGGGGAGAAAATGGTGTTCAAACATTTATTAAGTTACACCTAATTATTTAATTGAGAAATATTTAAAACAGTAACACTGTCAGGTTAGGCTGGGGAGCAACTTGATGTTTAACTCCTAGCAGAATACTCTCAAGTAAATATGATTCCAGATAAGCTTCTCCCCACTACAATATTTTTAGAAATGTCATCTGCAACTTCTATAAACCATTTCTGCCATCAATTTTCAGAGAAGAATAATCACCATTTCTAACTATTTTCAATCTGTTTCAGCAACTGAAAATTGCTATAGAGCTGTTATCCAAGGAGAGCAGGGGAGAAGAAAAAAATATATAAATGAAGAAAATTAAGTATTTACCTCTTTTTAAATTCTTTCTAATCTAGTAAATGAGATAAGAGCACACAGCAGGCATTAGCAGTGAAAGATGAAGGCATAACCCCCCCTTCTGTTGGTGCAGTCAAGCTCCTGCATTTATTTGGTTCAATCCTAGATATCAGATCACACTATTTTCTGCTGTGCAAAGGATCAGACCAATGGCTCTCTGAGGCTGAGGCCAAACAAAACAAGACAGTACTGCATTAAACCATGATACCAAGAATTTACCACTTAGAAAGGATTCACTCTCCGGTGCTTTTGACAGGAAAGCAAAATCTTTATACATATATAGGTAATTCCAAAACATTGGCAAAAAAAAAAAATATATATATATATATTTCTGTTAATTCATAGAACTGTGGACTTAAGATCAGGAGAAATTTGGAATTGCAACATTTACTCTTGGTCTGCATTCACATGGAATGGCTGAATCTCACACGCAGCCTTTGAAGTACAGTTATCTGTGAGGTAATTTAATAAACCGAAGAAGAAAGGAAAAAGATGTATTTATGCAATTAGCAGTTATAGAAATTGAAACTAGGGGAAAAGATATGTAAAACTCTGCCTATTGACTTAGAATTTTTCAGCTGTAGAACAGAAAGTACAAATAATCTTAATAAATAATTAACAAGGAGAACAAAACAAAACAAAACAAAATAATACTAATTACAGTCACAAAATTATCTCAATCTTCTTTTATTAGTATTTCATCCTATTACTTGTAACTGTTTTCACACTGAAATCAGGGGGAAAAAAGGTTGGACATTCAAGGAATAATTTTAACATGAAGTCCAGAAAGAGTTTTTACTTTCAACAGAAAATCCACTTCTTTTGCTGTTAAAAACAGTAAGTAAATAAATAACATGTATCTTCATAGTGCTTGTTAAACTTTTGTTTTCTATAAGACAATGAAAATTGTAAGTATATGGAGTTTTGAAGAACTACATCTGAAAATTCACTTTCTTTTGTAAGATGATATACAAGACAAAATAAACTGTCCACGATCTACTAAGTAGGGTTGATTTCAGCTATGCAAGACGTGGAACTGTGTGTTTCAGTGTCACTGGCAATAAGGCAAGCTGAGACATTCCTCTTCTCCTTCCCATCCTCTTGACATTTCTTACCATAATATTAGCTGGATTGACGTTGCATAAGTAATGCTACACTGTAAAATACACTACTCAATGATTCAAGTTAAATCAAAGTTTGTTGTTGTTGTTGTTTTTTAAGAGAGGAAAATCTTCTTATTTGTTTTCTTTTTTCCAAATCAATTTTTAGAGCAAGTCCATCTCAGTACAATTGGGCAGAATAAAAAATATGGATGGTAGGGCAGAAATAACCATTAATAACACTTCCATGGTAAGTTTTCTTTAAAAAACTTCTTACATAATTTTGGAGAACCTCAATGTAAAGATTCTCTTAGCTTATCTGATGGTATTTTATTTTATTTTAATTTGTTAATCTCATTCTGTTAGTGGGTTATATATTCTATTCATTTTTTTCCTAATCTTCTGCAGATATAATTTCATGAAGTATAGCTACTGAATGAGAAAGGGGAAGGAACAGAATCTTACTAAATTTTCTTCAATGGCTAGTTTTGGAGATGGAAACGGGGCCTTCTGGGAATAATCTGACAGAAAAGATCAGTCACTTCAGAATGCTTCTGCCTACACTTGCCAGATTTGTATAGCATGTAAGCAATAATGTATGACTGACAATGTCAAACTCTGCTGAGAACACCAGCAGAAAGGGTATGGGTATTTGCCAGTTGTCAGTCTGAAGCAATGTGCACTTTAATAAGCTAGACACCAGGGAATTCATGTTCTGAAGGAAACAAATAATCACATGAACTTCTGCACAGTTTCTTTCTGTGCATAAACCAAACTAAGCCAAACCAAGCAACCAAAGAAAGAAAAAAAGAAAGAAAAAACAAAACAAAAAAAACCACCAAAAAACACAATTTAATGTGTAAAACTTGAGTTTTCCTTCTCTTAGAAATGAAATTAAGTCACTTTAAGGTTTCAAATATTGATATCCAATATGTGTACAAAATTATTTGACAATATCTAAATAATTTGATAATATCTAGTCGTATACATAAAGACTTAAGCATTAAGTAGATTAAAAGCCAAATACTCTAACTCTTAAAATCTTAAGAACTTCACCATTAAAAAAAACTCATGTATGGTTATTGCTATGCCATGTTTTAATAGAAGTTCAATCCATATCTTGTGTATTATATTTCAGACACTTTCAGTACTGACAGGAACAGGAAAGACCTCTGATGAGCCAAGTCTGATCTCCTGCATGTGTATGATCTTAACTGTTATTATTCACCAAGAGTCCATAACAATCTCTGAGAATGTGAAAAGACTCTACAAAGCTGTTACAGAAAGTTTTACATTTAACACAAGGTTTATTATCCCTTAGGATAGTTAACAAAATACATAATAGAAACAGGCAATATAACTGATCTGGAATTTCAAAAACTTTTTGAAAAATTCCCTCCTTTGAAGCTGTTAAGTGATGAGAGGGGATGTTGCACAGTCATGTCATAGATGAAGAGCTAATTAGGAGTCATAAAACAGAGTAGTATTCCGTCTCACAACACAGAAGTTAGTACTGTTTGAAATAAATAATTTTTATGGAACTAAAAAGCATTCACACCATATTTGTTTTTCTACCTGAAACAAGCTAGTGTTAACCAAAGGAGATCGTTCAGCTTTGAAATAGCTTCGTTCTCTGGACTGGACAGCAATTCCGAGATTTTACCCACTAAAAGGAACTCTTCAGGTCAAACTGTTCTCATTCTATCCATTCACAGCCATTCATGGGGTTCTCTTCAGTAATGATTATTCAAGAACCAGCATCCATGGCCAATTGCATATGGCTGTTCTGAAGGGATAAGTAATTATCATAATACCATGGTGACTATGTAGCATAGCCCCATGAGAACTCATTATCCCAGTTCTGTTTAGAAGTTTCATTCTTTTGGCTACTTGAGGCCATTAACTGCAGTTATGCTCTTTATAATGAAGTTGTAAACCTTAAGTAACTTTACTACAAAGTAAAAAGTCATCTACTGCACTGGAATCTGCTGTCCTCTACCTTCTTTAATTTGAATAGAGCCTGATAACAGATATAATGAAAATATGGACTGAAATGCCAATAAATTAGGAATAAAATTCAAATTTAACATTAACTCTCCATTTTTATGGTGAAAGAACTTCTCTCATTCCCCATTGGTCAGAATCCTTTTACTCTCTGGACAGAGTACATAGGATCTATCAACAAAATTATTTAAATCAAACAAAAATTGAATTATTTTGAAGGCTTATGATCTTGATTTAGTTTTAAGCCCAGAATAAGAAAAAGATTATGAGTAAAGTGTTAATACCTACTGGTTCTTACAAGGCACGATAGTCCCCAGATAATACAATAATAACTCAGAGAAGTAAAATCAGAACGTGGACTCAAGTTAGTTGACTGAAAATGAGACTATGGTAGTAAAGATGCTTTTAGGGAATTGAAATTAGATAATGGTTAGAGTTTGTGCCCACCATTCATGCCCTTTCAGTATCCCTGATTACGATTTTTATTATGACAGCTATGATAGCCTACTGGTTCACTTTGTGTGTAAACGCCCCCTTTTTTTTTTCTCTCTCCACCTCTACCTGGATAATCTATCTATCTATCTATCTATCTATCTATCTATCTATCTATCTATCTA
>JAPSGF010000018.1:7524811-7539580 GCA_035772895.1 Perdix hodgsoniae | reverse complement strand
CTATCTATCTATCTATCTATCTATCTATCTATCTATCTATCTATCTAATTATTTATTTATTTTGCACAAGAGATAGAAAGAATTTATATATTGAAACATACTGAAATACTCTCTACTTTAGAACTCAAATGAATCTTTATTTGCAACAGAAAAAAAAAAAAAGTGAAAACTCAGAGTAGACTTATGATGTGAACTGACTGGGGAGAGATCTCCAGATCTTTAAACTATCTGAAGCCAGCTGCTTTCTCAGGGGGGCTGAGGATAGACTTTGAATCCCACTGTAGTTTCACTCTGATGGGCAGATAAACTCCAACACATTACTCTATCATTTCCCCTCCTCAAATAAACTAGGGGAGCAAATGCTACAAAAAAAAAAAAAAAAAAAAAAAAAAGGGCTCAAAGGTTGATCAAAGGTTGACAAAGGACTGGGAGATCACTCACCAACTACTCTCTCAGGCAAAATAGACCAACACTGAGAATTAGGATAATTTATTGAATGTACTAACAGACTAAAGCAGTGGAAAACCAACAACAAACTAAAAATGCCTTCCCTCTGTCAACCATGTTCTACCTCCTTTTCCCAAGCAGTTCAGAGGAGCTGGGAGTGGGGACTGCATTCAGTCTGTAAAGCTTAATATCTGAATCTCTTTCATCTTTACGTTCTTCCTCTGCTCCAACATGAGTTTCCTCCTATGGGATGCTGTCCTGCCTGAACTGGTACATGTGGACTTCCCACATGATGCAGCTCTTCAAGAACTGCTGTAACATGGACCCATACTATAGGGTCCATCCTTCAGAAGATTACCTAACACAGGTCCCCACGGGTGGCACCTCCCCCAGTCCTTCTGCCCCACCGTGGGCTGCTCTCCAATGTCTGCAACTCCAGACCAGGGTGCTCCTGTGCTGTATCCACGGGCTATGCCTCTTTCAGGAACCACTCACTGCTGCACTGGTGGCTTCTGCATGACTGCATGGGAGGTCTGCTCTGCATGGTGCTCCTCTGTGGGCCTCTCCTGGGCTGCAGAGGATTTCCATTCTCTGCCTGGAGCACCTTCTGCCCTCCCTCTTTCTGCATTGATCTTGGTGTTTTCAGGGCTGTTCCCCCACATTTCCTCACTCTTTTCTTCAAGTTGCTTTTGCACTTTTTTTTTTTTTTTTTCCCCATTCTTAAATTTGCTCTCCAAGAACACATCCAGCAGCTCTCATGGCTCACCTCTGGTAGCAGTTGGTCCATTTTGGAGCAGCTGAAGCTGACTCTGATCTGACAAGGAGCAATGCCTAGCTCTGCTCACAAAGGCCACCTCTGCAACATCTCTGCTTCAAAAACATTGCCACATAAGACTGGACATGCAGAGATGAGATCAGAAAATTCAAAGCACGTATGGAATTGAACTTGGTGAGGGATGTGAAAAATAATAAGTAGGGATTCTACAGGTACATTGGTGGGAAGTGAAAGGCCAAGGAGGGTATACCCCTCTGATACATGAGAAGGGAGAAATGACAACAATGTATATGGAGAATCCTGAGGTACTCAGTAAGTGTTTTGCACCAGTCTTCACTGGCAATCCGGCTTCTCACATCCCTCATGTCCTTGAATATCTAGGCAATCTAGGATTCTAGAAGCAAAATCTCTTCCACTGTAAAATAGCCGTCAGAGATTGTCTCCTGAAACTGAATGTATAAAGTATATGAGGCCAGACTAAAAGTATACTAGGATCCTGAAGGAATTTGCTGATGTGACTGCCAGGATGCTCTCCATCATATTTGAAAAGCTATGGCTGTCAGGTGAAGTCTCTGGTGGCTGGAAAAAGGGAAACATCACTCCCATATTTAAGTAAAGGATAAGGGAAGACCACGAGAAATACAGGCTTGTAACCGTCACATCTGTTCCTGGGAAAATCATGGACTTCTTCAAGACATTTGATGTGCTCCTGCAGCATATGTTGTCTCTAAATTTGAGAGTTATGGGTATGAAGGCAGGACTATTTGATGGATGATGAATTGCTTAGATAATTACAGCCAGAGGGTTGTGATCAATAGCTCAGTGTCCAGATGGAGACCAGTTACACATGGTGTCCTCGAGGAGTTTGTCTTTGGACTGGTGCTCTTTAACATCTTTATCAGTGACATAGATGGTGGGATTGATTGCACCCTCATCGAGTTTGTGGACAACATCTAACTGAGTGGTGCGATTGATATGGCAGAAGGAAGAAATGCCATCCAGAGGGAACTGAAGAGGCTTGAGAAGTGGGCCCATAAGAACCTAATGAAGTTCAGCAAGGCCAAGTACAACTGTGAAAGTGGGAAATAAAAAGAGGAGTTCTGTAATATTATTATAAAATTGTCTCCTTCTACTTAACAAAGTGATTCCTCAAAGCACTTTATAAATATGAACTACTTAAGTTTTTTCCACAGGGTATATTTTTACACTATATTTCCTCTGTGGATTATCCTTAACTCTTTTATTTCAACAAACAATACAAATCAATTCTAAAATATCCTTATAAAACAGAATTTAATGACTTTAATTTCTCTGTGCAGTAACATCAAAATAGAAAGATTTTACTTTTGTTGGATTTAAGTCTATTTTTCTCTTGGCAGCTGAAATGGTACTTTCACCATTTCTAAAATATAACACTTATTATTTTTACCTTTATCCTTCTTACCGGTTTTCATTTATTATATTTTGAAATTTGCTATTTCATATTTATATATGCATATTTATGCATGTAAGTGTATGTGTATATGTATATTTATGTGAATAGGTCCTTCAATATTAATTTCTATGAAATTCTCACTGAAGACAGGAAGAGTTGTAGAAGACATAAAGATTTAGTATACAGTTGTCTCCACAAGATAGTGTTTCATAAAGTAATATTCCACAAGTCTTTCAGGCTTCTTGAGTTTGCAGAAATGGCACTGGGTTGCATATCATGATAAACAAGAGCAAGCTACCTTCTAGCCCATAGGCTTTCATAAATATCTTAATTTATACACAGTATATTTTCCCTCCATACATTTTCTGGTACTTTTTTGGTTGCTATAGAGGATAAAAATATATAAGGGATTGGGAGTAACACAACCTGTTTTATAGCTGTATGGATAAGCCATACTGATATCACATGTTTTTTTAAAAAAAATTGAAATGCAATTATAGATTACAGATATTTCCAGTTCAGAATGAACTCTGTTATCAGTTTGATTTGATTTCAAGAATAATTGTAATGCTTTTCCATTAGGAGACAGTTATAAAGGTGATAGAACTACCTGTCTAACTTTGAAGCCTCCAACACATATTATGCTTTTAATTAGGATGTTCAAAGTATTGTGTCTGTTTTTTAAACTCAGAGATCTAAAACGGTAATTCCCACAAATAACTACAATGTAATATATAGTGGTATATATTTTATTAGGTTCTCTGATGAAACACAATAAATTTGATAAAGTTTTTTGCATTGTAGGATACTTAGAGGATACACTGTTTACCTCACTTTACAGTCAGACACAATAATATCATTCACACAATTTCTGCTGGAGAACTCTGCTATAGATTTAAACCTAAAATTACTTGTCCCACTTATACTAATTATTTGGTCCAAAACAGAATAATTGTTTGGTCCACAAGCAGTTCTAGTCTTTTGATTAAAAAAAAAAAAAAAAAAGTAGAAGAACTTGAGTGAAAAGTGCATGAAAGTGCATGTATGGTGGTAGTCAAAGTCTGTCAAAAAAGAACAGGAATAAAGCATAGTTTAGGCATACTACTATCACGTCAAATTATTTTTGAATGTAAAATACAGGCTTCACATAGGAGACCTTGAGTATCAAAATAAATATATTTAAATATATTCATTTATTTTTTCTTTTCTTTTTTTTTTTTTTTTTCTCCCATGAAATTGAATTCTCAGTTTGGTTTGTGTTAGTGTGAAGCATTTCTTAACATCCTAAATCATTTTATGTACACAGAGATCAAGAAGATTTCTTCATAAAAAGCAGAATGTATTTTAAAAAAATTCAATGCTTTTTTTCCATTGGTAGAAAATTCAGTCTTGAGGAACCTGAACAGTGTATTTTCTAGTATAAGCTACTTTATGTTCAGTAGATACAAAAATGCCAACTCAGAAATGTTCCCAAATAACACACAAACTAAATTTATTCTTTAGAAGTATAGTGGATACACAGAGTTGCTTTGTCCCAGACATGATCTCTAATTAGAAAGATTATGGCAAAGGTCATTCCACTACTGCTTGTTACAAGACCCTTCAAAAGAAAATGCATTTTAAAAGAATGTTTCTTCTCAAATGAAAGAAGAAACAGCCTGCAAAACTGATGTCTGGTGAGGTTACTACTTTCCTAGAGACATGAAGGAATTGAACTGGATATCAAATGCCCTCTATACTTTTGAAAATAATAGTCATCTATCAGGCTCGGAAATCTATAAAAAGCAATTCAGTGCACTCATCTATTTTGCTGTAATGTGAAATGAAGAAATCGTGAGTAAAAACACAAGGCTAAGAAAAAAAGATTTTAATGCAGAATAGGAGTAGCCAACAGATAAAAAAAAAAAAAGAAAGAGAGAGAGGGAGAGAGAGATGAGAGAGAGACAGAATCTGAATTTATGTTTCCCTGTTCATTATACATTTATTAAAAAAATAAATAAATAATTAAAAAAACAATGATACCTATTATGAATTTTTATGTCTATGATTATAAAGAAATAATCATTGGAAACCAGGAAGACTATGTCTCATAGGTCTTAGCTTATGTGAAAAACATTACAGCATGAACGTGAAATTGCATTCAGTTATGACCATTATTGAAACTAATTTGAATTATGTGGGTATGTAATACAGCGGACTGATTTGATAAACCTAAATCTCTGTCCTTAGCAAAACATCTCTATTCAGAGAAGTAAGAGAAGTAAGTTGACAGCAAGAATCCCAATTTTAAGAACTGTGAATGTGCAGATGGTTCTTTATCAAAATGAATAACAAGATCATCCTACCTTTCATTCTTAAAATACATCTATATATATCTGGGTCATATATTGATGGATGATGGCATCAAATCTGAGAAAGTAAATATGATCTGAAAATAAGGAGTGCAAGAATATGACAAATTCAGTTTGTTGCTTGGTTCATCTAATATTTACCAGTGGTTCTGAGACATAATCAGGCACCAAGATGTAAATCCTCATTCCAAGTCAATTGACTTGGTTTTGAGGAAAAATGCATGAAACTGATCAGCTGGGACACTGCAAGTTAAATCAATAAAACCACACTATTTAAAATTATTGTGAATGCTGGATCAGTGTAAGCTCTATTAAGATGAGTGTTGAAAGATTAAATTAAAATGCATTTTATACAGTGAAGTGGATTGTCTGGTCTGTATATATAGCTTCTCAGAAGGTTTTGAATTTCATATGATTTGTATACTGAAAAACTGCAAATTAATCAAGCACTCTGAATTCATGCCGTTTAATTGTGAAACATGTAAACTTAGACTAAACTTAGACACTTGTAAAGGACCACTGAAAAACACTTTTTGACTTTCTGTGGTATGAGAATGTTTTAATTTTAGTTATTTTTTGGCACATAAATATCTCTTGCTTGTCTGGAGAGTGTCTCTGCTTTTCTCTGAATAGTCCTTCTTATAACTGATGAACAATCTCTCAAAACATAAAATGTGCTGCTGGGCACAAATCCCAGGTAAGGAAACGCAGCAAATGAAAGATTCAGTGACTGATAGTACTTGTGTTGTAAGCCATCTACAGGGTCAGTTGTCTTTGTCACAACAGCTAAGATTGATATGAATAAAATGTATTCTTCACTCAGCTCTCATTTGCTTGCATTTGAGAATCAGGATTGTAGCTCCATAAATTTATTGAATCTCTCCTTTAGAAAGGGCTGCATAAACTGCACTTAACATGGTCTTGCTGTTTTTCAGAGATTGCTCAATAATTTATTTGTCTTCCACTTTTGTTCTAGCCTCTACTTTTGCGTTGATTTGGGGGCATTCTATTGAAAAATTCACAGTGACTCTTCCTTCAACAGTATATGCTGTATCTGAACTTGATGAAAAGAGTGTACGATGTATAGGTCCAGGTCTGATATTCTTGCTCTGTTTCAGATCATGTGATTATGCTTTGAAATAGTCTTAAAATCCTTACCATAATTTCTTGTGTGACTTAATCAGGATTATCCTTGTTTATGGGAAATATCAATGGTCAAGCAACAAAAGTTCCCTAGATCATATTTTCTTCACAAGTATGTTATTTCCTCTAGCTCTCCTCTCTGAGTCATCAAAAAAGACTCAGTTTAAACAAGTGACATTTCAGCCTTGGGTACAACACAGAGGAAGTCCATGTTGATACTTATTTTATATTACACTTCCATAGTTAATTTTACAGTTTGTGATATACATCTGGCTTGTTATATCTTGGTTGGGAACGCAGCAGACCTCTTTCTTTTGGAAAGTTTTATCAAAAAAAAAAGTTTTTGGAAATTAGATGTGAAGAAGCCTGACTATCTTTTCTCCACATCCTCCAAATCAAATCAGTTTTACAGGGTGGGTCTGTCAGTGAGATACTGATGCACAATTGTTGACTCCGAAGAAAGCATTTGAAACTGTAAATGTCAGTCATTAAAAGCTTGCATCTTAGTAACCTAACTTTAAATCAAGCATGTATCTGAGAGGTTCTTAACTTTCAGCTGTCAGATATGTTGTTCTCTTTCTGTTTAAAAAAATCTTTTCCATTCAATTTGTGATTAACTCCGGAAGTTTTCATGCAGTGACTCTCCAAGTCATATCGACAGTAAAAGTATGTCTGGCCTTTTTCTACAAGTAGCGCTTATCAGATGTGTTACAGACTGCATTGCTTAAATAAATGAATAAATAAATAGGGGTTATTCGGTATGAATATTTGCATTATTTTTTTCCAATAATTGCGGCAGCATGACAGTTTCTAGAATTCAATTAGTTGTACATGATCCACACAAATTCCACAATAACAGAAATTGCCTGCTTGTCTTAGACAAGATGATGTGAAGTATTTTGCCTCCGATAACTGCCTTTTGCAAGCATGCTCTGAGCTGCAGATTCATTTATAGACTTCAGAAAATAAAAAGACACTTTGCACTTGTGTGAAACTTTTCACCCAAGGCTCAAAATGCACTTCCTAACCTTTTATTAAATCTCAGAATCTTAGTGATACAGACTAATACTATTATGATAGAACAGATAGGGAAAATTAGGAAGGAAAATTCAGACAACTTACATGATAATACAATTGTTTAGCAGAAATTTAAGAATAGAGTAGGTATGTATACAAAACAATGCAAGCAGATTTCCATTAACAAAACAACAACAAAAAAGTATTGTGTTTTTTTGTTGCATCTAACTGAAACACTTGGACATATCTTTACAAAAAAATGCCTGTTTGTTACAAACTAGATCCAGTGCCATATACAGTGTTATATAATATTTCTGTCTCTAAGTTCCCAGGCAGAGACATAACAGCCAGGACAAGGTTCCAGGAGGTCAATGGACATCTGGTTGGAGCTCAGCCTGCTCACTTTAAATCCAAAACATGGCCAATTACTGTACTGGTCGCTTAGTTGCTTACTCTGTCAAATAACAGCATTCCTACCTATATAGTGTTCCTCTAGTGAAGCTATGGGATGGCTACCATGGTGCCTTTATCATGTTGTGGCCAAGTTCTTCTGAACTTGAATGAGAAACTGGAGGGAGAACATCTCAAGCTGCATTTCATTCCCTATATTCATGGTCAACAGAGGAATGCATGATGAAGCACAACAGATCAGTCAGGGCAGGTTAACACATAATGTGACAGAATCTGGAAAATTTATCTAGGTTTGATTATTTTTAAGTATGAATTTGTATGCTATTTTGAATTATGTTTGTCTTGAATTGATGATTTAACAGATTGTTAAAAGAATCTGTTTAGTCTCAGGAGTGAAGGCACTCCAGATGAGGAAGCTTCAGGCTAGCACTGTGTTTCAAATGAGTTGGTATATTTCATTATTATATATAAGAAAAATTCCAGTGACATCAATAACATTATTTGGTTTTTATAAAGATAAATTAAGTCTAAAAGCCTTGAATTTATCTGGTATCACCTCAAACAAAGGAAAGTTGAAAGTATTTGAGAGTGTTTTATAAGAAAATAAAAAGTATCACAGCATATTTTTTCCTACTAAAGAAAAAGATTAATTCACATGCAATATACCAGCATGCTATGTTTTACATTCTTACTCAGAAATATACACATGTACTGACTCTCACAAGAGTATACAGTAGCTATAGTCAGATTTATGTCTCTGTGGAGCAATTTGAAAGAGTGTGATCCAGAAACTAAGCTGAACATTAAGCCTGGAGGAGCTGTTAAGTAACAAGGCTTTACTGATTAAAACATGAACTTTATTTTAGTTTATTTAATTCATTTTGCATTTGGATGTTTTATGTTAATTAACTCTTATGCAATTTTTATTAAATTTACTTTAGGCCTTAAATGAATATTTCAAGTAGCTATTGACAGTAGTATATTGAATGTCAAATCCAGGTTGAATGTACTGCCACAAATAATTCCCAACACAATTATTAAAAAGAATAAGAGTATTAAAGTGGCATAAGCCAAGGATGATAAGTCAGGATATATACATCTGGTTGGAAATCTACACTGTACTTATTGCATAGGCTGGAAATGTCTCAGCAATTTTGAACTGGGATCGTAGCTGATTTTTGGAAGATGAACAACCCACAGGCCAATAATGCTTGGAAGAAGAATATACTAGTTACAGTATGCTCAATCCAACTGTGAGTTCCTATACTGAATAAATTTGAAAGACCGCCTTTTGCTATACAAGTGTTGGATAGAGAAAGTTACCGAACAGAGTTCCAAACTTTTATTTCAGTATCCTCATTTGTATAGATTCATAGCTACCTACGTCTGTAAAGTACTTCTGAGTTAATAATGCTTTATAAAGAAGATTCAGCTCTCATACAAATAGATACAGTTTGAATGGCAGTTGTACTACAACAGTCTGTAATCTTTCAAGTTATAAGTATTATTAGTAATGACATTTATTAAGAAGCACTATTATCTTCACTTTGCAGTGCAAGACAATTTCTTGGAGTGAGAAGATGTTCTTGTTGTTACAGGACAGAAGTTACGAGTTTTATATCTAACATCCAGCTTTATTACACAATTATTGGGTTAATCTATCGCAATGTCCCCATATTTGAGTCATTCCTCTTCCTGTAATCTACATATATGCTTAACTTTTTGCATTTCTTTGTTTCTCGTTAACACAGCAATAAAATTAGAAGAAGTTAAGGTTTCATTGTCCTGGAATCTTTTGAAACACTACTCACAGTACTGTACTCCATCCAGTTCTATGGACAAGTTCACAGTTATTTGTAATTTTGTTTGCTTTTCTCTGCTTTAAATTTTTAACATTTTGAAAGAAAAATGCAAAGTTGACAACAATGTGGAATTAAGTTCATTTATCCATAGTCTGGTATCATTAATAACGTGATGTGCATAAGACTATTTGACATATGCAAATAGTTCAGCTCTCCAAAATCTCGTATTTTAAAGTCACTAACAGATAGCAACATCTATTCTAATGATTTTTGCTGATTGCTATGCCTGACTGTCAGGAAACAGACTGAAATGAGCAGTTAATTTTGTCAGCCAAACACTGTAAGTAGAAACACATGCAGGTGGTCAGTTCCCCTAAAAAGAGTTAGATGAAACAGTCCTCTCTAAGACAAGAATGACTGGTAATGTTGGCAGATATCTACTTTAGCTGTAGGAGGTTGATCTGATCGAGAAGACTGTTAAAGGCAGAAAGCTCTGAGGGCAGCAAAAAAATGGTGCCAGTATGGAGTTAAATAGCTGAGGAAATACAATAGCTTTTACTATCAGAAAATAAGACGCAGTGCTGTTTTCTCCCTCCAAAATATATTAATGTATTATAGATGGTCTTGTCCACTGATGTCATGACTTCTGTAAAAACAGAAAAAGACTTTATAAATAAAAGAGATTTTCTGGAGTTACAGGCAGATGTAGTCAAGGAGAAGTAAGAAAATAGTGAGGAAAAATAAAATATATATCTATGTATATTAAAGGCTAGATCTGAAAAGGAAGGATAGTATTATATCAGTGCTTGGACAACTTAATGTGGATCAGTTTGGCTAATTTAGAAAACCACTGTTGCGTTATTAACAAAATGGGCTATTTGTTTGTTTGTTTGTCTATTTATATATCTATTCATTTATTTATTTTCTTATTTTCTCATTGCACTTCAGGAATAAGACTGGAAGAGATTAAATATACTGGAAATATATATTCCGTTATTCCTCATGAATTCTTCTTTTAAGGGCTTGAAGAATTCAGGCCAAATATTCACCTTTCCACAGAAAAATACCAAAAAAACCCCCGTAGTTCTTGGGTAAGAGGACTTTTTTCAAGGACCTCATGCAGAATAGTCAAGTTATCACTCGAAATAGACAGTAGATCTGAGTATGGGTAAGGCCATCTATAAGAAGAGAAAGTCATTCTGACTGTAAGAGTACAGCATGCTATTTTGAACTAAAATCATGCTCATAACTAAAAACATGTACATATTCTTTTAGCATCTGAAGATATTAAACTGAGAAACAGGAAAAATGTAATTTGATAAAATATTACTCTTAATAAGAACTGTGATAAAATTAAATTCTTACTTAATATAATGGCCTGGTCAAACTTTTTACAGTGAACTAGGCTGCAAAAAGATGAGAAATAAACTATGCATCCATTTCAATGCTTACAGTATTTGAAGGAAAAGTCTTCAGCCATTTTATTTTTTATTTTTTATTTTTCCCACTGTGCTTTAAAGTACTTATTTTACATGAGTTTGAATTCTGGAACAGTGGAAAATTATACAGTGTGATGTATTCATATTCATAGTCCCATACAATTCTTTGAATACACCCATCTGATTCCCCTGTCCTGTTATTTCTAACAAATCGTCACCTTGCATATATATTTCTTAATGATGTGCACTTTTGCCCCACCCAGTGGCCACTACCTAAATTGACAGCTCTGCTTGTTTTCAGGGGAAATTTTCCCATTTCGTTCCAGTCTGCCGTGTGGACTGACACTGAAAATTAAAAAAAGGCAGCAGCTGTCCCTTGGTGATATCACGAGTATTGGCTTATTATTACCTGCAATTACACTATCATATGTAACATGCTCTGGGGCAAACATGGGCACTTCTAATAGCCGCAGTGGTGTCTCCAGCAGGTACTTCATCATACAAAAACATGCATGAAATATGTTCAACATTAATCCAAGTGTCAGAAAGGAGAGGAGAGGAGAGGAGAGGAGAGGAGAGGAGAGGAGAGGAGAGGAGAGGAGAGGAGAGGAGAGGAGAGGAGAGGGGAGAGGAGAGGAGAGGAGAGGAGAGGAGAGGTAGCCAGAGGTAAAAGTTTTTCAAATGTCTCGTAGACAAGGATGAAAGCAAGAAAGCAGAGGCTAGTTCAGATGCATTGCTCAATCTAAAGAAATAACAGATATAAAAAGAGACTAATTTTCTTGCACTAGGAAATCTGAGAGTCCATAAAATGTTCTGGACTTTAATATTGTTGTTTTTGTTTTTGTTTTTCCCACAAGCATTTTACAAAACTGATTTCAAATTAAAGTAATAAATAGAAGCTTTTTTCCTCAAAATTCCTACCTTCACTTATTTGGAACAGAAAACAAAATGAATATACAAAAATATGAGAAATAGAAACAGAGATAAGACATTTTTTCCCCTTTTATTTTTCTTGCAATAATTTCAATATCTGTAGATCAGAGAACTTTGAAATAGAACCCTATCTTTCTCTGAACCATTTAATGACTCTCTGTCATTAAGATCTCAAGGAAACAAAGCTCTCCTCCTGGACCTCATTGCAATTGACTCAAGTGCAAAATAGAGAAAAAATAAACATTTTCAGAAATCAAAGGCATCGTGGAGAATGTTTTTATTTTGTTTGTTGGTTGTTGTTTTTTTTTTTTTTTTAATTTCTATTTACATTGTCTTGAGAGGCAGAAATGCAAAAACACATATTTCAATCTCCTGATTTCTCTACTTGCAAAACACACATGCAAAGAACACAGTTCTGTTCTTTTATAAAGTTGAAACTTACAGAGTGTGTCTATTATATTATATGTCTCTTATGATATTAGCTAGGCATCTCAACCATAACTGAGGCTTCAGCATCCTATATTTTGTATTCATGCAGCAAAAGAGAGCCACTATCAATAAAACTGTGCTTTCCTTTCAGAACAAAATGTCTCTACAAAAGCTATTTCAGTACATTCTCTGCAAGGATGCTAATAACATCAATTTCCAGAAGTTGACTAACATATAGGTAGCTGCAGATCTACATTTGGTGTAATTTCTTCCCCACTCTCTTTGTCCCTTCCCCCATGCATAGTCTTGGGAATTTACTCAGTATCTTCAAAAAATGGACTGCATTGCTGCAGGCAAAATCTAGCTCCTGAAATATGTAAAATGCATGCCCTCTGATGAAACTCTATACAGCATATGTGCATATTAGTAAAATTTTTTTACACTGTTTCATTTCCTTTATGAAAAATATTGGCCACTAAGACCTGCAGCATTTTCACAGAAGATATTTTTTTCTATAAACATGTTGAATTACTCAATTAGCTTTAATGACTGTGTAGTATAGTATGGAAGACTGTCATAACTGTGTCACAAAGTACAAAAAGACATGATTCTGATGGCTTCCTGATCCACAAATTGCTGTACTTCATTCTAGAGTCAATCTTTTGTTCCACTACAAGGATGCTCTGTTTTTGCTGCACAAGAAAAGGTTTCAAGTGATGCTCTTCTACTAAGTGGTCCAGTGCTGCCTCTATAAAGATTAATTAAGCCATTTCTAAGAGATATAGCACACACAGTATTTTGCAATATGAGTCCAAAATTTAACAGACAAGCAGCTATACAGACAGGAGTTCTGATCATATTCTATATAATACTATATTTTCCTCAGAGATTCCCCATCCAGATAAGCATGTGGTATCTTTAACAGATCTAAAGAGAATGTTGCTTTCTCTACATTTTCTCGTATGGTAAATTTAGGCAGGAAGTCTATGATGATTTTCTGGCTATTAGTCTTGGCCTTTTATATTTTTCTACAGAACGTTATTTCTTTTCTGAAATGTGCCTATTTAAAAATGCGGTCTCAAAGAGTTAAAATAGTTCAAGCTATTCTAAACTTGCTGTATTTGTCTAGGGGAAGTTTCAGGGGGTTTGTCAATTTTAATTAGAAATGACACAATGATTGTGCACAATGGAGCAGATTATCAGGGCTACTTGTTAAATTATAAAAGGTTGGCTAAGCTGCAGAGTGAAGCTACCATCCAAATTAGAAAATTTGATAGTTCATAGTTTAGGCTCATAGAAAAAATTGCTTTTTTCTCCTTTCTTTTATAGATTGAGTTCTTCTTCTGAGAAAAACAAACAAACAAACAAACAAACAAACAAAAAACACTAGGTTTATATATCTCTGGTTAATTTCTGTGAATTAAACCTTGTTTTAGCAAGTAAAATGCCATGTCCTTTTATATACCTTACATATTTTTGAACATTTCTTATTTTTATGTTAAGTTCATGGTATACTCTCTGTTTTAGTACAGTGGATTATCACCTCAGAAGATCATTTATAATGAATTCCAAGAATGCATTTTTTTACTGAAAGAAAAGATAGACACCTGCAAAAAATAGCTGTGATTCTGTGATTCAATGAGATACACATGGATGGGAAAGGGGGAAGGAATACTTCACCCAAAATCTTTTCCACTAGGATGGTCTGGAATGAAAAATAACTAGTTGCCTTTGATTTCTCTGCTCCAGTTCTGAGGCCAAAGCCATGTCTCTGCCAATGTGGTCTTCAGAAAACTAACCTGATACTGGACTCACATGAAGTTGACGTATGGGCTCTTGTATTGTATTCCATCTTCTCTGGATGATTTTCAGTGTCACCTAATTTAGACTTACTGGACAGCTCAGTCATTTCATGTCTAAGGTAATGTGTTGACTTCCTTGCCCATAGAGTTAGTTCTGGAAGCAACACAAAATATTTATGGAAGTTAAAGAAAAGAAACACAGGGACCAAAAACTACAATTATTCACTTCTCAAATAATGATAAAGCATAAGCTATTTCTGATCATCACTTGGAAGTTACAACACATTCCCTCTTTTTAGCTTCAATTACTCAAAAGCAGTCAAGAAGACTTTAAATAAGAAGTAAAATATAAAAAAGGAAACTCTGAAATTGAGGTGGCAATCCTGAATATGCCACAGATTTCTTTTATGATGGCTGCAAAGTCATTTATCCTCTCTATAATTTAATTTCTCACTATTTGTAAATGGGGATAATAAATTCCTTCCTTCTCAACAAGAGAGCTGAGAGTAACTGTGAGATGTGAATACTGTAATAACAGAAGCAAAATAAATATTCTTAGATTTTAATTAATATTTTTCTAATATTTTTATAGGCATCAAGGTTCAAAAACAATATATGCCATAAATGTGATATGTGGAAGGGAAGGGGGAAAAGAAGGGAAGAGAAAGGAAGGGAAGGAAAAAAAAAAGCGAATAGTCTAGTCCTACAAACTGAAGATGAGAAAAGCAAAAAAAAAAAAAAAAAAAAAAAAAAAAAAAAAAGTCCTTTTTAAAAAAAACCAAAAA
>JAPSGF010000018.1:7500233-7524711 GCA_035772895.1 Perdix hodgsoniae | reverse complement strand
AAAAAAAAAAAAAACCAAAAAACCGAAATACTTCAGCTTAGTAACACCAGCCCGAAAACTTCTAAGGGATAAAATGATAAAATAGGAGCAGTAGTCAAAATCCAGCTCATGCATACTAAGTCCATCCTCTCTATATAAATTATCTGATTGTGTTCACATTGGTGACACACAATAAAGACTTTTAGAGAATATATCAAACATAATACACTGTAGGATATACCTTTAATCTTTGCAGACATGTAGTCATCTGCCAGCTTTCACTCGGTCAATGATGAGATGGTTTACTGAGGTCAAATAATTCCCACTACACGTCATGGGAGTGAAAGAAAAGGACTGTAAAGAGCTTCTTTCTTCCCCTCCTCCCTCTTTTCTCTCTCTTTTTCTTTCTTCCCCCATCCCCACCCTCCCTCCCTCTTCTATTCTGCTGTCTCTTTCTCATGTACTACAACAATGGCCAAAACATCATATCTGTGCTACATCTAGAAATAATATTTTATAAAGTAAACTGACTTATTAAAGAATAAAGAATAAAATTGTATAGTAATTAGTTTCATTAAGAAACATTCTTCCATGAAGGATGCAATTTGTAATGAAATCTTCAGACAGTCTCTACCAAGGGAAGCAGTATGTCTTCTAGGAGAATCACAAAATAATTATAAAACAACAGATATATTATACCAGCTTTTTAGATGATTGAGTAATAATACTTTAAAAAATCAAGCCCCCTCCCCTTTTTTTTGTACACTCATATTGGTGCAAAATATTCTTTAACTTAACTAAAGCTTTACAGTTACTAGAGCATGTGTGACAAAATATAGAACAGAGTGACCTAAATAAACATTAATTTTTAAAGGTTGCAATACATTGTATATTCCAGAAAGGAGAATTTTCAGTGGTTATATTTAATGTCTGTATGTCACATTAATTTGATGAAATACTGTTTTCTTTATAAATTTGATCAAATGTAAATACTGTGGAAATTGTTTAATAAACATGAAAAAAAAAAGTCTTTTCTGTAATTTATGTACTGAAAATTCCACGAGTTTATTTATATGTATTTATTGCCTGAAAATATATTGAATCCGTGACTCAAAAAAGACTTATTTCAAATTAGAGTAAACTTCATTTTGGAACAAGGGCTTAAGCTTACAGTGGACAATGTGTTTTTTTCTTTTCCATACACAGGCAGCTATCTTGTATTGACAATGAGCTGTAGCGAAGAAACCTTGTGCTGAAGGAGTGATTTCTCTATTGTGCACTCATTCTTGAACAGAAGATTTATATTTGCCTACAGGAATGTAGACTCCAGTAAATAGGGATTATGCAGTGGATTTGCCCTCACAAAGGTTTGGCTACTGTGTAAAAAAAGCTAGCTTTATTACTGCTGCCTTTATTTTTGAATTTCTTTTCACCTCTCAAGAATTCAAAGATAAAACATGCTTTGAACTCTTTTTAGATAAAGTTTCCTCCTGCCCACTATCTCAACTTCTGGAATTTGCTAGCTTGCTCTAATTTATTTAAATGTAAGCATTTTTCAGCATTGTTTTGCTCTGCTCTATATTAAAATGATTGCAAAGATATTCAGTTTTCAGAATAGGGCTTCAGATTCCAGAGTGGGCATTACAAGAAAAAAAAGTCTGAATATTCAGGAATGTAGCTTACAGTGAGTGTTGTGCACAGGACATACTATGTCATTTCAATTGTCCTATTATTCCATCTGAACAAGATATTCAGGAAAAGGTAGAAGATAAGCAGAAGGAAAGCATGCCTGTCATATGATTATTTTTTTTAACTACAATTATTTCTTATTTTGAATAAAATTGCTATTTACTCCAGGAGGACACTGGATTCCTTTGATTTTTGCATTCTTTTGAGAAAACAGGATTCTTTTTCTTATTCTATTGCTATTTTATTTTCAGCATTTGAAACATGAAAAGTACTTGCAAAAGTGCACTAATGTATGCAGCATAACTTATTCAGTAATTAAAATGCAATGATTGTCATTACAGGTTCAATATTTGCTCACAGTTGTTGCATGTAGATATCAGAGACAATTTAAAATTACACTTTCCTTACCATGGGAAGGTAAGTCCTGATTCATTTTCCATGCAGAGCATTACATTAACCAACACTAACACTCTCATTAACTCATTGATCTCCAGTTTAGAGCTATATTTTGTCCACTCTATTGGATCGTTTTTCATGTATACTTGCATGAGTTTATGTAGATACATTTGTCTTTTATTTTTAATTCACGTCTGTTTATCATCTTGACAACAACAATGGGGCTAAATGGTAACCTTTTCAATGAAGAGTGAAGTTATCATTTGTCAAGGTTTACGGGCTGGTTTGGCCCAGTTCTGTGACTAGTGGGGTGGAGGGTCTCACAAAATCCGTGCCTCTGAAAAAGGGAAACAGAGGACTCCAAATAATTAAAAGCAAGCAGCAATGATCTGAGGAGAAACAAACTAATTTACTAAATATGGTATTGCAATGCAAGATAACACACTATAATACAATATAATTAGAATTAAAGCTAATAAATCAAATACAATGAGAGAATGTCAAGTGTCCGAAAGGTGGATAGGCTTCACCTATAACACTGAGGTGAGATGAGCAGTCTGGTTTAGCAGCAGGGAGGAGAACCAGACAAAGAAGAGCAGGTCAAATGAACTTGCCAGGTTATATATCCTCTCTGACTGCAAAGCCACCTGTAGTTCTCTTTTGGACAGGTACCCGGAACTTGAGCATTAACTTTAATTCCCAGCACTATGTGATGTTATGATGTGCAATACTGATAACCAAAAATCATAAAACCATGACATCATTCCTTAGTTCTGTCTCAAGATTATTTCTGTAGTATTTGGGTAGACACAGAGGTAATTTGTTTTTAGGTTCAGACAAGCTCAGTTTTACTCTTATCATTACAGTAGATGTAGTATTTAAGCTCTATGGCAATTTTTTTCCTAATTGTTTTAGTATATAACAAAGCATTCTGATCAAATGATGAGTACCAAAACTAAAAGCCCTCCGTAATCTATTTCAAACCCTGTTTTCCACTCATTCCTCTTGTTTGAATCCTTCTAAGTGCGTCTCCAGTCCATCTTCTCAGGGTGTCAGAGTGCTACCAGCCCCAGGACATGACACATTTCACGCATGAAACAGACCTCAGGAACTGTAGAAGCTTAGAACAGCCCGGACTTGCCAACCTTGTAGTGGCAGCAGGTTATTCATGAGTTGATGGTCCTTTTGGGGTTTCTAATCACAGCTGTGAAATGGCAGCACAGGGAAGGAGTAAAGGTGACCCTTCAAGTAGATCTTTTCCCTAACTTTTTAAGGAAACTGGCAGTTAAAATGAATTTTTCTGAAACAGTACTTTTAGCTGACTCAAGTGAATTCTACTGTATAAAAGACAACCGGTTGTGCTGTGCACTGATTTAGATACTGCATCCTGAATATTAAATGTACAGCAGCAGGGTGCCCTAAGCATAGAACAAGAAATCCAAGATGCTAGAATATGAGTCCTACTGAACGCTGCCACGCTGTGCACCCCATATCCACAGTTCTCATGTTTCCCCAAAGCAGACATCTTCCTCTTTGCTTTACTAAACTGAATTTCAGTTTATTAAGCTCAAGACTCAAACAAAAGAGATTTAAAGAATGTTGCAGAATATTATTTTGAATGCCAAAGTATTTCATTTAAGGGAAAAAAATCAATAATGGTAAGACGTCCTATATTTTACTTATTAAATGCTAGGTGAATAATGAAAAGACATCAGTACCTTATTCTGAAAAATTGTAAAATCTATCAAATTATTTGTTTAGCAAATATATCTGTAGAATTTTCTGGTCAATCCCCCTGTAAAAAAATTAATGTATCCAATTTATTTTTAAAGTGGGCCCATGAGAACCTAATGAGATTCAACAAGGCCAAGTGCAATGTGCTGCACTTGGACCAGAGCAATCCCAGGTATTTATACAAACCTGGGGAAGATCTCCATGAGAGTAGCTCTGTGGAGAATACCTTGGGAATCCTGGTGGATGAGATGCTGGACTTCAGCCAGCAGTGTGCGCTTACAGCCCAGAAAGCCAACTGTGTTCTGAACTGCATTAAAAAAGGGGTGGCTAGCAGGGAGAGGGAGGTGATTGTCCCCCTCGGCTCTTGTGAAGCCTCATCTGGAGTACTGCATCTAGGCCTGGATTCCCCAGTACAGGAAGGATGTGGAGCTCTTGTAATGTGTCCAGAGGAGGGCCACTAAGATAACCAGAGGGCTGGAACACTTCTGTGAATAATGGTTGAGGGAGCTGGTCTTGTTTAGTTTGGAGAAGATAAGACTCTGGTGAGACCTTATAGCGGCCTCCCAATACTTGTGGGAAACATATAAACAAGAAAGGGAACAACTATTTACCTGGGTGGATAGTGATAGAACAAGTGGAATGGTTTTAACTAAGACAGGGGAGGTTTAGGTTGGATATTAGAAGGAAGTTTTTCACACAGAGGCTGGTGACACACTGGAACAGGTTGCCCAAGGAGGTTGTGGATGCCCCATCCCTAGAGGCATTCAAGGCCAGGCTGGATGTGGCTCTGGGCAGCCTGGTCTGGTGGTTGGCGACCCTGCATGTGGCAGGAGGGTTGAAACCAGGTGATCTTTGGAGTCCTTTTCAACCCAGGCCATTCTATGATTCTATGATTACATATTAAATGTGTGAAAATGTATTAAAGTTATGATTTGATGAGTATTATAGTGAGATATCAACAAAAGCTACTATTTTGAATGCACACTGGGTTATTATGTATGAATAGCTTGTTAATAATTAGATTTTGGTGGCTAATATAGAGTTCAACTCTTGCTCTGGGCATTACTAAATGCACTTTAACATCTGTTTCTTGTTGAAGATATTCGGAAAACAAACTTTCCACTTATTTATTTATTTATTTATTTATTTTAAGTTTTGATGAATTCTGACTTTTAAGAAATCCTGTAGTAAACACTATGTGGAGATTAAAATTTGCCTCACAAAAATGAATGAAAGCTATTCTTGCTTGGTAATATTTGTAAATGAAAACTTAATCCCAAGAATATTCATAAAATTATGAGATATATTACTATCCATGTTTGGGGTTGGATGGATTTCTTGTGATTGATATTGAGGTTCTAAGGGTCTTCTCCATGTTGAATATTGTTTTTTGATAAGGTTAATGTCTGGAAAGTCAAATCACTATACACATCTGTGAAAAACTCATTAGTTAAGTTCTCCACTCAAGTACAATCATCAGGAGCAGTAGCATAACACTCTCACATGTACAAAAGTTGATTCTATCGAGCACCAGTAATCAGGACGTGGTGCAGCATTTTGTGTGAGGATGTTCAGGAAGGGTGCAAAGCAACTATCTTTCCTCTCATCTGTGAACAGCAGAGAGCTGTACTTTATACAAACAAAAAATGGTGACCACAATCTGCAACTGCCAAGCTGAGGTAGAGAACCAGACTGGAGTGCACAAATGCACCCAGATAGACCTTCTGAGGAATAAGAGAGATGCTCAGACCTCACACTGTGGGGAAATACAAAATCTAGAAGTCCCCTTTGGGTCAGAGAGAAGAAAAGGGTGTCATGAGTGCAAGTGTGCCCAGGTTGATAAACTTTTTGCAGTGGCCAGGTTGCAAGAGGAAATCACCATTCTGAGAAGTACCCAGCAATCGGAGACCAAGATTGACACATGTTGTGTAGTGACACAGGCAGATCAACAACCCTGTCTTATCATCTAATCATAGAATCCTTAGAGTTGGAAGGGATCTTTAGAGGTCATCTAGTCCAACTCTCCTGCAATGAACAGAGACACCACAGCTTGATTAGATTGCTCACAGCCTGGTCCAGAAGTCCAGAAGAGGACTTGAAAGTCTCCTGGAGTGAGGCATCCACTACATCTCTGGGCAGCCTGTTTCAATATCTCACCACCCCCACTGGAGAAGACTTTTTCCTTATATCCAACCTAAATCTACCCTCTTTAAGCTTGAAACCATTTCCCCTTGTCCTGTAGCTCCCCTTTAGCTACTGAAAGTCCATTGCCAGGCCACCACGGAGTGGTGGTACTCTTCTCCATCATAGACAGCTCCAGTTCTCTCAGACTGTCCTTAGCGAAGAGGTATTCCATCCCTTGGATCATTTTTGTGGCCATCCAACAGCTCCTTGATTCTCCTGTACTGAGAACTCTACATCTGCATGCAGTACAGTTCCTCATCAGCACAGAGTAGAAGGGCAGGATCACTTCCCTTGACCTGCTAGCCACACTTCTTTTGATGCAGCCCAGGATACGGTTGGTTTTCTGGGCTGTAAGGGCTCATGTCTGGCTTGCCATCTACGAGTACCCCAGGTCCTTTTCAGCAAGGCTGTGCTCAATTCTTTCAACCTTCCAGCTCGTAGTGGGATTGCCTCAATGCAAATACAAGACCTTGCACTTGGATTTGTTGAATCTTGTGAGATTCTCCTAGACACACTGCTTGAGCCTGTCTGGGTCCCGCTGGATGGCATCCCATCCCTCATGTGTGTTGATCTCACCCCATAGCTTGATGTCATCGGCAAACTTGCTGAAGGTGTACTTGACCCCACTGTCAATGTCACAGATGAAGATATTAAAAAGTCTCGGTCCGTCTTAAGTCCCTGTAAGGGGATGAAGTTAAGGCTTAGAAAGACAGACCATTACAACACACAAGATGAGGGGGACTGGACCTTTGCCTTTGCTCAAAGCAGAAGTACTCTTCCCCCTTGCCCGTAAGTGCATCTAAGAAACAGATATGGCTCTGGGACTGGAAAGAGGAGAGGCTGTGAGAAAGGTTCAGATTCTAGAAGAGACAATCACACTGTGTTGGTCTAATCAAGGACTTACATTAGAATCACTGCTAAAAAAAGAGGTATTCTTAGTAATTGTGGTCTCCTTGCTGAGAAGCAATGAGGCCTCCATTTGCTGCCCAGATAGTCTCTCCAGAGAAGTTTGCTGCCAGTTGTGGGACTGCATTTGAAACACCAAGAAAAGGCTTCCAGATCTGATAAAGGAGAGTGTATTTCTGAGTGACATAGAAGAACCAGGGAACAGTTGATTTAAGAAGCAGCAGAAGAAAGCCCCAGATTTTCCCAGAGGAAACAGCCATGATCAGATTGAGAGCTCATGGATAAAAATCAGGGACTAGACCAACAAAGGACATCTAATGGTTAATGTCCAACAGGAATTTGTTGAAAAGGCCTTCTTGCTTCAGCTGCAAGAAGCATCATTCTCTCAGACTCTCATCTTGATAGATTTTAGCCACCTGATTGATGTCTGCTGGGAGAACAACTAATGTCATTTACCTGGACTTCTGGAAGTTTTTTGACATAGTCCCAACCACATCTATATCTCTAAATTTGAGAGATAGGAATTTGAAGGATGGAGTATTTGGTGAATAAAGAATTGGTTGAATAGTCACAGACAAAGGGTTGTGGATCTATGTCTAAGAGGAGGCCAGATGTGTGTGGTATCCTCCAGTGAGGAACCAGTGCCCTTTAGCATCTTAATCATTGGCTTGGACAGTGGGATGGAGTGAATTCTCAGCAAGTTTGCAGATGACATAAAGTTGAGTGGTGCAGTTGATATAACACAATGAGAGAATGTCATTCAAAGGGACCTGGCTCCAAAATTAGGCCCACAAGAATCAAATGAGCTTCAACAAGGTCAAGTCAAGATTTTGCACCTGCATCAGAACAATCTTAGATACGCATACAGTGGGAGAAGAGCAACCCTGCAGAGAAAGACTTGGGATCCAGGTGGACAGAAAGCTGGACATGAGCCAAGATTGTCCACTTGCAGACCAGAAGGGTTTTGGAGGGGATTGTCCCCACTCTGCTCTACCCCCCATGAGGCCCCATCTAGAATACTGCAACCATTTTTGGGACCCCCAAGACATGAAAACATGGAGCTGTTAGAATGGGAACAGAAGAAGGTCGCAAAGATGACTGGAGGGCTGGAGCATCTCTCCTATAAAGTCAGGCTGAGAAAGCTTTAGCTTGGAGAAGAGAAAGATCTGGAGAGAACTCATACTGCCTTCCAGTACTTCAAGGGAGCTTAGAAACAGAAGAGAGATTGATTTTTAACATGGGCAGAAAGTGATAGGATAGGATAAGGGTTTTAAACCCCCATAAAGAGTGGAGACTTAGATTAGATGTTAGGGGAATTTTTTTTTACTCAGAGGGCAGTGAGACACTGGCGCAGGCTGCCCAGAGAAGCTGTGGGTACCCCACTCATGAATGTGTTAAAGGTCAGTTTGCATGGGGCTCTGGGAAGTCTGATCTAGTGGCTGGCAAACCTGCTCATAACAGCGGTTTAAACTTTTGGTTAATTGATTGGCTGGTATCTTACTCTCTAGTGCTGAATCTTCAAAATTCCAAGGTTATGAGAAAACCTATTTTAAAAAAGTTTGATTTTATGTAAAATATTTCAATTACATAAAGGACTAATTTTTTATTTTTATTTATTATTATTTTTTTAATAATAATTAAAATCAAGCTTTTAGCAAGTAGGTGTTATTTTCTCCTACAAGCTGAAAACTCAGTATAGTTTAAAACATAGTCATGTTATATGATGGCAAAAGTGCATCAACGAGAAAAAATCTTTGCTAATGAATCAAACTTACTGAGAGTAGTAGCATGAGACTTTTGAATGCCCATGGGGCATTGTTATCAGCAGTTGTGAATAAAAATATTTCAGCTGAGTATTTTCGACGTTCAGGTGTTTCGTTTTTGTTCAGTATGTATAATTTTCCATGGGGAGCAGACATGTTCTCCTAATTCATTAATTTTTAGTCAAAAGCTATAACAAATGTTTTGATAGAATATTTTTAATGGAGTACTTGTTAATGTGCATTTCTTTTCTTTTTCTATGCTGCACTATCAAAACCCAGACTTATATCATTACCATTAGATATATTTTGTTTCCTCATTCTCACAGAAAGAGAGTGTGCTTGAGAGAATACCTTTTCATATACAGCATGCACTTTGATATTAACAGAAATAGTAAGAAAATAGGATAAAAACAAAAATGTAATTGCTTTTGCTGCATGACTGATTGCTTTCACAATACAATTAAGCAGAAGCAAAATATTATTACATCTTTGGCAGTTAATTCAGGGTGTAGCACACCACCAATCCTCAGAGGACTTAATTTTCTACCAAAACTAAAGAAAATATATTAAACACATATCTGATCACCAGAAGAGAAAAAGACAGTCCAAACAGAAAAAAAGATAAATAAGTTGCACCTCATAAATCAGTGTCAAACCATAAACAGATTGTTTTAACTAAAGCTACTCCTGCCTTGAATTGAAGTGCTTTACTTACAGAAAACGTTTTTTACCTTCAACTGAGAGCTGTTGGGTTTTTTTTGTTTGCTTAACTGTTTGTTTCTCCTAACAAAGTTGTCATTGAATTATGCTGCAGCACATTATTTATTTATTTCTGTGGAAGAATAGCTTCAGTGGATCCAAGCATTTAATTCTGTTGCAAGACAGGACGAACAGTATTAATTTTACAATTTACATGAACTCATATTTGTGATGAATATATCTGTAAATTTTCATATATTTATATGTATGAATACATACTTATATATATTTTAACTCACTTGAATCATCTCAATCTACTGTTACTATTTAGGTGGCAACAGTTCTATTATCTATGAAGACAATATCTCCCAGATACACTCTGTATTCACTCTCTAACCAAATGACATCTATTAGAGTTTCTCAGGCACAGCAAACTAGCATTTTCCTTATGAAGAATCATCATTTTATTATCACACAATAAAAATGATCAAATACAAGCAACCCTGAATCTCACAGAGCGGACTGTTATTCATGCTTTGTAATAAGAGAAAACAGCATCATAGTGCTATTTCAATGAGTCTAACCACTGACATTTTAACTTCAGTTAGTTTTCGTATCTTTAAATCAGGTGGTCTGTTTCAGTACCACATGATTAAAGTTTCTTTTATCCATTAAGGTGGAAATCTTCCATTTAAAAATTATTTTTGTAATTGTTTAGAAACCTATGCAAAGCAAGATTCCTAAACTGAACAACTCTAAGTAATAGTTGTAGAAGTAGAACAAACAATAGTAGCAGTAACAGTAGTAATAACAAATCCTTGAAAGATCCTTGACATTTTATCAAGATATTGTAACTCTCTTGAAAAGTTAATTCTTTTTCATAAATTATTATTAAAATTATTATTAATATTAATAGTATTAATAATAATAAAAAAGATAAACTAAATTTAAAAACAAATAAATGAACAAAATTGACAGAAATGAGATAAAGAACAGTCTTTACTAGGCACCTGCCTCAATCATGCCACACTTCTCTGTGCCATTGTATTGTCATGTACTAAAGAAATGTGACAGGTGATGAGAAACTGATCTCTGCTTCCTCCAAGTGGCAGAGGTGAAATCAAACTGGCATTTCAGTATGCTCAGAGCAATAAAACTTCTGTGAGTGTTCCAGTATTCCTTTAATATCTTGCCCTCTCTCTTTGTTAAACAAGAAACATTTTAAACTCATTGGTGATTACATCCAAGGAAAACATCCTGCAATTCTGCAGGGAAAGACTCAGCACTGAAAATAAGAGAACAGCGAGAAAAGCCCCAGACTGTAAGTGAAACAAGCTGGGTTCAACCTCGGGGTTTTTTGTTTGTTTGCTTGCTTGTTTTTGTTAGTTGGTTGTTTTGAAGTTTTTATTGTTTTTTGTTTGTTGGTTGGGTTCGTGTGTGAGTGTGTGTGAAGACAAACTTTGGAAGAAAGTGCTTTGTGTGATCATTTATTTAACTAATTGGTAGTTACCAATTATGTCCTTCACAGAGGTCAAACAGCAGATATTTGAACAGATAATAAAGTCACCACAATCACTTCACCTGTTCTGTCCTCTATTTCTCCCATAAAAGAGAAAATACTATTTCGGTCTGAACAACAAATTTTTAACACATTTATTTTTTCTTGATAAAGTGTGATCTGCTACCCAAATCATTCAAAACAAAGAAAAAGAGTCTTACATTCCCTAATATAGTTTTTGCATGCCTAGTTCCAGTAAATGTGTCAGGTCCCAAGACTTTTCTTCCTAAGAATATTACTGATTCTCAAAGTTATCATTTATGCCAAATAAAAAAAACCTCATTTTCCCAGTTGTGATCTTTTTATGACCAATTGTATTGTTAAGACATTTAATTGGTATACAATATGCTTTATGTCAAGGACACACACAAAGACATAAGTGGATTCTCTCAGAAGATTCAACATTAAATTTCAGATAATCATGTTCTACACACCACTGTTAATGATGTGTTCCTGTGATACAGTAAACTGATGAAACACACAAAGGGGGAGGTGGCTTCAGAAAACAAAGAATGGTAGGTATTTTTAGCAAAAGACGTGGGTCAGGAAATCAGCAAATGAGCCCAGTTCATGCTCATTCATAATTATATGCAGATGGCTGAATGTGGGAATGAACTACAACACATAGAAATATATGCACATAGGGTCATAGAGAAATAAATTTATCTTTTCAAATAACCAGTTAAAGAGATCTAGATAAAGAATATACTGGACAAAATATAAATAGGCAGGATGAATAAGGAATCAAACTTCTTATTGTAAATATCACTGAAAAGCTATCATGAGATTATGATTTTATCTTTGCATCATTATTTTTTTCTTCTTTGCCACATAAAACACACATGAAAATTTATTAATGATATTTATTTAAGAGAGTAGCTACAGAAAATAACAAACCTTTTAAAAATGCCAGAGGGATGTGACTTGCTGAATATATATTTTCAGTATAAAAAGTGGAAATTAATGTCACAGGAAAAACAAACAAACAAACAAACAAAAACAATGAATATATGCATTTTTAACATCAAATTAAGTGTTTCTCTAAAAATACATAAGTAAATAAATAAAAGTTAAGAAAAAAATAAAGGTTATAAATATGATTTCAATTTACTTTTATTTCTCTCTCTTCTCTCTCTCTCTCTCTCTCTCTCTCTCTCTCTCTCTCTTTCTCTTTTTAATCTTAAATAATCTAATTATATTAGTATCTCCAGTAAAATCTCACATAGCCAAAACACCCCATGGAAGTCAGATGGAAACATTAGAAAGCTGCAAATAGCAACACATTTTCAGACTGGGGTCATTTCATATATATCAGCACCTACACACAGTTATCTTTAGACATTTACATGCTAAAATATCACTAGATAATGATGGAAACAGCCTAATATATACACATCAATAGTTGAGACTGACTTTCTGCAGGATAAAGAAAGGACAGGTAAGGATAGGAAGATATTTATATCAATACATCACACTGGTACTCCATTTCCAGAGCATTTTCAATAAACACGCACACACAGTGAGGCTCAGCAGGCAAAGTGAGATTCTGATTCAAATTTTACCTACTACCTTTTGGTCAAGCTTTTTGGTGGGGATCAGTCACAAAGAGTTTAAAACAGGATTCTGCTTTGAAATGTTTTTCTAGCAATGAAGCATAGGGGAATTCAATGAATTGTGTGCATGTTTGTGTTGATATTCATTCTGATTTTGCAAGAACTACCACACAAAACACAAAACTATTTGCATAACATCTGCACTGCTTGAAGGGCTGGAACACTATAGCAATTAGATCTGAGCTCTGTAATATTCACTTGCAATTCAGGCAACAACAACAGTTGAGTTAATTTAATGTTTAGTTAAAAGAAAAGCTCTATTTTTATTTTTCCTTTGTTATTAATGCTGCATGAAGAGCCATTTCATAAATAAGGTATTTATTTTTAAGCATATAGCTATAAAAATATTTGTTATATATAATTTTAATTGAAAATCTTTGAGACACTCAATCTGTTTAATATGTGACTGTTTATATCTGCACTGTATTCTAATATGACTGATTTTACACAGCTGCTGCTCTACATCCTATAATCTGTATGCATGTGATATAAGCATAACCTTTAATGAACAATATTCACATGCAAAAGTTGCTAATATAATGCTAGCATAGCAGCACCTGCCAACACCTCTACAATTAGATGTCTGTGTCAGCATTTCAATTATAAAGCAGCTCCTAATATAGAGGATTATAACTTGACAGTAAAAATTCATTCTGTGTTGCAACTTGACATGTAAGTTCTCAGTTCAAAGCATTTTTATTAATATGGGTTTAAATTGGTTTAGATATTGGGAAGCTCTAGAAGACTAAAGTGTAAAAAGAAGACGGATTTTTTTTCATCACTACTGTAGCTCAAATGCTTTGGAAGGGAAATTCACCAGTGTTACTGCTGTTTGTATATAACTGGAATCAGTGAGTGATCTATTTATTCTTTTTTTTTTATTATTTATTAATGCAACACTAATCGCTAACCTTAAAACTTCCTGGTCTACTCCTTTCTATTGTTTCTAGGATACATATTTTTAATAAAGTATAATACATTGCATTGTGTATTGATTTTAAATGCACCAATTTGCTACTAAAACTGACTATGGCAATACATGTGTGAATCTGTGCACTAAAGGTCTTTCCATAACGTTGTACTATTTTCTGATAGTACAGCCGTGAATTACAAATGTTCCAAGTGTGTATTGATATGAAAAAATAATCGTTCCAGCTGAGAAATTACCATATACTATGCCAGTAATCTACTTATCAAAGTCATCTATTGCTTGGTGTTGACAATAACAACTAACTACTCCTCAAACATTGTACTATCTATTGTGGGAAGGGAAACATTTTCAAACTGTGAAAGAGTTAGAATCCACTGAGGGAGATAAATGACAGGGATTTTATTCTATCCTTAAAGGGATTGTTGTAAGAGGAAAAAATATCAATAACAACTAGATCAGTTCTGTGACCCTGCAGAGAATAGTGCCTACTGCCACTATTTCTAGCCCTTTCATGCTGTTTTCAAAGCCCAAACGGACTGCACAGCATTATGAGGAACTCCTAAAGTTCAGCCATACATGGAACGAAGTATAAAGGTTCACACTACCTCTTTTTCTTGCCTGATGAATAAAAGAATTTGTGCTTGACAGAGAAAGTAAAGAGAATTCCCCCTGAGCAAGGCCAGCAGACTTTAGGCCACCTGAGGTGCTGTAAGAAAAGCAACTCACTGTGCAGTGCTGCTGAGAACTGCAGAAGCAGGTGAAGCTCCTTGGTAGCCAGATAGCACCAGCTCATGGGAACAGAGCTTCATGCAGAACAGCTTTGTGCAGGAACTGAGGCACTATGAAGATGACTTGGGTGTGTTACATAAAAAACATGCCCGTGTCACACCCTATCCACAGCAGAAGTGGGCCAACAGAACCTACATCTGCTGAATAAGGGAGTGCCACCAAAAAGACAGTTTCTGAATTTTTTTCCCTAGGCATATGTCAAAACCATGGAGTTTATGATCCTTATCTGGACTCGTCTGTATACAGAAAGACCAAAATGAAGCCTTGGTTGATTAGATTTGTTTAATTGATTCTAGCATCCTCCAATGACACATCGCCAAAATTGAAATGTTCTGGTGAATGAGGGCAGGATTTCTTGAAGACTCTTACTAACACAAATGTATTTCCTGACTTTAAACAATTATAGGAGATGAACTAGATTTCTTTTCTATTTGAAGCCATCTTATTAATGTAAAAACTCCTTATTTTTTATATCTGTTAAGACCTTAAATTAACACCTGTGGAATTCCTAAATCCCTATTATTTTTCATGCCTTAGATCCATCATTATTCATTCCCTTTGCACCAGCAAGCCCTTGCAGCAGGCACCTGAGAACAGAAAGTCTTTCTTTGCTGTATGCAAGTATTGCATGACTTTTACAGTTCAGTTTAATTTGGTCCTAAGCATTTAAATTCTGCTAAAAAGCAACTCATACCTTATTTCTATGAATGTTTTTTTCTGCCCTTATAACTACCATAAACCACTTGCTTGTACTAAACCATGACTATGCATGTAAATGTTTGGCTTTATTACTGATTTATGCCCCAAATCATGATAATCTTATTTTGGAAATAGCTTGTGAAAGGACAAAGTAATCTAGCAAGGTGTTGGAGGTTTTGTTATTGCATCAATAACTACACTGCTGTAGTTTCTGTATACAGAAGATTGAAGTGTACTGTATACAGTAGATTGTTACTGTATACAGTGTGTTACTGTATACAGTAGATTGAAGTGTTGCATGTGACATACTCTTCTATTTAACAAGATAGCTCTGGGTTTACCAAATAATATAAATAAAAGCTTATATAAATGAATAGGCAGATTCATACATTTATATTTATCTCCTATAAAACAGCAAAAACACTTAAGGAATTAATTTATTTTTTGAAATCTTGGCCTTCAAAATTAACTGCTCATAAATATTGATCTTCAGCTACCACTTAATTTACTGTTTCTACTGATATTTAAAATATCTGGTAATAAATTATTTATGCATATAGAATGAATACTAATTTCTTTAAAATAAACACCTATGATTTTTAATACTAGCATTCAATAGCAAATTTGCACAATTGTGTAATAAAAATAGTAATTAATTGTACGTTTCATAAAGTACCTAATTATTTTATATAGTATTCACTATATAAATAGTATTATTAAATAGTATTCACAAGAGCTATAACATTTTTGGGATAGAGCACTAAAAGCAAACAAACAATTTTTTTTTTTAAAAAAGAAGTTATGATTGGATTTTTTTTTTTCATGAGAATGGAAAATAATGTTATATAAAATACATCCACAACATGAAATAGCAAAGCTAGCTCATCAGTAAGAAAGAAACATTTATTCCAAATATTTATTCCAGTAGAATACAGTTTGTCAAATATGAAAGCCCAGAAATAAACCAAAAGTCTCCATTAAATCTTTATCACCTCTGGTTTTGTTGTAAATACTACGCATTGTTCTAGAGATAAATTTCTCCATCTGAAATCAAACTTAAGGCCATTTATCATGCAAAGCAAAATGGTTGCTACAAAAATAACATTATGGTTATATCAGTAACAAATGTATATAAAAGCCAGCTATGTTTGTCTGATGCGAGTTGCTGTCCCCTTTATGGTCCCATGCAAGACCGGTGCCTTTCACACCATGCTCCTATTCTACACAAATCAGTTTATTTTTTAGTTAATTCAGATTAAAATTCCCGTTTTCCTTACCTGCTGTTTATTCTCTTGTGTAAATTCAGATTGTAAAGAAAGTGGCAAGATCTAACTCCAAAACACTTTTATTTCCTCACCATATAGAATCAGACAGTGAAGATATAGATGTGTAGGAATTACAATTCTTTAATACAGTGATGGACACATTACCTTACCTGTTTTGTAGAGGCATAATTATATCCTGATTTGTTTCTATCAAAGAAATTATTTCTCCCTTTGGATAATTCACTTCAAGAAGGTTTAGGTAAACATCATTCCACTGAGGCTGCCCCCATTGGTGTCCACAGACAAGTCTAGAGACAACTGGTACAAAATGAAACATATAGAGGAACCCATCTTAACCCAAGAAAATGTATTTTTTACAGTCAAGGTGCATGAAAACTGGAACATGTTTCTCAGAGAAGTTGAGTTCATAGAATTTTTTTTCCCTGGAAACAATCAAAACTGGATTGGACAGTCTTGAGTAAACTCTAGCTGGCCCTGCTTGAGTAGGCTCTTTTTGGACTATGTAATTTCAAGACGTCCCTTCCAACCTCAGCCATTCCACAGTTCTGTGATTCTGTGATTCTTTATCACAGAATGGCCGAGGTTGGAAGAAATATTAAAGTCAATCCATTCCAACCCCCACCATATATTCCATTACATTTTTTTTGCTGTGTGACAGATGGCAGCAGGTTACAGTCTGACAAAATGGCATCTGAAATGGAAGAGCATATGAGGGAAAAGTGTGCAATATAATTCCTCCATACAGAAAAAAATTGCACACACTGAAATTCATCACCACTTTCTGAATGCTTGTGAAGACCAAACACTGGATGTTAACCTGGGCTGTCTTAGTACATATAGATAGAATGCATATATATGTCTATAGATAGATAGAATATATGTACAAAATGTTTTGAAAAAAAACCCTTGAAGATCAACTATTTCCAACTCCCCCCTTCCCTGGAAAGAATTGCCACCAGCTCAGCTGCCTACTGCACCATCCAAACTGGCCTCCAGAAGAGATGGGACATCCCCAACCACTCTGGGTAACATTTTCCAGTACCTCACCATTCTCTGAATAAAGATTTTCCTCTTAACATTTAACCTTGATTTCCCCTCCATTAGTTCCCTTACTTTAAAGCCATTCCTTCTAGTCCTACAATCACAAAATGAAATAATATTTTATACACATTTTTTTCTTCCTTAAATCAGGAAAATTCACTTCTTGGTTTAAGATCTGAAAATATCTGATTCATTAAAAGCATTTGTGTGTGTGTGTGTGTATTTGTACTCATTTTAATTACCTAGATAAATTTCTATACTCTTAAAGGCACGGATGTACAAATTTTGTTAATTTTACATGGCTCATCCACTAGTGTTTCAGGGCATGACGATCAAGTCATTTCTGGAAATTTTGCAAAGACCAAATCTTAAGGATCATGCTAAAGACCGCATTATTTCCTTTGCTCAAAGTTAGGAATATAAGGTAAAATGTACCTTCTTGCATTAATTCAATGTAAATTCACCATCACAACTTAATTAAATATTTCATTGCAAGATAATTGTCATGTCAAGACTTTAGTGCCTTGATAATTGAAATTCAAATTTTATTTCCACATTTTTTAGAGGCAATTACTGAGGTAGAAATGTTGGTTTCATATTGAACTGTTTGGTGTCTTTCTGCAGGATACTTAATGTCATTCCATTTCTTTTTCACTTGATGAAATTGCAGAAGTCAAACAACAATATAAAATGGAAATGTCTGAAAAAGTTTTTTCTTTCTGGCTTTAATAATTCAGTGGACATCTTGTTAACACTGTGTTACACATTCTCAATTACATAGATTGCTCTTCACACTTCTTTGGGGGTTTGGCTCTTTCACAAGCAGTTTGCCTGACTGAAGAAAGCTATTCACTATAGCTGGTATTCTCTGCTCAATAAACTATTACTCTTATACAGTGATATGAAATTCTTAGTACTCAGATTCTGTTCTACCTTGCATGATCTGAAAGTAATGTTTTCCCCTGTGCTATCTCATATTGGTTTTAATATTTTATTTATCATAGGAATTAACTTGTTTTAGGTGATAGGATTTGACCATGAGTATGTTTCTAATTGCCTGTGACCCAAAGTTATTTTTATTCAATTATCACTTAATAATAATTGTTTCTTTTATTTTGTTTTATTTCTGATGTCCATATTTGAGAATCTTCATATTATCTTCACAAGAAAATATTTTAAAGCTTCATATCTGCTCCAAATATTCAAGATCCCTTGCCACAGCTAGTATTGCTCAAAAATTCTATGGAGTATCTGTGCATTATTAATTTAATTTGGTTCTATAACATCACATATAAAGCAGGTTTCTCCCTTTTTTTTTTTTTCCCCCTACATTTCGTTATAGTCAGCTAGTAGGACATTATTTGATGTTCTCTGGGAGTCTATTTTATATTTGTTCCAGTAACTAATGGCATAGTTTTTCATCTTTTTTTCCCTCTCTGTATATAATTTTTAATATAGTCAATATTGTGTTATTTCATCTTTTCTTTTAGATCATAGATTAGCTCAATGGTAGAAGTTATGTCAACTGCTTCTGATAACATATTGTGGCTTCTGATAAAATGCTTTCCCATTTCAAGCACAGTAACTTCTCACTTCTCTTTAAAACCAGTGTGATTACTTTTAGAGATAACAAAATCACAGTTTTATAAAGCCATGGAAGGAAGACAGTAAATCATTTGATTTCCTTCCTTTTTTTTTACTGAATACTTATGACAACACAGTATCCAATCACCTGCTCAATCTTTTGGGGATACATGTTGTGTTAACAGAGGAAAAAAATGTATTGTATGGAATATATTTATAATAGACTTTCACACATCATGATATGAGGTAATGACATCAGAATGCTATAAGAAATTACATAGAACTTAAGAGAATATTAATGTCTGGAAAAATAATTTTGACTATTGAATAATAATACAAAAATACAACAAATGATCTGTAGTTGTCATCTGTTCAATTCAGATAGTGAAAGGAACACAGGCATTCATACATGGTGAGGGTGACATTCCAGCAGACTGGTACGGGTGACTCTGTAGTGGGTATCTCCTATAGGCCACTTAATCAAGTAGAACACATCAAGTTTGCTGATCATATAAAACTGTGAAGAGACCTGTTGGAAGATCATGTTGCCATCCTGAAGGTCTGTAGAAGTGGTCTGACAGGAACCTCACGTGGTTCAAAGTCTTATTCCTGGAAAGGAAAAAAAAAAGCCACTGACCAATACTTGATGGGAGCCACTCAGATAGAAAGTAGTTTATCAGAAAAGAACCTGGGGGTGTCAGTGCACATGAAGCTGAATATCATCAAACAGTGTGCCTTTGACATGCAGAAGTCTAATGATATTCTAGGCTATGTTAAATTATCCTCAGCAGGTCAAGCAAGGAGATCCTCCCCATCTAGTCAAACACTAGTGAGGCTTCACCTGGAGTACTGGGTCCAGTCTTGGTCTCTGCAGCACAAGAGTGACATGGCCAAACTAGAAAGAGTCTGTTGAAGGATCTCAGAGATCATGCTTGTACTGGCACATTTTTGCTATGAGAACAGGTTGAGAGAGCTACGTAAGAGGAGGTACAGAGGGATCTCATCAGTGTGTATAAGTACCTAAAGAGAGGGTACAAGGAGGACGGAGCCAGGCTCTTTGAAGTGGTGTTCACTGACAGGGCAAGAGACAATGGGCATACACTGAAACACAGAAAGTTTCCCTCTGAACATCAGAAAATACTGTTTTACTGTAGGGTGCTTGAGCACTAGAACCGTTTTCCCAGAGATGTGGAGGACTGTCTCCCCTTGGAGATACTCAAAAGCTGTCTGGACACAGTTCTGAACAAACTGCTTTGGATTGCCCTACTAGAGCAGGAGGATTAGACCAGATGGACTCCAGATGTCCTTTCCAACCACTGTGTAATTTTGTTGCTCTTTAATTCTATGATCCCTGGAGAGATACGTAAAGCCTTCAGTGAATCTAAATTCCAATTAAAACATCTATCAGTAAATTGTCAGTGTAAGCTAGCAGAAATCAAACCAAGACTTTTTTTTAATGTCACAAAAATGTCAGGCAGATTGTCGGGGCTTGATAAAACTGCAATTTGTATAAGACATAATAAATTAGCTCCAGGTAATAAGACAAAAAGAAAGTACTTTTCCCACTTAGTTGTCAGTGAATAATAGATTGTCAAAAATGTTTTCATAATTCTTTACTATAAACTGAATGCAAATGAGAGAGTATAAGATTTGTATTTAAATGTACTAAATTTTTACATTTTTGAAAATAATTTGTTTTATTTTACAGAGTCTAAATACAGCATTACTTAATTTGTGAAAAACAGAAATTTGCTCATATGCTTTTTTGTGTTATCCACAGTCTCATCCATTGATCAATATACAAACACGAGGCACTTTACAAACTTTAACAAAAATTCTGAACACTTCGCAATTTAAGTTATTTTCCTGTTCAAATTTTTAAATTATGCTAGCTTTGAAGTAGACAACATCAGGATTTTTTTGATTAGTTATTTTTATTATCATCATTTCTGGCAACCTAGAAATTGAATTAAAGTTTGCAGAGATTTTTACTTCACATTTCTTAGATGACTGTATGTTTTTGCTGACTTGTATTTTTATGTGCATCAAAGGGAAAGAAAAAGAAGAAATGTGTACTTGCTGCTTCCATATAATTCATGCATAAGGAAAAGAAATACTTGAATAACAAGCATTCACAGCATCCTGTTCTTCTACTGAATTGTTACAGATGCATCTCCAAAGACTCCTCAGTGTGGTCTGATTTAAAATGTCCTTTGAAGAAACTACAAGCTTGTCTTGAACTAATTATCAAGTAACAACACACTATCATACTTGACAAGTTGCACCAGTTTTAAGTAAACTAAGCCTCACTCTTGTTTTATTTTCTTTTTGATGATAAAACTTATCCTGACCTTAGGCATGTGAATAAATCTCACACCCAAGAGCTTGCTGAAGCAGCTTCTGGAAAGACAACTAAGTGATTAATCATATTCATAGTTGCTATTTCCTGCAAAATGATTTCAATTAAATGCAGGTAAATAAAAGAGTGTGGTGAGAAAGGCTTTTAACAAGTGTAATTAAGTGTAACAAGTGTAGTAAGTGTAAGGCTTTTAACAAGTGTAATTAAGAAATGCGGAGTAGAAGAAAAGTACTGAGAGAAACTCTGAACAACTTGCCTATACCTCCTAAAACATGAATTATAGTGTAAAATTTAAAGAAAATTTGACTAGTAGTGATGAGAATGACATTATGTCCATTGTTTTTTCTAGGATTATTCCATGAAATAACATTTTTTGCTCAGTAAGGATTAAGACTGATAGTAACATACATGCAGTTAAGGGCTGTCTTCACTGTCTGTTCTGTACTACCACATAAGCACATTCCTCATTGAACTTTTAGATAGATCCTATGGGATCTATCTTTCAGGGTGCAAGGAAAGGACAATATGCGTTTCACTTCCTCTTCCTGAATTAGCTTTCCCTTCTTCCGTTTTCAAACAGCATAAAAACTCTGTTTCCCTTAAAGATGGATTCTCCAGTCCCCTTTTACTCCTTCTCATGAAGCTAATCAGCAATTTGATTGACATAAAATTTATTCATAGATTTTGAGGCTTAGGGTAGCTGACAGTGAATTCTAGGGCACTAGAAATCCAAATCTTCAAATTGATCACTAATTAAAGCTCCAGTAAAATACAGGAAACAGCTCATTGATACATCAGCAGTTTTATCTGCAGTCTTCATGTCTGTAACATACTGAGGATAACACTGATGCAACTCAGTCCAACAATGACATTTTAATTTTTACCTTCATTACAACATATGTGATACAGCAGTGTAAAGTCTCACTTAACTACTTGTCTTCCAAAACTCAGTCGTAATGAGGAATCTGCTAGAATTTTTTGTCTCAATTTATCTTTATATATGTGAAATATATGTATAATGTAAAGCGTTCTTACACGTTTCAGATGCAGTCAGGTCACATTCATTTAAGACTAACAGAAAAAAAAATATGGTGAAGAAAGGATCCTGACTACTTTCAGCACTGGCAAATGGTAGAAATTTTAAATAACATGGACAAAATTAGTTCTTTTTCACCTTTGGCATTAACTGATGGTGGAAACAAATAAACAAACAAACAAAAATCAAAATATAAACAGTAAGTAGATAAGTACTTGTATTAGTTGTTTGCTTTAATGTAATGCACCAGCTGTTTTTTTTACAACATTTCCCTAATTTTCACAGCTGAAATTAAAATGGAGTCATCTAGCTAGCTAGAGATTTAGAAGTAGCCTTTCAAGTTCACCTTTAGGAAGTTATATTAGCTTTGCCTAGTAGCCTGTTTAGGAATGCAGCATACAGCATACCTAGTTTTAGACAGGACTAGAGATCAAATCTAACCCCATAAATCTCTGAATTCATGACTACAGGAAGCTGTCAAAAACTAGATGTTGTTCCAGTCTCCAGGGGTTGGTATATTGCTCTGTATCTCTCTTAAGTGCCCTCTAGCAGCTGATCACCAAAATGTGTAATAGCCTTGGGAGGAACTACACTACCCCTTTGACCCCAGAGGTAATATTTTGATATGGCTCGACCTTAATATGACTCCCAGCATAAGTGCCTAACAGCAAGAGTAAAGGAAAGCCTTTTCTGAATAACAAATAGCTGAAGAAAACATTTTTTGCACACTCCATAAACTATTAAATATATCTCTGGCGAGTATATTTAGATAAAATCATGTTCTGAATCACATTTTAGAATACTCAGATTTAACACCCATCACTAATCCAAAAAAGCGTAGGTTGCCAACAAATACTGGGCAAAATTCTTCCACTTCAGTCAGTTTTATCCTTATTTGACTAACAAAACACACTGAGTACAAATAGCTGGACTTGTCTCCCCTTCTGATTTATTAATTTACAGTTATCCTACGGTTTAACCGATTTCATTACAATTTAGGATGAAGTATAAGAATTTCAGATGCCTTAGAGTCACAGGAAAGACAATAATAACCTTACCACTTCTACTGACCACAGATTCAGAATCAGTATTTGAAACACAATTACCAGGCCATTACAAAGAAAATCTAACAAATCACTTTCTTCTTCTCTTCCCTTTGCAGCTGTCACAGGCAATGTATTTCATTCTTTGAGTCTTTCCACTAACACAGTTCCCTGCAGTACTGTGTGAAAAAGTGTTGTCATCTGGGCCACTGGGTCCATGATGAGCTTAATTTCTGTAGGATGCCAGAAAAGTTAAGTGGTTTACATAGTGTGAAGAAACAATTAAACTGCCCAGAAGCTACATGATGCACAGTAAAACAATAGGTAAGAGGAGGATGGAAGCTTTGATTTAAGCCAGATTTGCTGTAAAGACACACAATTGGAAATGGCTGAAGTGATGATGAAGGACATACTGGCACAAAATTTGGCAGCAGCAAACTCTTTACAGCAATGTCAGTGTTGTGCTACTTTTTCATCATCGCTGTAGTGTAACAGCATTTGCATGTGTACGTGTAAATACTACTTCATGCATTTTATTCTGTAGCAGTTTGTTTGTAAACTAAATGCAGATTTCACACTACATTGAAAAGGTCAGGGAATTTTCTTGAACTTTGCAACCTGTGGGGAGCACAGCTTGAGAGGCTGACTAACCTTGAAAACAACTAAACCACTTTCTGCCATGATGCAAAAGCCACAAAAATTTGTTCCAGCTACTTTGGCAGCTGCTGAGAGTGTTCAGTATTTTGCTCTTATGAGTAAGTTCCATCAAAATTTACAAAGCTAAGAAGGCTAGAAATTAGATTTTGAAGAAATGCCACTTTTTAAATGTTCCACAGTTATTTTAAGAGATCAAATGAATTTTCAAAGAAACAACAATGCAGTGTATAAATTGTTTATGGATTACATTAAAGCTCATAATATTTACAGATTTTTCCTTATAACACATATTAAGGACATGGAATGCTTGATTGCATGTGATTTAAAACTTTAAAACTGCATTTGTTTTTTTTCTTGTTTGTGAAAATCATAAGCAAAAGAATAGAGAAATAACTGAACAATCTTTTCTTTTCTTTTCTTTTCTTTTCTTTTCTTTTCTTTTCTTTTCTTTTCTTTTCTTTTCTTTTCTTTTCTTTTCTTTTCTTTTCTTTTCTTTTCTTTTCTTTTCTTTTCTTTTCTTTTCTCTTCTCTT
>JAPSGF010000018.1:7404475-7500133 GCA_035772895.1 Perdix hodgsoniae | reverse complement strand
CTTTTCTTTTCTTTTCTTTTCTTTTCTTTCTCATCATTTTCACTGTTACTCTCCCAGTCATATGTGGAGAAGTGGTACTGAAATATTGAGTGTGGGTCTATACCTCTGTCAGTTAATTGACCAATGAACATACACCAGCTAGAAATTTGGCTACTATCAAGTGGAAAATATGAGGCGGAGTTCTTCCTACATGTGTGCTAATTTCCTTTCCCTATGAATATTTATCAACCAATTTATTTGACATAATCTTTTTATGATCTTTTGGGATCTATTTACAATTGGTAAAAACCCTTACAATCAGTTCCAGAAAAATGTAGCAGAATTATGAAAAAAAAGACTGCTTGAAATAGACAAATAACAGACAAAACGATCATATAATTGCATAAGACTAATTTGTTTTGTTTGTTTGTTAGTATCTCCCCAGTTTATACTAAGATCTTCTGAGAAATTACTTTGTTATATAACATCTATAAAATAAGGGAAACTTGAAGGGGACTACAGAAATGGCTCTAGTGACTGTATATCCGGATGGCCAAGAAGGCCAACGACATTCTGGCTTGCATCAAAAACAGTGTTACTAGAAGGAACAGGGAGGTCATTGTCCCCCTGTACTCTGCACTGGTGAGGCCGCACCTTGAGTACTGTGTTCAGTTTTGGGCCCCTCACTGCAAGAAAGACATTGAGGCCCTGGAACGTGTTCAGAGGAGGGCTATGAAGCTGGTGAGGGGTCTGGAGCACAGGCCTTATGAGGAGCGGTTGAGGGAGCTGGGATTGTTCAGCCTGGAAAAGAGGAGGCTCAGGGGAGACCTCATTGCTCTCTATAACTTCCTGAAGGGAGGTTGTAGTGAGCTGGGGTTCGGCCTCTTCTCTCGTATAATTAGTGATAGAACTAGAGGGAATGGATTTAAGCTGCACCAGAGGAGATTCAGGCTGGACATTAGGAAATATTACTTCTCGGAAAGGGTGGTCAGGCACTGGAATGCACTGCCCAGGGAGGTGGTGGAGTCACCGACCATGGGAGTGTTCAAGAGACGTTTGGATGTTGTTTTGAGGAATATGGTTTAGCTGGGAAGTATTGGTAATGGTTGGACTAGATGATCTTCTAGGTCTTTTCCAACCTTGATAATTCTGTGATTCTGTGATTCTGTGATCTACATGCAACATGTGAGGAACTGGAAGCTGAGATCCTGTGGGTGATCAAGCATTGACAAGAGTGACCAAGAGTGATCCTAAAGATCATAGAGTGAGAAGCAATTTTTTTATGACTAGACAGCCACTGATTCAATCATGTCTAAAAATAGAAGAAAATACTGTCTTCAATTTTATAATGGAAAACAGAAGATTTATTTGTATATTGATATGTGGGTATTTCTGTGTCAGTTTTTGCTGGTTGAGAGCCCAACGTATACCAACCATTAAAATCCATTATGGGTCATGCTATCTGGAAAGCTTAATACAAATATCTCTAGCATTGCTACATCTCTTGAGACCACTTCAGATCTACACAAAACAAAGCTATTCCAGAGAGCTTTCTGGGCCTAAATGTTTTTTCTTAGTTATAGAAGAGAGTGGTTTTGAGTTCGTTTCTTTGTTTGTCTTCCACAGCAAATAGGTCAAACTGCAAACATGACTGCTACCTACAAATGACCTTTCACATCAAAATAAATTATTTTCTTTTCCACTCTTAGATCAGACCCCAGTTGACAGTTACAAATAAGAAGTTATTTAGAAATAATCTGATTAAAAAAATAATAATAATCAGACTATTGAACCACTTTCTCATTTCTGTTTTCTAACAAATTTTAATGCAATTTTAATTTTAGAAAAATATATTTAAAAATATTTAAAATATTTAAAAAATGTGATTGGAAAATCCTGCAGATAATTACCACCTTTGAAGATTTTTTCATTAGACCTGTAATGTGGAAGACGTAATTACAGTTGGGAATCTCCAAGGCTAGAATAAAAAATCTTCATCACAAAAACTACAGAAAATAGCTCATTATGAAGAGAACAAGAAAGAGAAAGAAAGAGAGGGAGTGAGAGAGAGAGAAAGAAAAAGAAAAAGAAAAAGAAAAAGAAAAAGAAAAAGAAAAAGAAAAAGAAAAAGAAGAATGTAGCAGTCTAGAGGAAAAGATGGCTTTTTATTTTTTTATTTTTTTTTGGTCTGCAATATTGAGATGTAAAATACCATCACAAAGTGTTCAGAATAGAAGTACACATGTTGTCACAGTAGAGTATTATGAAGATCTACTGCATATAAAGTGAAACCTAGAGATACCTAATGACTTTAGTAATCTTAGAAAGTATATAAATCATTACCCCTGGAAGATGTTTATTTTCTCAGTGCAAGGTCAGTTGTGTAGAGGTATCTGAGGATGATAAAAAACTTGCAGTAAGTGAGGAGGAAAGGATATAATTATACATTCATCCACCGTATTTTCTGTTACTGTCAGCGTTTTGAATGCTATATGCAGTTCTGGTCCCTTCATCTCACAACAAATACAGCAGAATGAGAAAAATCTGAGACCGCAGCAAGAAAGATAAAAGATATGAAACAGCTTCTGAGAAAGCAAAGATTGTACAAACCAAGTCTTCTTAGCCAGGAAAAGAATGACTGAAGAGGTATATGATGGAGCTGTATAAATATTGAGACTGGCATGGAGTCAGTGAAGAGGGAATCATTTTTTGTTCCAGCTTACAAAAAGAACTGGAGGCCATAAGGTAACAAGCTAGTGATGTTTTTGAAACAAAGAAATTTAACAGGGAAATCTTTACACTGTGTTTTTCATAACTAGCCACGGGTTACTGTAGAAGCTAAAAATTTGCATTAGTTTAGAAATAGCTTGCACAAACTCGTGGAAGAAAATTTGATCCTTTGTATCAGAAAAGCCAAGAGCTACAGTCTGCTGGATAGTGCTAACAGTGAAGATTATATTGTTGTCCTTCCCTTTTGCTCTTCTGTGGACACATAGCAAGGGTAGCAGAAACAAAGCTCTGCACTGTACACACTTGCCCTATCAAGCTATTCCTGCAATCTTAGCTTTAATTGCTGATTTATCTTGAATCTCACAAATGCTTCAGACTACATGAAGATGCAGCCATAGATGACTTATCCTAGAAATTGTAGTTCCCCCACAATATAAGCCTGATAGACTGGAAAACTTGGTTCCATTTACTCATATCTGCCATAACAATAATGCAACAATACATTTTCCTTAAAGTTCAATGAAATACAAACAGTAGTAAAATCAATTTAAAGATATGTGGAACCAAATTATTCTACTCTGACCAGTCTGAATGTAGCAGAGGGAAAAAAAAAAAAAAAAAAAGAAAAAAAAAAAGTTTCTTTAGGGTTTTTCTTTGTTTGTATGTTTGTTTGCCCCATTGCTGCATCACTAAATAAATATTTGTCAAATGTTTTGTTTCCTAATCTCATGTTTTCTCTTCCAAGGCTAAAGCATGCAGACAAAAAATATGTCATAGAAATTACAAATGGGTGTATAGGCAATGGGAAAATGATGTATGTAATGAATTAAATCTGCAGATTAGATAGAGAATACTAATGAGTTTATACAATACCAGAGCAGGGTCTGCAGATTCACCAGAATCACTGAGCCAGAGCAAGCAAGTTTATGCTCTCTCATTCTTTCTCTTTTTCTTTCCTCTGCAGCCTGAACAGATTAATTACTGGTTCAGTGCAAGGTTAATAATCACTACCAACTGCCAGATTCACTTAAGAATTTACAACACACTAAAACTGCAAAGCTTGGGATTTTTGAGAAGTCATTTCTTCCAGTAAAAGAGAAAACGGAGATTCAGGCAGTACTTCACAGATAAAAATCCAGATCTACTACAGCTGCTTAGCTGTCTAACAAAACAAATAAATATGGAAAAAAAAAAAAAAAAAAAAAAAAAAGAAAGTTAAAAGTAATGCTCCTTCCCTCCTATAATGTAACTCAAGCACAGAAAAAGAGGTTGGAAAAACAGTAAACTGCAAGTCTGATGTACAGTTTTCATTATTTATTCTGAAATATTTTATGATATCAATGCACTTGGAAAGTAATGTCTCCTGTTTATTTCCATGGGCTATACAACAGATAAAAAGAGCACAATAACACTATTTGATATAACAAATTCTCAGCTACAAAACACTACTTTCCAACATAGTCACCACCATTAGTTATTCCTGTATGTCACATTCATAAAAATCTGCATGTTCAGCTGGAATGTGGGTTTTCCTTCACACCGCTAGTACCACTGCTGAAATGCACCACTCACAACCTCATGGTGCTCACATCCACTGTTTGGTCCCCATAAACACTCGGTAAGAATCAATGAACATTAGCAAATGCTATTTTTTTCTGCATGAAGGAATTCAGTGCCACTCCTCTGCTTTATATGCACTTCCATATCAGACACCATTTTGTCAGACTGCCCCTTTGCTGCTATCTGTCACAATGCAAAAAAATGTAATAGAATATTGGTGGAAAGGTTCAACCTCTACTGCCTGGCCTCTGTTTATGACATTATGTGCCAATGTAATAGAGTGGGAGGCATTACTTTCAGGACAGCCCTCATATTAAAAGTGAATAATTTTATGGAGGTACATGAATTAAGAAAACAGAAGGAATCAAATCACCAATTTGAGGTTGAGGAATAAAGGAAAAATATAAGATGTGAATGCATATATGTAAGTGTATGCATATGTTGGGGTAGAGGACTGAAGGAAAAAGGCTATTATAAACTATTGGGCTTCCTAGGAAGCATCCTAAAGAGTAATACAACTGTAAATCAGTCCTAAGCTGCATTTTTAATAGCTACAGAACTGTTTCTTTTTCCTCTGTAAGAAATAATGTAACAGATCTTTTAATATAAATAATTGAGAATCTGACAGTTCCAAGGATAATGTCCTGCAGTGATTAAGACAGACCTGTGCTTCCTCCAGACACACTCTGGGGAATCTGAAATGACTCACTGAAAGAAAACAAACAAATAATCCTTAATGTCTTCTTACTGATGCACTCCTGATTGCTGTAACAATGGCTGAAGTGATGAAGTTTGACGCACCCTTGAATACTATCATCATGCTTGACTGAATGGAGTTTTCTGTAGAATCAAGAGAATGAGATTTTTCTCTGCCTTTTCTCATTCATTCACTCCCTTGACTTTCCATGGGGAATTGGTTGGTGCTCTCGGTGCTCTGGGACAGGTAGGTAAAAAAGTTTTCATTCGTCCCTGTCTTGCCAATGCCTGCTGTTATCTGTTCCAGAAATTAGTTGTCATGGACCCTTGACAGCCCTAGCGTGGAATTGAATGGAATAGTTCAGTTGGGAGGAGCCTTCAGAAAACATCAAATCCAAGTGCCTGACCATTCCACTGCTAACCAAAAGTTGAAGCATACTACTAGCTGCATTATCCAAATGCCTCTTGAACACTGAAAGGTATGGAGCATCATCCACTTCTCTGGGAAGTCTTTTATTGTCCTCATAGTAAAGAATATTTTTTTCTAAATATCAATTTCAATCTCCCTTGGTGAAACTTTATGCCATTCCTGCAAATCCTATCATTGCTTACCAAGGAGCACTTATCCCAATCTGTGCACGTCTGTGATTGCCATGACTCAAGTGCAACACCTTGCACCTGGCATTCTTGAATGTCATTAGGTCCACATGGGCCCACTTCTCAAAACTGTTCAGGTCCCTGGGTCCCTTTGAATGGCATCCCTTCTTTCTGTGGTATCAGCTTTAACCACTCAGCTTAACATCATCAGAAAACTTGCTGAGGATGCACTCAATCCCATTGTCTAGGTAGTTGTTAAAGATGTTCAAGAGCACTGGTCCCAAGATGGTACCCTGGCGTACACTAGTCATGACTGGCCTCCATATCAACATAGAGCCGTTGACCACAACCCTCTAGTTGCAGCCTTCCAACCAATTACTTATCCACCAAATAGTCTACTCTTTAAATGCATCACTCTCCAATTTAGAGATAAAGATGTGGTACAGGATGATGTCAAAGGTCTTACAGAAGACCGGTGGATAATATCTGTTGCTCTTCCTCTATCCACCAATGTTGTCACTCCATCATAGAATGCTGCCATATTGGTAGGCACAATCTGCCCTTGGTAAAGTCATTCTGGGTGTTTCAGATTGCCTCCTCATCTCACATGTGCTCTAATATATCTTCCAAAAGGATGTGTTCCATAATCTTCTGAGGCAGAGAGGTGAAGCTCACTGACCAGTTTTCTGAATCTTTCTTAAAAAAATGGAAGTGACATTTCCCTTTTCCCAGGCACCAGGGAATTCACCTGACAGCCATAGCTTTTCAGATATAATGGAGAGTATACATTTAGTCTCATGAACAGGTTTCAGACTTATTCTATTATTACAGGGGGAAGGATTTTACTCCCCTTGTTCTTGTGCCAAAGTACAGGAACACGAGGGATGTGGAAAGCCTGACTGCCAGAGAAAACTCAGGCAAATAACTTGTTGAGTACCTCAGCCTTTTTCATGTCTGTTGAAACCAGTTTTTCCTTCCTGTATATCAGAGCAGATATACACCCCTTTGCCTGTCACCAATATACCTATAGAATCCCTCACTGTTATTTTTCACATCCCTTGACAATTTCAGTTGCATGTGTACTTTGGCTTTCCTGATCCCATCTCTGCACACCCAGATGGCATCCACATTTTCTCCTGAGACCACATGTCCCTCCTTCTACTGCTTGTATAGGAGTTTCTTTACATTCATTTTGACCAGCAGATTCTAGCTCACTGTGCCAGTTTCCTGCCTCCTTTGCTTGATTTCTTATGCTGGGGATGGAGAGCTCTTGTGCTCTCAGAAAGGTGTCCTTAGAGAGCTGCCAGCTCTGATCTGTTCCTATATCCCTAAGGGCAGTTTCATTTCATACATTCTGGGACCCATAACTGCACACAATATTCAAGGTAATATTTCTTACCAGTGCCTAATACAAAGGGAAAACCACCTCTTTTGATCAGTTGGCCACGCTGTATTTAACATATCAAAAAATGCATTTTGCCCTTCTGGCTGCTAGGGCACACTGCTAGCTTATGTTATTTTAGCACTGTTCACTGCTCATCTCCATGAGATTTCCCAACTTCTGGAACTTTACCTCTTATCATGGGAGCCACTAGTCTTTTCTGAAATCAGTTCCTCTTCTTTTCAGCACCAGATAATTTTTTTCTAGGCCTTGAAAGGCCTCTTGTTTCTCAGTCTAAATAATCTATGTAAGCACAACATATTATAAGCCTGCCAACTGATGATTCTATCTCATGTTTCTATTACCTGTAGGAATCAGGTCATGCCACATTTTTCTAATCTTGGTGCTATCAAAATCTACAACATGCATGTCATGGAAATTGAAAGGTTCAGTTTCAGAAATTCATTTCCAGAACACATACATGAAATTATTAGCCATGAGTTAGCATTCACAATTTAATTTTTTTTTCATTTTGCCTATGACATATGGATGGAAAAATCTTTATGACCAGAGAACTCTTCACATGAAGGAGATCAGAAAATATATGTTATGTCCAACAATGCCTTACAGGTGCAAAACTATCAAAGATAGGTCTTGGGCAGGGAAGGCTCATACAGGTTTCTTTTATACTTTTATGAACTCAGATTACGTCCAGAGAAATGAAATCTTACCTAAATCTTAGTGTTTCTTTAAGGTGAGACAGCTTTGGCAGTATAAAATCAGTGAGGGTTAGGCAGACTTAAGCTGAACAAAGCCCTTATTCTCACTCCATAATAAAAAGGAACAGTACTGCAGAAAAGTCATCCTTTTTGAATGACCTCCTCATCAGTGCCTCAAGAGGCATTAAATGTTTTTATTCTCCCTATGATTAGGACTGTTCCTAAAGCCAGAATTTAAATCTGAGTGAGGCTTGAACTCGAAATCTAGTAATATGTACCTTCTTGAAATCTCTTTGACTGTCTCCCTTCCAGAGTGACAAATACATTTCTTTGTTGTTCTGGTTTGTCACTAAGGCTTTCACTGAATGCAAACCATCACTGAGTGAGCAGTAGGTCAATGCCTCAGTCAGCATCACTGACTATTTTTGTACTTTAGTTCTTTGTAACATTAGATTCAATGATGTGGAAAATAACTACAAATAATAAATAAATAAATAAATGGCAAAACTGTCTTAAGTCACTTTTGAAAAACAATTCTGCTCAGAGAACTAAATCTTAACCTTTGACCTCTCTATGCTACATTCTTCAGCCCCTTCTTTTTCAGCAAAATTCTTATCCAGTTTAATATACACTCTAGGTACAGAGCAAGCCACATTATGCTCAAGTTTGTAACTGTCTGATGAACTCTATTTCCAGAGAAACAGGTGATTTTTGTTTTCAACTAGAGCTTCATGAATCTGAGAAGACAAAATAAAACAATACATTTTAAAAGCTGTTCTTATTTGACCTCCTTCATGGAGAGGTACATAATATGCACGTGTATATATGTGTATAGGTGTACTAATACAGAAATCTGTTTGCTAGCCAGTGCCTTATATTTATAGCAAACCTTCACGGGCCACTATCCACAAACAGTTAAACTACTTTCTAATATTCAATTTGTCAAACAAGTTTCTTTTTATATTTTTTCAAATACATATTTAATTTCTTGTTTGCATATGTATTCTGACTTATCAAGGATTCATGTCTGAGTTATTGCTCACCTATGCAAAGGGAGGTTTTTACAGCATGACCACAAGAAGATGGATTTGGGATGACAGAATACTTTTCCTGCCAATGATCACTCTTCTCTTCACATTTTTCTCTCTTCATCATACATTTTGGTAAAAATAAATATGCATTATTACTATTTCTTTAGCACACTGAAAATTAATAAACAAAAAAGGGAAACTCAATTTATCTTCACTATAGACAACAAGAAGACATGCTGGTCATGCTGTGTGTTTGTGAGTCTTACGTCATTTTGTCATAGTATCTCTCCTTGTTACTCAACCTGTGTTTATCCTTCCTACACATCACTACTGGAACAAATTCAAATTTTCAAAAAAGACTTTTCCCTTGTCTTCCCATGTTTGTGAAAATCACAGAAGAATTATGTAGCAGTGTCTTGTGTTTCACGTTTCTTACCTTTTTCAACAACGTCATTATTTAATGCTATCATTTAATATCCTCCATTTCCTTACTGAAAACTGCATTGTCTATGATACATTGACTTGCAAATGCACATTATAAACAACATCTCTGAAGCTGTACTGTTTCTAAAGTTGATTTACTTGATGATTTCTTGTTTCCGCAGATACACTACTGTTAGATTTACTACCACTGAAGGAGATTGGTAGAATGGGGACTTTTAAAATTAAAAAAAAAATGGACTTTCTGAATTTTTCAATTCCTCGGAAGTTTGTTTTACCTCCAAATTCTTGGAGAGATTTGTGTTAAAAATAAGACATCTTAAGTTCATCTTAAATTTTTTTGGCTTTCTTTTAGGAGAGTTAGATGCCCTATTCACACCCAATCCATACATTTCAAATGTGGCCTGGAAGGTTAGCATATAATATCATATTTCATATTAGCATCAGCTTGAATTCTATCCAAAATGAACATTAAAAACATCTAACTCTGTCTTTCCTTGTAAGAATTATACATAGACTTTCACAGACCTAAGTCAAACTTGTTTAACCCAGCCTACCTAGTCACTGAAGCAGCATTAGTCAAGGAGGAAGGTCAATTCCCAACAGAATTAATTACCTCTGTTTCTGCAAAATTATTGGTATGCTCCCTCAGAGGCAAATTGGACTGGCTGACTGTAGGTGGCTAGCAGCAAACAGGTGGCCCCTTTGCTACTACAGATCTACAGAGTGTTAAGAGCACCCTGCATGCAGTTATGATTGATGTTGGTACTGTCTAGGTAAACATGCTGAATAGGTAGACATTCCCTACAAATGTGCTTTAAAAACACAACACCTGCTAGGCATCATAGGGTTTCTTAAACAAGGAAAAATCAATATTTCAAGTAACTTTCTACTGTAAATTGCAGGTTCTCGTTAACCTTTTTAGTTCCATCAGGACAGAAAAAGCACTAATTTAGCAATGAAGTGTCAATTCAGTCTAAAATGAATCTGTTGCTGAAGCCTAATTTAAGAGATCTTGGTCTCACCTTATCAAAATATCTTCATTTAAATGCATACTCTGACTTTTGTTGCTACATCAGCCTAATTTGAAAAGCAAGCTTTCAACTGCAGTGTGAAGGGCTGGTGGAAACTGTGCAGGGGAAGCAAGGGGAAAGAAAGGGCAAAGCTGTATTTTCTGCTAAATTCTACACTACTGTGATTTTATTATTTTCACCTAATGTTTCAGTTAATTATCCAAATAATTATTCAAATAAAACACTACTATTTTAGTGTATTTGAAGTTGAAATTTAGATTTAAAAATCATAGTGAATGTGATGTTCTGAATAATTATGTTTTCATCTGTGACACTCAAAAACTGTGATTTATTTTGATGTTTCCACTCAGAATTTATGTAGCACTAAGAGCATCTAATAATTACCAACCTGGTGGTTGGTAAATGAGCGCTACTGTCCCATTGACAAAGCCAGTGAATTAAGCTTGATAAAAGAAAAAAAAAATAAATTAAGTTCAGCATTTCCTCTGTTGCTGTCACCCACTCCTGAATGTATTCTTACTGAGTTCATTTATCCAAAGTCTGGCAGAAGTTACTTTACTGATTGCAAATTTCTTCTTTTTACTACTTTAAGTGTGCAAGTGACTAAAGTGTCAGTGACTAGACTCTCAAGTAAACCAGATTTCTAAGCATGTGCTTCACCTCAAACTGACTTAGAGAAACTAGAATGAAGCTGCCAAAAATAGCAAGTGGAGGTAGCAACGTATCTGAATGAACTGGGGCGTTGGAATTTAGTACAATAAGTAGCATATTGTATTAAAGGTTCTTAAGTGATCCTGATTGGCTGGTGTAACATCTTCTGTTTATCTTCTCTATAGGAGTTTAATTCTGCACCAGTAAGTGATTAACTAGATTGAAGACGCAAAAAGAAACAAAGCCCTTTGATTCATTGCCAGTATTTGAAGTCTGTGAATGGAGAGTTGGTAACAAAAATCTAGTGATGATACACAGCTATAGAATGTTAGGGAAAATGTATTATACTTTGGTATATATATAAATTCTTTCTACTTGAAAATATTTCATAGTATTGTTCTTCTACTACATATCTGTGATATTCAGCCTCAGTTCCTGATATCCTAGGATATTTTATCTTTGGTGCTTTTGGTGGATTTACTTTTTATCAGGAAAATTTGTTTCTCCAAGAAATCCATAGGAGTAGCTATCATGTTAGGATCTTTCTAAATTATCACTTTATAATGCCTAAAATATAACCAGTGTTTTGCATTACTCTCTCATAATTTAAGTCTTACAGCTGATTCTCCATTACATCTTTCATTTATACTTTTAGCACTCAACTGAAAAAGACGATCTTTCTTAGGAGTAAATAACAAGTGCTATTTGTGTTATATATGAACAATTCTTCCTCATTTTAAATTGAATATTTAACTGACCAGGGAACATTTTTAATTCTATAAATACTTATCACTCAAAAACATTAAAAAAAAATTGTCACAATCTATTACTTTCTTGACAAAACAGTGAAGCATAATAAGATGAAGTCCCTGTGTAAAATGTTCTGCAGTTTGGTGAATGGATGTCATGGTTTAATATTTTTATAATTTTGCTATCAGTATTCCATATCATAACATCATGTAAAGTATGGATAATTCACCAAATGTTCAGCTCACAGAAGAAGACTACGTATCCCAGAGGACATCACGGTCAGGAGATAAGTCATGGGACAAGGACAGTATATAATCTCACTCCCGGGCTGGAATCTCTCTCTTGGATCCTCGGAGCGTGGGGTGCATTCCAGCCATTTCGCCTAGAGCTTACAGTAGGCCTTTCGGTTTTTGGGACTCACTCTCTCTCTCTCCTATTTTGCTTAATTACATTACAATTACATTACATTACATTACATTAAATTACATTACATTACATTACAATTATATTGTATTATATTGTATTATCCTGTATTCTGATATAGCATTTAGTAAATAAGTGTGCCTCCCTAGATCGCTGCCGCTGTCTTCTTTTTCCCATTCCCTTTTCCCCTTCCCTTTTTTTTTTGGGCCAGCGGCCTTGCGGGCCAGCTGCCCCCCTGTCACGGGCACAGTTAGATCTTGCTTAACCCACGACAATGGAAAATGCTTCTGCTACACTGAAATTCCTAATGCCTCAGTACAAGGAAGGCAAAGAAGCAAGATCATTTACCTCCTGAGTTACCATAGTTCTGCTATGTGACCACAGAGGAGCTGGCACTATGTTCACAGCCTTTTAAAATAAAGCATCGCCTAGCTGTTAAGTATATAGCTTTCAAATATGTGCTTTCTTGGGACAGCACTTAAGTAACCACCTGTGAATATATGACTGAATGCCAGATCATGAGAGTCATGAAATCCTGCGTCTGTGAATGGCAGCTCCTGGTCCAGATGTCTGAATAAAATTGCTTAACAGATTCCTATCCATATTGGAGCTCCCTCTAGTAGGTACGACAAAAGGCGTACTGTTTGCCTGGAGGGATAAAATCAATTGAAATATAACCACAAAATAAAATGAAAAATGAAGCACTTTATTTTAAATAAGTTTAATTTATGCAAAGAGAGGCATCAGACTTCCCAGTAGGAAGTCTGTAGAACAGGTGAAGATTTCCTGACCTGCTATTTTTCACTAGCATAATGTCCAATACATTAAAAAGAAAAATTTGATGAAACAGAATTTATAGAACTATGAATACACAGGACACAATAAAGAGGAATGTCTATTACTTTTCTCAGACAATCCAGTCTTGTATATTTGTATGTTAATAGTATAAAGAATGAAGTTTCTATACCTTTCTACATTCTCTTGCAATTATTGTGCATTATTATCTTTGTCTATATTAAATATACTTAAAATATAGAAATGAATATAGTTACTAAAAGAAAAGGAAAATCTTTCTATGAAAGTTGCTATCATCCATAATCATTAATAATGATTATGATCATGAATCATAATCATGATAATCATATTCTATATGTTAAGAAATTGTCCTCACTGTCATGCTATTTCAACATTTTTGGAAGTGTATAGAAAAAAAATGTGTTTTGTATGGCAGAATGCTGGCATTTTGTAAGCTGATTATAATGCATAAGCTAATTAGTTGTGTTTCATTAACAAGTTGGATGGAACAAAATAATTTAGTTATTTAAGAATCTCCCAGATGGAAAACTTCAGTGAATATGGGTGTTGGTTTTTTATGTTTTTGTTTTTGTTTTTAAAGAATGTAAGTATTTATTTTTAAAATGCAGTTTTCCATTGGGGAAAAAGGGAAAAAAAGTGCTGTACATGAGTCACCTGATTCCTTAGGAGATACCTTGACGCATGACTTGTACTGCATCACCTGCTTGTCTCTCATGGAAAACTGGTGGCTTCCCAACAGAAATAAATTTTCCAAAGAATTGACAGCTGGCGCTGACCTTCTGCAAACTTTCAGTCAGTGATTCTCAGTCTGTAGGCTCTGCGTATCTCCAAAAAATAAATATTTTCTGCTTACCTTCAGCTGCTGTCTTTCAGCAACACTCTGATGCTAACATTCAAAGATGTTAGCATCTTTGTTCACTGGCTTCACCCTATTTGTCCTCTTGCACTAAGTATGTTTTTTTAATGTTACAAAACAAAGAATGTGTTACCATGTGTAAAAAAATAGCATAAAACTGCATCAAGAGAGGAGACATTTTGGGGAAGAGACCATCACAGACAAGTTGGGAGGACATCACCAACTACTAGGATAGTTTGGTGAGCCATGCATCGCTTCCCCACTAAGTTGAGCATCACTCAGAAACTAACTCCAGTCTCCTCAGCCTCTCTGATATCTAAGGACAAGCTGGAGTGAAAGAGGGTTCATTTTCTTTCAAACCTTTTTACACCACAAGTCTCTTCGGAAGAGCTCTCTGACTAAACACATTTCTGAGACTTCCAAAACATGTTAAAAGGATTTAAAGGTAAAGGATAGGTATCTAACAGTTTGGGATCAAACTCCAAAGTAAGTTCATGAAAGCCAATTCATGAGGCAGTTCATGCCTTTTAAGTGAGACTACTGCAATAGCTAGCAATCAAGTTATACAGGAGGCTGTATAACAAGGTTGGAAAGGCTAATTTTCCATAAATAATAGAGTCAGACATTGTAGGAAGTTTAATATAGTGTATATTTAAATGGATGGAGTCCAAATAGTAAATCTCTCTTTTCTTCCTCTTGGCTATTTTACTGCAGTCTATTTGTAGACATAACTCCAAATAAATACTGACAAAGAAACATTGGTAGCTACAGACTGTGTTTCAAAGTGTAGCTGAGTCTTTGCATGCTGCATTCATTACATCTTTTTCAAGGTCATCTTTTCTCTTTTATTTATGGCTTTTATTTGTATTTACTGAGATCAAAATGACCACTAAGTAAAACAGAGCAACTTAACACAACAAGGTAGCTGGATAGAGGAAATATGCTACATTTTCTTTCCTCATCATTAAACCTGTAGCTTGCAAAAAATAATTTTATATATATATATATATATATACACACACACACATATATATATATATGTATGTATGTATGTATATATTTAGTGAAAGTCATGTCTAGGAATCTGATGTTCCCATTTCTTTCTGAAAACAAAGACTTTTTACAACAAATTCAATTTTCTGGATTTGATTTTAAATCCTAACAAATAACTAAGTGAAATGAGTCATATGCAACTTAAATAAAGGCAGACATTCAAATACTCAATTAAAATGGCAGTGTTTTTCTTGTTTTTGTTTGTTTCTTTTTTTGTTTTTATTTGGGTTTTTTTTGGTGGTGGTGGTAGTGTTTATTAATAAACATAGAATGAAAGTCTGCTCCTTTAGAAGTCAAGAACTTTTTCAAAGAAACAAGGAACCTGCAAGGTATGGTTAGTCGCAGTAACTGATGAGATCTTGTGAAAATGTGAGCATGTTTATTCCAACAGGGTTATCTGATGGAGGACTTGGGTGGATAGTGATTGGAAAGAGGGAAATGGTTTTAAACAAGACGGGGGGGTTAGTTTAGATATTAGGAGGAAGTTTTTCACACAGAGGGAGGTGATGCACTGGAACAGGTTGCCCAAGGTGGTTGTGGATGCCCCATCCCTGGAGGTATTCAGGGCCAGGCTGGATGAGGCTCTGGGCAGCCCAGTCAAGTGGTTGGCAACCCTGCCTATGGAGGGGGTTGAAACTCGATGATCATTGTGGTCCTTTTCCACCTAGGCCGTTCTATGATTCCATGATTCCATGATTCTATGACTTCTAGGCTGGGAGACAATCACAAGAAATTCCTAGTCAGTTGTACTAACTGATAAGGAAAGAGGCAGAATGTGGGAATGTTGATTCAAGCAAGGTTGTGTGAGTGAGGATCTCTGGATCAGGATGACAAGCAGTAAAGAAGGGTAAACAATAAGCAAAACACTGAGACACAGACTTTGAAAAGCAAAAATGGAACCACTAACAAAATAAAAATAAATAAATAAATAAATAAATAAAAGAATTAATTCCAGTCACACATCCAGTTGATGAGTTACCAAGCTACAGGCACTGCTTCCAGGAAGATCAGCCTGGCTGGACTTTGCAGTTGATAAGATCATGAACTAGGATCCTCCAGACTAGGAGGAGGTGCAGTGACTACAATGACTGCAGCTCTTGTTACAGACTTCTAGCCAAACTCTAGAGTCAGTGGATTCTTCTACTCCCAGCCATGGGGCAGGAGCAGTGTGTGTTCCCAAACCAGCTACTGGGTGGGACAGTGAGCAGGGCTGCAGTTCACAATAAAAATGTGTTAGTGCTTTTACATATGCAGAAAATTTCAGGCTGGACTAGGTGGTGAGTAGGCACACTGTGAAACAGACATGAGGGAGCTGGATCCAGGCAACAGTGCTGGAACGACAGAGTACTCAGTGGATTTGTGAATGTGTGTAAACCTAAAGGGTGTTGTGTGTGTGCCTTCACTAGTGAATTCCTACCTCTGCCAGTCTGGAATCATCTATTTGAGTCCTATGCTTAAGTGCTGTTGAAGGCACCTTGTGTGGCCTGTTGTGTCAGTGTCTGATCTCTCTCTGTGTCTGGAATACATGTTCAAGTTTCCTATTGGTTCAACCTATAAAAAGGGACAGCTGCTCCCATGTTCCAGGCTGGGCAGGGGCTGAGTCAACAGCCACCAGGGTGAGCCCTAGCAGCTGGGAAGAAGCTGGGGTGTCAGGAGGAGGTGACTGTGCTTCTTTGTCTCTCTTAAACAGTTGGGTGTGTTGTTATGTTTTATTTTGTTTTGTTTCCCCTCCCATAGGAATTGTAGTTCTCCAGACACCAGTGGAATTGTATCCACTTACAATTAAGTGGGCATTTTTATTTTGTTTGTAATTAGAATTATTTCTAATTAAACATTACTGCACATAACAGGAAACGAAACCTCTAATTGAGATTTTGGTCTTCAGGTACACTGAAAATTCAGTCATATCTTTAAATTGTTCCTTAGATATTTTAAGCCACTGTACTCTTAATTCATATAACAAAACAAAAATAAATAAATAAATAAAAGATAACATTATTCCAACTTGCTTGTATATAACTAGAATATTAAACCCATGTCACACTGAAATGGTGTTTAAATTACTGTGAAAAAGTATAGAGAAACAGTTGAAAAGTACAGAAAGGCCAAGTGTTTTTGTTTGTGTGTTTGTTTTGTTTTGTTTTCTGTTTAGTGTGTTCAGCATTTCTCCCTCAGTCCATACAGAAGATATAGAAGATTTGCAAACTCAAAATGACATTGGCATTGGAAATGTGGGAATTTGACTGTGTAGTAAGATATCAAAGTTGTAATCCCAGAACTGTTTTTATTATTATTATTTTTATTTTTTAGTTTATAAGCACACAAGTTCTTCCTTGAATGTACTTTGAAAAGTATACATGGAACTTTGGAAGAGTTGCCACAGAATTGGATTTTGTCAATTTTGATGAGATGAATTATTAAGAATCAATGTTTGGTCCAAGATAATAGCACTGTCTCTAACCACTACATAAATACACATATATTTGCAAAGTACTGAAAGGCCTCAGTTAGGTCTCCCTGAAGCCTTCAAATCTCCAGGCTGTGCAACTCCAGCTCCCTCTACCTTTTTTAACAGGAGAGGTGCTCCAACCCTCAGATCATCTCTGTGGCCCTCTTCTGAACCAAGAAGCTTGAGATCTTTCTTGTGTTGAGGGCTCCAGACCTGAACAAAGTACTCAAGATAAGGCCTTACAAGGGCAGAATAGAGGGGTACAATCACCTCCCTTTCTCTTCTGATCACCCTTCTTTTGATGCAGCCCAGGATACTGTTGTCTTTCTGGACTGCAGGTGTGTGCTGCTGGGTCACATCTGGCTCTTTTTATACCAAGACCCCAAGTTGTTCTTGGAAGGGTGCTCTGAGTGAGTTCTTTCAGTCTATACTTTTATCTAGGATTGCCTTGACTCAGGTGCAACACCTTACACTTGGCCTTGTTGAACCTCGTTAGGTTCACTGGACCAACTTTTCAAGCCTATCTAGGTCCCGCTGAGTGGTATCTCTTCCTCCTATTGTGCTAATTTCATCACTCAGTTTTCTGTCATCAGCAAACTTGCTGAGAGTATAATTGATCCCATTGTCTGTACAGTACCTAAAGGGAACCTACAACTCAGGAGGGGTAGATAACAGCAGGACAGGGGAAAAGAATTTTAAGTTGAAGGAGGGAAGATTTAGGTTGGATATCAGGGGGAAGTTCTTTGCCAAGAGAATGGTAAGGTGCTGAAACAGGCTGCCCAGAGAGGTTGTGATGCCCTATCCCTGGAGGAGTTCGAGGCAAGGTTGGCTGGGGCCCTGGGCAGTCTGGACTAGTGTTAGATATGGAGGTTGGAGTCCCTGTCTTTGGCAGGGGACTTGAGGGACCTTGAGGTCCCTTCCAACTCTAGCCATTCTATGATTCTCTGATTCTGTGGTTCTGTGTTGAAGAGCACTGGTCCCAAGGTGGACATCTGGGAATACTGCTCATAACCTAACTCCACCTGAACGGAGTGGATCCATTGATCACAATTGTGTGGCTGCAACCATCAAATCAGTTCTTTATCCATCACATTGTCCAGTCTTCAAATGCATTTTCTTTCAATTTAGAGATAAGTACGTGGTGCAGGACCATGTCAGAGGCCTTAAAGTTCAATGTAGGATCAAAAGATGCACGAACATTTCTAACAACTGAACTAATGATTATACAGTTTATAAACAAGAATGTAAAAAGATAGGTAATATAATTTGTTCTGGTGTCCTCTAGGCTAAACAGAAGCTTGTCCACAGCAAATACACAATATGTAATAAAGTAAGAGATTTATAGGTCAGAAACAAAAAAACCCTGCAGAGAGTTCTATGCAGTCTTCTATTATTTCTAGATAATAATAAAATCTATTATCTATACATTTCATTCTTTATCAGTTCCCATCATATCATGTGAAACTTTCATCATGAAAGTTTGCAGACTGTCATCATTAGTGCCTCTCTTTCTTCTCAAAAACAAATAGGTAGCGTTTTCAACTGCCTGCTTTCTCTTTTGTTAAATTCCTATCTGGCCTTGAAAATCTATATGAATTTGTCTTCTGATCCATACCTAGGATTTCTGTTGGGAATTTTGTAGTTCATTTATCTTCTATTTCTAGCGCTTTCCTGAGTTTCAAATCAGTATTGTTAAGATACAGTTTAAATGGCTGGTATCCTCAAATTTTTGTACTGTTTCTGGAGGAGCAGATGGAGATTAGAAAATCCTATTCAGATATAACATCTAATTAAGTTGAACTGATGTATAAATATCAGTATCTAAAATTGTATGTTTGAGTTGTCCCGAAAGCTACAGCAGCCAGACATTTCACATTTCACAGTATATACTGTGGTTTTGATCACTTAGTCTTTTTAATCCTAGTCAATAAAGTCATTGAGCAATGGCCTTTCAGAAATGGTTTTCCAGTGATTATTTAATATTCAGACTAATAATCAGTTGTTGATACAGTTCGCATTTTTATCTGTAACATTTCCCTTCAAAAAACTCCCTTTAAAGTCACCTAGCATTAGTAATAATAGTCCCATTATAGTTTTTGCTCAATACAGGACCTTTCTATATTTTGATAAATCTGTTCATTATATTTATTGACTGATAATTTTAATGCATTATTTCTTTGCCTTCCTTTGTCATTTCTCAGTTGTCTTCTGATTAATTAAACATAGTTCCAAAATTCATATCTGTAAAAAAATATTTAATTTTTATTTATTATTTTGAATTACATCTCAAAACATTTTAATTTTTACATACAGTTCTAGTTTTAAAGAAATGAGTTTTAAAAGACTTTGTTTTATTTCATTTTGCTCTCATTTGAAGTCGTAAGCAAAAAAATGAGAAGGCATCAGTTTTAAGCAAAGCCTTTTGAAGTAAAATATCTTCTGGATTTGTAGTCCTGCTGAGTGGAAAAGTGAGTTTCCATGTGAGATCCCCTACTCATGGTGACTTACTTCAAGACCTTCTGTCTTCCAAAATTAATTCCATGGAAATTGAACTAATACACTGGATGTCTAGTGCTGCAGGGCACCAGGGATAATGAAAGTTGTAGCTTATATCTTATAATGGCTGAAGTAACAGTTGCACCTCACATTATGTTACACTTTGATTTGATGTGCCTTGCTTGTTCTCCTTTTTTTTTTTTTTTTTTTTTTTTCCTCTGCTAATCATCCTACCGTGGTGTTTCAGTTTTTTTCTTTTCAATCCCTTATGTCTAGAACTCTCGGATTTTCTGAAATGCTAGCAGTCTTATTCTGCACTGAACACTTTAAAGAACGTCATATTGGGCAATATTTTTTTTTTTAAGGAAATAGACAAAGGGTTTATTTTTCAAAATGCATAAGGAATGATTAGACTTGCTCCCATTTTCAAATACATCAGAATCTGAGACATTAATCTCCTAGCAAATTATTGAGTTTATAACAATAAAAACAAGTAAGGATTTCTGAAGATAAACTAATATGACAAATTAGACTTTTTTTCCCTTACTTTCTCTGATAACATTAATCATGTAACTGTGGCTTATTTGCGATCCTTTATTTGATATGCTGCAAGGAAGTTGAAAGCAATACAGATCATTTTGATTTACTTTTGGAAAGGATACTATTTTAATGTAAAGAAAGAAAAAAAAAGAACATTGTTATAAAATATGAATAATGCTGAAGAATGTAATCATTCTTTCTTTCCTAGGTAGAAGATTTTTTTATAAGTATAATTTTGGAATTATTTAAGACTAGAGAGAAATGATTCCAGAACATCATAAAAAGAGAGATTTACAACTTCACTGGAAAATGCCACACCATGTCCAGTGTAAGAACAGTGCATCATTTATTTCTTTAGTAATAAAAAGCATTGAAGAATAAAACAAAAGTTCAGAACATTTTCGATATACTTCAATGAAAATTGGCTAAAATGTTTCAGTGATTGAGTCTCAACGATTCTGTAAAATGGCATAAGGGCATTGTTTAGTAAAGCTAAAATGAAAATTCAGAACACATTCCTTTTCCCAAGTCATAGAATACAAACTGGGATATCAAATAGAAATGATTTGCTTAGTATCTATGATACAGAAGGGGATCCTAAGTCAATCTCGTCGTTCTACTTCAGTGTCTCAGGGTGATTACAGAAAAGAAATGTACATAGTTACAATCCAATCAGTGATTCTCATTTTCTGTCTCTGTGGAAAATACGGTGAATTATTCATAATAAAAGCATCATCAGAAGAGGAAAAAATAAAAAGAAGATAAGTTATTTTTTACAACATTTCACTTCCTTATTTTCAAAGGAGAAAATATAATGCTTGAGTTTTTCAGTACTTAAGTATCCAAGCCCATGGTTATGATTATGCGTGTATATTCTCAGAGACATAGTTTACAATATAATGTACATTGTGATCCAACATAATTTAGTATATCTCAATAGAATGCAAGATTTACAAGCCTTGATGAATGCAGTACTTCAAGCTTTCTTCCATCTGGACTTTTGTTATTCTGGAGTACATTTGAGAACAATTTGGGATGTCATTCTGCAACCACATGATATTTCACATAATTTCTAAAGAGATTTTTCATTCTAAAGAACCCTTGATTAATCTTTTTGTTTGCACAAATCCTTCTGCTGGCTCTTAATTGTTTCCTGTATTAACATTTTTAATGAATTTAGAGCCAATATCTATTAAAAAATAAATCTATAATTCCACAGTAAATGCCATCAGAGGAAGGGTTTTTGTAATCCTTTTAGCTGCTCAATTCCCAGGATTCCTGGTTGACAGCAGTTTTTTTGGTCCAATTTCCTGTGAGAAAATCCAAATTTGTCTCAATACTCCTCGTCTGGACCTGGTGTCAAGTGATAAAAAAATATCACACTGCTTGTAGAACACACATTCAAATCTTTAGGGAAATAGTAACTAATTAAATGAGTTGGTCCTTCTTGTTGTTAATGCTGTTCACAGAGCATGCTCATTTCTGTCATGATTGATCTTCCAGTGCTAATACCAAAATGGCGTTTACTACTGCTTGACAGAGCATTTATCAATATTGAAATAGTTCAGAAAACATCGAAGAAGCCCAAATTAAGGGAAAATTTAAGGGATCAAACATAAATAATAAGGAGAATCTCACCTAGCAATACTAAATTATTCTAGTTATGTTCTTACAACAAATATGCCAGTTTTCTATGGAATTCTTAAACACTATAATAAAATATATAATGTGGCAAACATTAACTTAAATTACTTTTTTTTTTTTTTTCTTTTATCAACAAGCAGGCAGATGTTCACCTTAAAACTCTTTTTGGCAAAACAGAAAACCTACTTTTCAGTTTTGTTGGTAATTTACAGCACTACTGATAGTGACAAGAATGTATCTCTGTCTCTACATGGTAAGGATTACATCTAACACACAATGGTCTTTTATGATATTTTCCCTTGCCTTTTTTTTTTTTTTTTTTTTTTTTTTTCTTTTTTTTTTTCTTTTCATTTTTCTCTTCCTCTTCCTCTTCCTCTTCCTCTTCCTCTTCCTCTTTCTTTTTCTTTCTTTTTCTTTTTCTTTTTCTTTTCTTCTTTTTCTTCTTTTCTTTTTTTTTCTTTTCTGTCCCAGAGCTTTAGAAAGACTGTAGACCTTAAAAATCCATTAATTGTACTGTTTCTCCTGGAATGATGTGACTGCAACTTCTGTGACTTGATTTTGAACTTGGCAGCATAAATGTGGTGCAAAGCTACTGTAATTATTTGCTGATGGGGTTAATAAATTAGACGAGTATCCACATTTAGCATAGCATTATTTGAAAGAGAAGAAAAATAAAATTTGCTCTTTCTGTGTTGGGACACTTCAGAAAGTGTAAAACGTTGCATAAATTTCAGTCACATTTGTGACATTTTCAATACAGAGAGAGAAATCAGCAAAAACAGTGAGTATCAGACTTCAGAAACAGACAAAAAGATTCACTAGGAATAGTTACTTCAGAATGTAGGAAAGACATTTTTGTATTATTTGCTCAGAGACAAATATACTAACACTAGAACATCCCTTTGATGATATATTCTTTGCTTGATTTTCAGTCGTTGGAGTCTAAATACAAATATAACTGACAAAAGAAAAAACAACAGCAACATTTGGGAAGTAGCTGTTAATAATGATAATAGGAATAGCTACAAGGCTACACTAATAGCTTAAAGTTTGTTATCTTTTAAATTACTTGTATCATGCCTAAATGTAATTAACCCCATCATAAGCAAAAGGAAGACTAGCAAGATCTTCTAACATGATAAACAAGTAGACTGTCCTATCTGGGGCTAAAATAATTCACTGTATTTTAGGAAATATATGTAGGACTGTATATGTCTTCCACCTTTTCACGATTCTGTTCAAAAGTATACTTACAAATGAATAAAATAAAATAAATAAATAAATGAGAGAAAAAAAATTATAGAGCTATTTCAATGATAATATTTTGAGATACTTACAGTGCCTTGTTTTCATTTGACTTTCCTGTGTCCAAACTGATTATGATTCCAGGTGTCTTTCCAAACCTTCCATTTCTGTTTTTAATTAGCTGATGTGATAGTCATATAAGGATGGACACCACACTTCTCTCTCTGTCCCATTCCTCAAAAAAAAAGCCCACAAAAACAAACAAAAACAGAGAGAGAAAACATTATGGTAAAAAACTCATGGACTAAGATAAGGACAGAGAGACCACTTACTTACCTGTTACCATTATAGGTAAAACAGATTCAGCATAAGTGAGATTAATATAATTTATCAGTAACAGACTAGAGCACTGAGAACTAAAAGGAAATTACAAATACCTTCCTCCCATCCACTCTCTTCTATGTTCTCCCTGCAAGTGCTGTAGAGGATCAGGGAATGGGGTTTGCAGTCAGTCCATAATGCTTCATCTCTGCCACTCCTTCATGATCACTCTCTGCTGCTGTTCTGGAGTAGGGCCCCTCCCTAACTCTGTTAGAACTGTTCCAGCACAGGTAACCCACAGGCAACAGCTTCCACCAGACCTCAGGGTCCCTTTTGTAGCATCTGGAATTGACTGCTCTGACATGGGGTAGCTTCTGGACTTTTCTCACAGAGGCTCCTCCTGTAGTCTTCCTACTACCAAAGCCTTATAATGTAAGTCTGTATATTTGGATGTGGGTACTACAGAATCACAGAATCACAGAATTACAGAATGATCAGAGTTGGAAGGGACCTCAAGGATCATCAATCTCCAGCCCCCCCTGCCACATGCAGGGCCACCAACCTCCTCATTTAATGCTAGACCAGGCTGCCCAGGGCCCCATCCAGTCTGGCCTTAAACACCTCTAGGGACAGGGCATGCACATCCTCTCTGGGCAGTCTGTTCCAGCACCTAACCACTCTCTCTGTAAAGAACTTCCCCCTGACGTCCAACCTAAATCTTCCCTCCCTCAACTTAAAACCATTTTCCCTTGTCCTACAGTTATCTGCTCTTTAAAAGAGTTGATTCCCCTCCTGTCTGTAGGCTCCCTTTAGGTCACCCTGCAGCCTTCTTTTCTCCAGTCTGAACAAGCCCAGCTTCCTCAGCCTGTCTTCATAGGGGAGGTGCTCCAGTCCCCTGATCATCTTCGTGGCTCTCCTCTGGACCCTCTTTGGCAGTTCCCTGTCCTTCTTGTATTGGGGGCTCCAGACCTGGAAACAGTACTGCAGATGGGGCCTCACAAGAGCAGAGTAGAGGGGGACAATCATCTCCCTGTCCCTGCTGGCCACCTCTCTTTTGATGGAGCCCAGGATACCATTTGCCTTCTGAGCTGCAAGAGCACACTGCTGACTCATGTTAAGCTCTTCATCTATCAAGACCCCCAGGTCCTTCTCTGCAGGGCTGCTCTCAAGGACCACTCCTTCCAGTCTGTATGGATGCCTGGGATTCCTCTGGCCCAAGTGCAAAACTCTGCACTTTGCCGTGTTGAACCTCATTAGGTTCACCCTGGCCAGCCCACCTTTCTAGCCTCTTGAGGTCCCTCTGAATGGTATCCCTTCTTTCCACCGTGTCTCCCGCAACACTCAGCTTGGTGTCATCAGCAAACTTGCTGAGGGTGCACTCAATTCCGTTATTGATGTCATTTATAAAGATGTTAAAGAGCATCAGTCCCAAGACAGACCCCGGGGGGATGCCACTCATTACCGGCCTCCACCTGGATATAGAGCTATTGATGACTCTCTGTCTGCGGCCTTTCAACCTGTTTCTTATCCATCGAGTGGTCCACCCATCAAATCCACATCCCTCCAATTTGGAGATGAGGATGTGGTGGGGGAAAATGTCAAAGGCCTTGCTCAAGTCCAGGTAAATGACACTGGTAGCCTTTTCCTTGTCCACCAGTGCCGTCACTCCATCATAGAAGGCCACCAGATTGGTTAAGCATGACCTCCCTCTGGTGAAGCCATGCTGGCTGTCTCCGATCACATGCTCATTCTTCATGTGATCAGGAGGATCTGTTCCATGATCTTCCCAGGTACAGAAGTGAGATTCACCAGCCTGTAGCTCCCCAGGTCCTCCTTGCTCCGTTTCTTGTAAAAGGGAGTGACGTGACCCTTCCTCCAGTAATGTGGGGCCTCACCTGACAGGCATAACTTTTCAAATATGATGGAGAGTGGCTCAGCAATCACTGTCATTAAATATTTACATCAATATACATAAAACACTGACAAAAGAAATGCAGTTGTAAAATATAAAATCTGCTATATGTGATATACTCTTTCAGTAGGAAAAAAAATAAGGTGGCAAATAATGTTAAAATGAGCACTAGACACAATTACATTTTTTCATATATTTTTGTTGCTGTGCATAGAAAGACACAAAATGTTTCATTAAATCATTCAATTTTAAAATTAGCAACTAACATTAAACTTGAAAATTTGCAACTGTTTTTAATAAATCTGAAAAGCTTATAACTTACTTTGTGAATATTATTAAGGAAAGCTTTGGACAGTAGATCTATAAATGAGGTTAGCTGTCCTCACTACCATAGATCCACCTGTACACAGAAAGATTGTGCACAAACATAATAATAATATTTTTCTCATCAAAACCTGCCTCCACTCAAATAAATGTGTTTTATGAGTTAACTGAGCAAATTAATTTCTTAGTAAAATTTTTTAAAGTGTAAAATTTCATACGAATAATGGTATCTCAACTGATTTTTTAATTAAATGAATTAATGCTGAAAATATAAATTAATATTGCAAGCCAAATACCATTTTAAGATATCCAAAAATTGGGTTTTTTTTTCTGTTTTGTTTTAAAAAACTGCAACTTCCAAATGTTGAACCAAATCCCATTATATGAATTGTTAGAAAAAAAATTGTGATTAAAAACTATTTTTCTTTTTAAACAAATATTTTCTTTAAGAAAGAAGAGCTTTAAAGTGAAAATGTAATTATAAAAATGGAAAAAATTATTTTTCTACGTACAAATAGATGTGTGCTGACTCTTGCTGGTGTAGTAATATTATTCTCAGACTACTGAACTGTACATAAAATAGAAAAACTGCAGTAAACTTGAATTGAAATCACATATCTTTTTCAGCCAGCACAGTGTTAGCACAGTATTTCTATAGAAACAAAGTTGTAGCTAGGAAAGTCAGTGGAACGCTTGTGTTAGAAATGTTCATATTTTTATTCACAGAATTGATGTCCAACGTCAGAAAAATGTATTTTTAGGTCATTCACAATTACGGTCAGACATGTCAGTGCTGCAGGCCAGTTCCAGAATCTGAGTATCTATTTTCTGTCAGTAGTGAGCAAAGATCTTACATGTTGCTTGAAGTTTTGGCAAAACCATAAATGAATAAACAAGCAAAAAACAGTAAACAGCATTACCACAGGTGGTCATCTAACTTCCTTGTTTATATTTGAAAAGATGAATAAATATCTCACCACAGGGATTATTTATTATCTTTTTAATTCTTTTGATCCCCGTCTTCAAGCAGTACATTACTTAATAAATGCAGTCCTTGTTATTATCAGAAACTTTTCAACATTGCTTGAAGACCTTTACAGAAAATAAATGTCATAAGGAATTTACCTAAGTGAAAAATAAACAAAAACAAAAGCAAATCTGTTTTGTTTAAATGTCTGAACAGTTCTTTGAGAGCTTTCTCTGAGTGAGTCAGCTGCACAGATCACCTTGTCATTATTCAGTCACAATAAATGGACTTTTAAAGGTGAGATCTTTTAATTTATAGCACCGGAATTCAGCAAACAGCTGCCTACAGGAAGCAAATTTTATTGGTCCCTCTGCACATCTGCCACCAGCCTTGTTAGACCTCTTATATACCAATCTGTCATTAGATATAAATCTGTGGTGTAATATTTCACTTCTTTCAGATATCCATGCATCATGCTTTCCAATATAAATGGTAAATCCAGACAAAGAGTTTAATTCTGCCACAGACTGCATAGAAAACATCTTGCTTTGACATTTGATGTATTATAAAGCATTAGTAGTCACAAATTCTGTTTTGTGGATGCAAGTCATAAAGGCAAAGTTGTTCTCACCTCTTTTGCAGAGGTTGAGCTCTGACTACACTTTAAAAGCAGTACTCTTGAAACTTTCTTAATTCTGGCCTCAGCAGCACATCCCCTGACGAACAAAAAGACTTCAGCATTTCACTCCCTCCCTCAGAATCAAGGAAGTGTTGCAGCCAACTGTGAGACCAAGGCATCTGAGGCATCTCATGTGTCCAGATGGCTCGCCAGTCAGGCAGAACATAGTCTACAAAATAACTGCATGCATGTCTTTTCCTATCCTATTGATTTTCCCCAATTCTATTGCAAAATTAAGCAAGGACAAACAATAAGAAAAATAAATGAAGGAACTGAAATGAAAATAAACATGGAAAGGCAGCATGAGATAATTTAGACATTAAGGATGTATTGAGATAGGGAATTGAGTGGCAATATGATGAAATAATTTATATTAATGTTATCAGTTGCCAATAGTATGCACTTCTGTTATTTTCCTAGGAGAGATATGTCTACCACTTAAAGGAATTTATCATTAAGGCAAAATATCCTTCAGAGATAGATAAAATTATTTTTAAAAATACCCATGAGATTGAACAATTCACAGTTGTGAATATCAGACACATTTGCAAAATAATAATAATTGTAAAAAGTTGTAGTATCATAATTAATTCCTGTTCAGCAGTATAGAAAGAATAATTGATTGCTTCCAGATTGTGATAAAAAACAGCAGTACAAATCCCAGTTCACACTTCAATGTTGCTGAAATCAGTAAAATTTTAATAAAGGAAATATATAATAATTCTAGTTGTTAATATATATGATGTAAACTCCACTAAGAATTTTTGTGTTGTATCAAAAATGTTTCTATTCACACTCTGAACAAAATTCCTACCCTCTGGGATTACAGTAGCATTTGATTTATTTACATTAATCTGTGCCATTTAAATGTAGTTATTCTATTAACTATTGAGACATTTTACAAAAAGCAAATACCTTTTTGATTTATTTAAAAGAAGTGAACAGCAAAAAAGAAATCTCCTGTAGAGAAACAGCTCTTATAAGAGGAGATATGTTGGTCATGGATATTCCCAGGATAAAAATAATTCCACCTTCAAAATCCTAATCAGTGAAAAGATGATTCCATCAAATAACAATAAACACCACATAACCTGAAAGAAGTCAAACAGCCTGTGACATAGAAGATGATTTCATGTGTACCTTTGGGAAAATGTCTGTAGTAGCAGCAACTCATTTTGCAGACAGTGATATTAAAGTTAGGAGTGAATCAAGTCTTTTACAGACATTAGTGGCAACAGTACAAAATGTATAGCAAAATTATTAATAAATGTTTTGAATAGCTACATCCTACTGACAAATCCACAGGTGGACTTACTTTGTTATATAGTGGTACTCAAACCACAGTAATATCTCAGGCTCAAAGTTTATAAATGACAAGGGAAATATTTGATATGCTTTTAACTAACATGACCTATAAACTTCAGCAAGACCACAGCTGCCTCCTGGATCTGTTGTCCCTGTTCCCCCAGGGTCTACTCATGTTAAAGTTTTAGTGTCTGTCTTTTTCTTATCCATGATAACTAATCTGGTTAATTATTGTATGTTGGATTTTAAGGTGAAAGGATGTGTAAAGAAATGAACTAGATTCTGCCTCTTAAACCAGAAACAGCAGCCCAGTTCACGAGGCCCAACACAGGTTCAAAGACTAAGGCATTTTTTTGCCTCCTCAGATACAAGAAGTGTTCTCATTCTCATATTATTAGAAGGTTAGCTCTTAACTGAGTACAAATGCTGTATCTATTCACCTTCCTTCAGAAAAGCTAACATCTTGAGAAGGCATCTAAGGTGTTTCACAGAATAGTTTCTTGACTGTTTCTCAACAAAGCGGGTCTCATGGTGTAGTGAAAAATGTAAACTATGATGAAAGGAAAAATAACATGCTTTTCAAAAAGAACGCAAGTTCTTCAACACTCCAAGCCATGGATCATTTCTGACTCAATTGCAAGTGGCACAGCATGGTGACTAAGCAAATAAATCCTCCCCTTCCCCATCTCCCTGAATAAGATCTGTAAAATGTTGGTCAGACCAACATTTGAACCATTGTTTGTTGATCTCATGCTGGATATACAGATATTAAAAGAACCTCCTCTCCCTCCTACAAATTGGAGTGAGAGAGTAGCTCATCAAATTCACAATCCGAAAGCATTGTTTTTCTTCAGTGAATATTAAATTTACTTTCAAGCAACTTCCTTGGTTGTTGATTTATACAAAGGAGATTTTTAACTACAGTTGAGTTAAAACATACCCTTACTATCCCTTCTGTCTTGGAACTACTCTCAATGTACATTTTCCCTCTTTCATTTATAAAACTGATTATGTTTCATGAAAGTATATTTTTTTCTTCCTGAACACCTCAGTTGCATAACAAAAATCTCAGTAAGTGCAAGAAAAATGTATTCTTGTGGAAAAAAATAAATAAATAAGGCTGACAGCAAAATGTAATCACTTCTTTCCAATGTACAAGAGGCAACGATGAGTAAAGTACTAAAAGTCAAAGGAAAATTAGCAGGCCAGATGGCTGGTGAAATCATGACAAAATGACAACAAAATGGAAAACTAATAAAAATAAGAAAGTGACTGAAGGATGTGGATAGAAGACATTCAAAATTAAATAATAAATTCTGAGAGAAAATTGAAAATACCATTAGAGATTACAGAAACCAGGAGATCAAGAGACAATTTCTCCTCTTTTTCCTTCTTCTATGATCTTTTCTTGTTTTTCTTTTATTTTCTGTGTTCTGCTGGGAAAAAAAGAGAACCAATATTCCAAGCATGTTTATGAGGGAACAGTAACAATATAATGAGGAAAGAATCAAGAGCTCCCAAAGAACAAGACAAAGAATAATGCAATCTAATGTTTTATTATATTATTGTATTGTTGCATTATTACAGTGGTAATAATGAAGGTATTCCACCCTCCAAAATATTTATTCCAGATTTCATTTCAAAGCATTACAGAAACCTTAATTAACCCTTATGTGATGTCTCTGAGATAAGTGGTATTTTATTACTTGTTTAGAGATTGGGCCATATTCAATAAGTCTCACTGTTGCTGTTATAATACTATACATATTGCCTGCTCTCTTGAGGTAGGGCTAATGCACAAATGTGTTTTGTCTCCCAAAATAACTAGGACTTTCACACATTCAGGCTTGAAATTAATAAATAGCAATAAACCTATACACACGACAGCATTAAATGTTGTGCAAAGCTACATCAAGACATTCTTTTGTGAATGAGTTGCCAGAAATAGAGCTAAAGGAAATATATACAGAGAGAGATACGCCTTTCAGTAGCTGAAAAAAGCATGTCTGCTTGAAAACAAAGGGAAAATATTTAACCTCCAAATGTGTCCTAGGGAAAGTGTATATTATTAATGTAAGCATGAATACATGATATAATATTTTAAGCAGAAATGCTTAATATGCTGCTTAATATAAGTGATACTAGATCTAGGGAGCAATTTTATATGGAATGAAAATTTAAGAAAAAAATGGTCAGGTAAAAGTAAATGTTTCTGCAGTTCATACACCTTTTGGTGGATGTGTGAACAAATTGGAATCATAGTGTTTTGGATTTATTTATTTATTTATTTATTTATTTATTTATTTATTTATTTATTTTAAGTGAAGAAAAGGAAATGTATCTATTGTTGATCATAGTAACAATAAATGAAAAGGGCTGGAAAAGAGCCAGAGGAGACTGATGACTGGCAAGTGGTGAGAACAGGAATGACTTCCAGTGGAACATAACATCAGGAACTTGTATGATCATGGTCCCCTCAGATCTTAGCAAATTTACATCTTCCAGAAAGTCAGCTGGATTTAACAGCATGGCAACATCCTGCACAGTTGGGGGCAACAAAAAGAAATTTGAAGTTGGTGTTCCTTCCCTGCTGAGTTTTTATATCTCCAGTTGAGAGGCAGCAGGCAGCCTCTGCAGAGTACCTTTATGTGTGTACTTGTTTCATGTCAAAATAGGGAATAAACTGTTGGTGTAGTGCAGCAACAGAGTGGAAGCTTGAGGTTTTCTGATGGAAGATCACCAGCTGCACACATAAATGTGTTCTGCTGGGAAAAAAGAGAACTGATATTCCAAGGATGTTTATGAGGGAACAGTAATAATATAATGAGGAAAGAATGGGCAAAACAAGTTGATAATGAGTTGGTACTGTTATTGACATTACAAGAGACTTGAGATGCTGCAGAAAATGCTGGGTAGAGGATGAATAAGGACGTGCCAACAGGGACAAAACTGAGATTTAATATCCTATGGGAAGTAGAAAGCTTATTTCTAAAAGGACATTTGGGCAATTGGAGACCTCTCAAATAAGTGGGGTGGGGTGGGATGAGGGGGAAGCAACATAAAGCATCAAGAATCTGATATGAAAAGAAAACAACCTTCATCTGCCTATCATTAAAGCAAAAACTTTTAAAATATATCGAATGTAAGGTACTTGAATGGCCTTCTGATATGTTGGTTGCTTTTCTCTACTTCATTTTTACTATTAAGCACAGTCCCAGTAAGGCTTTTTTTCTATTTATTTTTAGCATTTCTTAATCCAGTGTACACATAGATACAGAGAAGAGATCTTATGTTAACATGAAAGAGTCTTCCATCATTTCCAAAGAAATCAGCAGCTCAGATACTGTATCAATGGAATTTCAGCTGAATATTCTTGTTGCAGCACTTTGCTTCCTGGAAGCTCTATAAAACTATTTTCAACAATAGACAGGATTTAAGTAATAAATAAGAAACTTTGCAACATCAGAGATATATGTGAATTCATGAAATATTATCATCATAGGAGACAGACCCATTGTTAGAAATAGCATCTTCTGTAAGATAGTTCTGTATTGTATTCAGTTGAATTGAAAGGAAAAAAAGTCTTAGATCATTTTAAGAAAAATGTTGACCTTTAAGAAAGAATGGACCTATATTTTATTTCTTCTCTTTTCCTAATTTAAAACAACAACAACAACAACAACAACAACAACAAAACTAAACAAATGTACACACAAGTAATTAAGTTTCTTGAATTTGTATCTTCCAGTTTTGAGCCTCACCTTGAACATTGTTATTGCTTACAAATAATTCCAGAATTCTTATGGAAAATATGTACATGAAAAAGCAAATACGGATGGTTTGTGTAAGGTTGCAATTCACAGTTAGAAATGTACCCTTAAATTTATTTCCCATCTGAAAAGTGTATGGAAAAATATTTATGTACATATATAAATCACATCATCAAGACCAGGAAAATCTAAGAGGTGAAGTTGATGTAATAACTATACTGACAGTATGCCCATACAGTGAATACTGCTACTTTCCAAAATTTTGAACCTCTTCTGAAAAAGATTACCATACGTGTAGCTGTAACTTACATTACAAACCAGAAATCACATTCTATCTTGAATTTCACTATGTAGAATTGCATTAATTCCCAGTGTAGCAAGTTTCACCAGAAGTCATTTTCTCAGAGTCTGTTTTCCATGTGAACAATACTTCATTACATGAGTAACTTGAAAGCTGCATTTAAGTTAAACTTAAGTGGTAAGGATCTAAGAACATGCTGCAAAGTGCTTCCTTATATGGTCTACCACTTCACAGGGACTTCTTTAGCTACATTCATCAATGTTTGCTTACTTCTAAAAAAGGAAAATAAAAAAAAAAGAAAAAAAATGTGATGTTGAAAGGAAAATATCAGCAGGAATTTTGCCTGTCAGCAGGCATTTGGAAGCAGCAGGACTTCCATATTTATTTTCTATAATTTCGGTAATTGCCACTTCTGTACTTGCTATAATATAAGTATACCACCACTTGCTGTACAGTAGGTGGTAATTTGTATGTTTTAGTGCTGTGATGCTCCTTACTAACAAGTGGAATAACATCCAAGGTGCCTACAATAAATTGAAAGTTGAATGTACAGATAGTTTTCCTGATTCACTTTCAGCATTTGATAAACAATGCAGATAGTAGCATCCACTAAATCCAAATTCTAGAAGCATTTATACCCAAGTAGCCTTTATTTTGTAGCCTTATGCAAAACCAGATTCTATTCAATTAAGCCAAATTTAATCCCTGATGATTCTATGAATCTATTCCTTCTTCTTTGAAATGTGTGCTCGAACTGAAGATAGCGTTTCTTAAAGGTTGCTGATATGAAAATACTTGTACTTTCTTTTCCTTTCTTACCAAATGGATCCTCCACTGTACAGAGGAGGAGACATTCAACTCCCTTTTTTCCATAATATTTTTTAACTTAAAGGGTTTAAATGAAGCTACATAGAAAATATGTTGATTTCATATCATGCTCTGTACCTCAGAAAAAGGTTCACATTTTTTCTCAATTATCTGTTAGTCTAGACTGGCCTAAACTTCATGCCATTTAAAGAAATACTATTCATCTTTTAAAATTCAGATTTCAAAAATAGACTTATTTACTTATAATAAACCTTACTTAAGTAATAAAACCTCTCTAGAACTTCTCCGAGAAAGTTTTTAATAGTAACATAAAAATTGTATGCTTTTTATTTTTTACTTAATATTAGCTGCTGTGAATGAGCAAATTAACTAAGAAAACAGACAAAATCACTTTGCTCTTTCCTATCTTTCTATCATTTCTCCTGGTTACATTAAACACTATACATATGCACATTTTATCTGAACTGAGTTTCTAAACTTTTGAAAATTTTCTGTAAATTCTTTTGGGACATACTTTGTTATGTAACTGGCAGTTATCTTTATCTGCTGTTTGAAAAAAAAAATGTAAAAAAACCTTCTCTTCAGCAGTGTGTAGGTTTTTCATTCCTTTCTTAGGAAACAGAAAAGTTAAAATAAATGAACATCAAAAATAAACAAGGAACTGTACTTAATTGCAAATAATTAAAATAAATAGGACTAGTGAAGTATGAAATATTGTTCTAATGCAGAATGTTGTAGACAGGTAATATGATTGTATTTTCCATATCCTTATAACAACTTTCCCAGGGGAAAAACAAAAATAAAAACAACAAACCAAAAATAACAAAATAAACCTAAAAAAAACCCAAACAAACAAACCCACAATTGCTATCAGTATCAGTTTATTTCCTGTAATATATGCATAATTTTTATCTAATTTTCACTGGGCTTATAATTCTTAATTAAATAATTCCTGTTTAAAGATTTGTCATTGCAGAGATTATACTCCTGAGAATCAAAGTGTAAGTTGAAGTCTAAATAATTTGTCTGGAAGTGACAAATTAATACAAAAGGAGATGCTAATATACTTTTTTTTTTTTTTTAAACTGCAAGTGATTTTTTAATAATGAAACTAATTATTCAAGATTTTGTTTGAAATTTGCTTTTCTTTCTGCACTTGTAAACTAAATGCTGTGTGATTTCTTTAAAAACAAGTGTCTGGGCTGTTTGAATAGTCTGATATCATGTTATCTTCCTTGGAAGTGCTGAGAGTCATAAATTAACTAATTTCCACTGTATTCTATTAGAAATTACTGATGAGACAAAGTTTTAAAAATAGATCTGCAGAATTTCCAATAATGACAAGTACTTCCCCAAAACTTTGTCATTTCCTATGTATTCAGAACTCAAAGCACTACAAAATTTAAATGTGTTTCAAGGACATGAATCATCTTATGTTTCACTAGACTCAGCTGAGTTCCTTCACAATGCATATGAAGCCCTGTCTGCCTCGCTTGTTCCTTCTGAGTGTGTCAACCAGTGTACAATCAAAACTAGCTTGCTATAGCATAATAAAATAATGTCACCAAATCACCTCATAAGTACTTTGTAACACTGTGATGGTGGTAAGAGGAAATGTATTTTATATAAATTTGAGAGCACTGTGACCGATAACTAGATAACAAATATATGTGTGTCTAAACGGATATGCACCCAAGAAGGTGCGTAAGGAACAACCCATAAGCAGGTCATTCTGCCATCTAAGAAGGATGAATGGCAAAATTAAAGGCAATGTTTCATGGGGAAAGGAGGAATAAGAAAGTTAAAACACCAAGACTAACTGAGGAAAGATGGAGAAGGCAGGGCATTCCTTTCTGACTTACTTTGTCTAAGAGATCTCTAGCCTAGTCACTGTAACTTTGGCACTTCAGAAACACCAGTGGCCATGACCTGTGTGTTGTGAGCTCCAAGACACTGCAAACTCACTATTAACTTCAGACATAAATATTAGGACAGTTGCATGTGAGTAGTAAGTGTGTAGTGGTAATGATAATGTTTAGGAGTAAACCATTGGCTTGCAGACAGTTGCTAATGAATTCATGAATCTGTTAAAGTTTTTTTCTTGAAGTTTGAAGCTGGCCTCATTTATCAGTCTTCTAAACATTCCAGTCACAGCAATCTCTAATCCCCTAACTGAAATGTATGTACATATATTCAGTTGTAACAACATATAATCCTTTGTAATAAATTACTGTTTGTACTGTCACAAGAATAAATATAAACTACATAGAAGATACAGATCCTCTAAAACATTCAGAGCACTCCTGTTTTGTAAAGAAAAATAGCTTTCTTTAAGGTTTACCCAGTACAAAAATAAATTGACAAAGCTTGACAACCATTTAGTCAGTGTTTTTCCAGTGTTTACCTCACAGAAGTAAAACTTTTTATGACATCTGTAATTCTTAAGTCATTCCCAAGAGGGACATATACACAGCGCCAGTTCCTATGTTATAATGTTCCTGACAAACGATACACAATGAAATGATAATGAAATACAAAAACTGCTCTGAAAATAACACCTCCTATTTTGTTATTTTGTCTCATGATTTCAGAGGCAGATGCTGGTGATATGGTAGTAGAAGTTGAACCTTCCTGCCAATATTCCACTACATGTTGTTTTTGCTGTGCAACGGACAGCAGAAGGGAAGTCAGACAAAACAGTGTCTGACATGGAAGTGATGCTTATGTGACAAAGGTGTGTAGTTGAATTCCTCCATGCAGGAAAAGTTACACGCTGACATTCATTAATGCTTGCTGAAGCACTTGTGGAGACCAAATAGTGGATATGAACACAGTGAGATGATGGGAGCGCATTTCAGCAGTGTCAACAGTGACATGGAATACAAGCCGTGTTCCATAAACATGCACAGCACTCACACTTTGAAAAGTGAAGAGCATCTTGATGAGTTCATCCATATAAATTGGCAGATTATGACCAGGAAACTGTGTATGGAGCTGAATATCATCTTAAATATGTAGGAAATAATGGTGGCAACAACAGTATATAGTTATATTACAAAGTTTAGGCCAAGCAGGTCCTATGAATGCTCACACATGAAGAGAAAGAACACCACGTGCAATTTTGTCAGGACCTACTGAACCAATAAGAGGCTGAAGGTAACAATTTCCAGGATCACATCATTACTGGTAACAAGACATGCTGTCACCACACCAAGTCACAGTCAAAACAACAGTCCGTGGAATGGTGACATGTGAATTCTTCATAGATGAAAAAGTTAAAGACACAGTCCTCAGGTGTAGAGTGAAATCCACTGTCTATTGAGATAGGAAAGGAGTGATCTTCCTGGGTATCCCGAAACCCAGATAATCTATCAACTCTGACCATAACACTGTGACACTAATTAAGCTGCAGGTTCAAGCCAAGGGCTGGAACTTCTCTGAAAACCAGAGAAGATGACAATCTTTTTCCTGTAACATGATAATGTCAGGCCCCATGCCAGTTTAAAGACCATGGAGCACACTGCAATTCTTAGCTGGATCATTCTATCACATCCACTGAGTAGTCCAGAGTTGGCACATTTATATGTGCATGTGTTCAGGATGATGGAATGTTGCATGAGCAACATTTTCCTAGCAACAATGCTGTCATAGCAGCTGTGAAACAATGCATCACATCCATTGTGCAGCTTTTTATGAGTGAAACATTCAGATTTGTGTCCATCATTAACAAAAATGCATAGTTAATGGTGGTAATGGTTGAAAATCAGTGTTCTGTAGCTCAGAATATTGCTATCAAGTAGTGCTATTGCACTGTATGCATCTGTTGTTATTTCCTTGGAAATTACTTTCCAAGAAGACTTTACTTTCAAAGCAACCTACATATTTGCTTTTCATGAATACTACAGTACAATTATGTTGAAACTGGGAAGTAATTCTAATATTTTAGGCATGTGCTTTATTATAATTTTTTAACAAGTAAAAAAATCCAAAACAAAACATTATTCAATTGGCACTTTTGTAATTATATCTCAATGAAGTCCCTAGACTTTCCTAAAAAAGTAATTTAATTACTAGTTTTTGTTGTTGTTGTTGTTGTTGTTTTTAATCTGTGTTAAGAATCAAGATAACAAAGGAGAATTTATTTTATTTTATTTTTAGCATTTTACACAGTTAAAAGCTTCTGAAGTTTAAAATGGAAAATTTCCTTTGCACGATGTGCTACAAACATTTACTGTTACATTGAGGAAAACAACAAGAAAGCAAAGTTCTAAAGGAATAATGCATTTATTCTTTTTTTCTTATTTTCAAACAGCAATCCACTGTGCTTTTCAGAGAAGGATGGAGACTGATGAGAGAGCTCTATTGATCCACCTCTTTCCCACCCCCAAATGAATAGTGCCCACAAGCAAACTAACTTCAAAGAGACACACTGATCTGAAGACAATTTAAATGGGAAGGGGGAAATGTGTTTGGGAGGAAGAATTCTCCTACAGTAACTAAATGCTAACTATCAAAATTTAATATATTTAAGAGGTTGTAGAAATCACATTATCCAATGTCCTCAGCAGTCTTTTGCACCCCCTTAGTTTCAGAAAGCTTCATGTTGGCCAAAGACTGTCCCTGATTTTCAAAGAACAAACTAAACAGTAGATTTCCGAAGACTGAGCCAAGAATTTGAAACTTATAACCCGTTAACTTCATCTTTGCCTTGTTAATTTGTGCTACATGCGAGTCTCCTATAAATAAAGACGTGCCAAAAAAAGAAGTTGAAAATGTGAAAACAAATGAAAAATCATGCACATAACATATTAATTATATAATTTCCCTTCTGTTTTCTCCAGTGTGCTCTTTCAAAAACAGAAACAATTTAATAAAGCAGTTTCTAATAGATTACAGGAGAACAGTTATTTCTTCTGAAGTCCAGATTTTGCTTCTTTCATGAGCATTTCCCTCAAAACGCATTCTTTGCAAACCACAGAGAGAACACTAATAACCACTGCGAATAATTACAAAAAATTTCAAACATTTTCCACTGAGTCTTCAGAGCTGGTGAATAACTGTCAAGTTTGTTAGGGAGCAGTATCTCCAACTAACAATGATAGAGTTTGAAATACATAGAAAAATAATTATAAGTCATTTTGCATTTCTAACGAGAATCAATATTTAAGCTTATGCCAAGATTTATAACCTCATCTTCAAGTGTTCATAACTTGCTATTGATATCATTTTTCTGTATTCATTTAAGGTACTTCTATTGTCAGATCATATTTTAGTTCAATTTCTAATTATTGCTAAATAATTTGCTGAATTTTACCACCTCATTTTATATTAAATTTATAAGCCCTATTACTCTGTTGGGAGTGGATAATGGTGATTGAGGCAAATTTAATCGAATCTCATTGCACATTATTATTAGTAATCATGTAAGTTTCTTACCAGACTACACTCAAGCCTACTCCATGAATTATTAGGGAAAATTCTGTGTAATCTACTTTTTCTTATAAGATACTCCTTTTCATTGAATGGGAAATAAGAAAGCAGTAGAATAAATAACAATAAAGTTTATTCTGTGCGGGTAGCACTAATTAAATATCCTTCTGATATTTATGAATACATGGTTAACAAAAAAAGACTAAGTAGGATATCTATTTATTTATGCACTCTTTTTAAATCCTACAACTTTAAAGTGCACAGTTGTCTAAGGTCTCTTTGCATTGCTTTGAGTAGAAAAGTTGCTATATTGGGCTATCCTTTTAACATTTTATAACTTTAATTAGCTGGGTTTCTTTGTTATATCTGTTCTCAATAAAACAGTGCCACTGTCTGCATCTCTGGAAGTAATCAATACTAAAGAGGAAGGCATTCTCTGTATTCACTCTTGTGAATGAAGAAGTAGGTTTGTCCAGTTTCAGTAACTTCCCACCAACAAACTCTCATTTTTACTACTAGAAGCCAAACAAACATATTCCTATTAATTTATTCATGATCACATCTTTATTGCTTAAATGTAGGCTTAAAACAGAGAACTTGTAATTTAGGTCTGAAGTTAAATCTTCAACTTCGTACCTATCAGAATATCCTCTCCCAGATGCCTATGAGAATCTTTTACACTTTTTTCATGAAAATGGGATTTCTGGATAAATAACTTGTTTATAATAATCCTCAGAGAATCTCATATTTTAGTCTTAGTTATTCATTAACTTGGCAGTTATAGGTAAAAAAAAAAAAAAAAAAAGCAAAAAAAAAGCTTAAGATCTAGCTGATTGCTGTTTGCTCTTCCAGTTTTGTAAGCATTCATTCTATTAACCTCTCCTCCCCAGAACTGCAATAAACTTAATTTAAACCTTGCCTTTCCACAATGGAAAAATGGCCTTCTGACTATTCTTCTCTGCTGTGTTTTGATCTGGAAAAATGTTTGCCTTTTAAGACGACAGATTTCAGCTGGTACAGTTTATGACTCCTGCACTACAAGACCTCTTTTCCAGCTGTATTTCTGTAAAATGAATTTTCCAGAGTATATTTCTTGCAGAACATATTACTTTTCTCTTTACTTCCTCCCAAAAAAGTCAAGAATAAACAAGAGAAAATAGAGATGCAGGCATAACAGGTAGGAATTACTAATTTTTCTCCAATTGAAATAGAATCCTGCAATTTCAGCAGCTGAAATTTGAAATAATCCAGCTATTAGAAGATTTATTCTTGGGAAATATCTTCTCCAATCAATCTCTTATTTGAAGTATCTATAGATTTTTTTTTGCCTAGAATCTCCCTTTGCCATTGAATGGTTTTATTACCTGCAAATGAAACAAATGAAAGTGTGATTTAAAACAGACCATCTGTGAGAAAGCACAATGCTGGGAGCCCAATTTTTTTTTCCTCTTTCCAAAAGCTCAACTAACTTCCTAACATTCAATCAAGAACTTCTGGTGAGGAAAAATTTAAAAAATTCATTTATTTTTGTTCAAAAAAAAAAAAGTATATAATTACCTGATAGGAGGAAAAATAAGATCAAAAAGTTTAAGAAAACACTACATTTGCCTTTGAATATATCTTTAAAAAGAAAATGAACCACAGGTTTACAGTTACTAATAAGGTGTTATCTTTAATGAAATAATTTGATATTCTGAAACTAAAGGAAGATCCAATAGCACTGGGGATGATAAAGAGTGAACAGAGATTGGAAAAAGATCACACGAATATCTGATGGTTATTTTAACAGCAGAATCTAATGCCAGATAGTCCTATAAACAACTTCTATGAGTCTGTGAGACTGTGTCCCACTGCTTCTAACATGCAGTCATTTTTTAAACTCAAAAATCTTAGCAAGACACAGCTAGACATTACATACTAGTTAAAGTACATCGAGAAAGGAAAGGAAAAATGAAAGACTTCAAGATCCCTGTCAGTTAAAGCAGCATGATAATAGGAAGTTTTGAACCATCAAACAGAAGGGTAAGTAAAGATGTTAATATTGATTGGAAGACCAAAAAAGGATCTGTTTGCTACATACACTGCTTTTGGAAATCTATGAGCACCAAAATCTGCTAGTATCAATAACTTTCTGAGAAAAGACTAGAAGAATTACTATTCACTTAATTCTTCCCAAAAAGGTGGGTGATATAAATAGTACACTGTCCAGATCAGAACTGAAAATGAGGGCAAGCTTTGCTGCTGCTGAAAATAGAGCCCACTGCCTGGATTTACGGGTCACAGGTTTTTGCCTGTGTCTACACCTTATAATAAAGAGTGAAAATGTAACAGAAAAGCCATAAAAATGTATGGTCCTTATGTGTTTTACCCTCAGCTACTAAGCAAAAGGAGACATCACTGTTAAAGTGTTCTTAGGAAACTAACAGGAAATTATTTTTTTTCTCTTTTATCTTGACCATTTCTAATGTGTTTAAAAAATAGTTGGAGATAAAGGAAATAAAGCAAGAAAAATAAAGTGGAATGTAAAAACATTTTCAAACCCTTAATCCAGTCTCCTTTATACATTTCCATATATTATCTTGTTTGATTTAGATCCTATTATGCTCTGATATCCTCTGTAATTTATACATTGAATAAATTTAAAAATTATGACATGAATGATGATCTCGAAATATATCTGGATATAATTAAATTGCTGAATTTCTGTAACAGAACAATAGGTCACTTTAATATAAATCTGTTGTGAAACTTCAGATATAAGATCCATGAAAAAAAAGGAATATTTTTAAGAGTAGTAAAATTGAGTGGGAATAAACCATTAAAAAAAGAATATTAAGTGTTGGTGGGATTTCTTTTCTTTAAAGGCCCACCTTAAACAGATAAAGACAACTCTGAGAGGACTGAATAATAGAAGATAGAGGAATAGAGTCCTAGGATTAAAATTTAGAATTTTGTTTTTATTCAGATCCTATTTTGATTCTCTGCATTGAGAGCTATAGTCACCAGTTTCTTTCATTTCCTAATACAGTGAAAACTTGATCGATACATCCTATGGACACACATAGTGAATCATATAGTGCAGATCATCAACCTCAGTGCCCCAAGGCTGTCCTTATACTCACCATTTCTAGCTTGCTATGTTGGCCTAACAATCATAACACTGACTTTTCATATTGGTAGCTGCAGTAACGTCAAGTAATCACACTGTATTTATAGGGAATATAATTATCATTGCAATATATCTTATCAAAAAGGCTTTGCATGATTATGTACACCCGGAGGGTAACTTTAAAGGGCTTTTAAAAGTGAATGTAAGATTTTTTATTTCATTTTTTTATATCCTTAGAAACAACTTCTAAGTGAAAAAAATAAAGATTTCTTATTAAAAAAACAAAACAAAACAAAACAAAAAAACAACCATATTTTATTGAATGTATGCTTTTTGCTGATACTCTGCAGGGAGTGCTTTTCTAGAAAGCAGACCAAACAGCTTGTGTGCAAGTATTTGGGAACATAAAGCAAACTGCCAAGATACTTTCCATTTTATTAAGTAGATAGCATTTAGATTGGATGCTGTTGATTTTGCTTTAGCTTGTAATATCTGTACTGTTTCATATAACAATATCAATTGAATTGAACCTACATTTTTGATAGGCCCAATTTTTAAAGTGTAAATTTCATTTCCTTCCACATCCTATTTGTGGTTCGTACATTACAGAAATCCCATGGAGGACTTCTGGCAGAATTTGTAATCCCTTCAAAACACAACATTTAAATGGGAAATGTCAGTGAAAAAAAAAAAAAAAAAAAAAAAAAAAAAAAAAAGTCAGTGCAAATACTTCAGTGCAAATACCTCAGATCATCAATATGCACTGAATATCTTCAAGGGAAAGGGAATGCTGGCACACTGACATGACTAAAGCCATAAAAACATGTATCAGTATTTTCCAGACCTGAATATTGAATTTCAGCTCACCAGTCTGTTTGAAGCATCCTGTAGAAATTTGAGATAAGCTGCAGTTCCCATCAACTTCATCAGTTGAAGTCTGGGATATACAGTGTACTTAGCCTCTTGAAGATCAAGAAATATAAAGTTGAGAAGCTTTTAATGAATAAAAACAGCAATTATGATTCATTAATATAAATATGTTACACAATTATTACTACCTGTACCTTCTTTTATATATCTGGAATGAAGTGGAGAGAATAAAGAAGGTTGAATTGAAAATAATCAATTAAAGGAGAAAAGCATTTGGAGAAAATCATCTTAAAAAATACATTTATAACAAACCTGCTGATAAAAATACTGGGAACACTTGTTTCCAATCTGTTAAAGTAATAGTGGCATCTATCTCTCCTATTAACTATTCATATTCTATGTGCTCCTTTTCTGCAGATCATTTAGTACAATGGCCTAGTTCTCTGCCTTTGCTCTCACTCTGGGCTGCCTTTCTACATTAAGAAAAATCCATTTCTTCAACCAGGTGGCTGTATTCTTATAGTTAATACGTTTCCTTTTCTATTTTTGATTCCAATTACGTACCGAAGGTATATAGTCTATTTAAATAGAATGTCTCCTCTTGCCCAACATTCTCTTTTGTGTTTTTCTTTTCTCTTTTCTCTGAGATTTCAAGACAGGTTTAACACAGACTATGAGAACACACCTAGGGACTGCAGAAGTTAGAAAGGACAAGTTTCAGAACAAAAGCAATTAAGAAGTGTGAAAAAGAATGATTAAGCAGTTTGAAGTCCCTAGTGATAAAGACAAATTAAATAACTAAGCAACGTTGCATTTCAAGTTCTGGCACAGAATTTGTCAAACACACCTGTAAAAATGGTGCTTGCCTTTTCAAGTGCTGTTTGAACAAATGGTTGCATGTTCTCTTACTACTATTTGGGTTTGGAGTTTTCATTACAGTCTTGCTTGAATGACTGATGACTGTTGTTTGTGAATAGTGCAGCCAACACTAGCACAGAGCCAGTGGTGAATCAAAAGAATATTCCTTCCGGAGGCAAACCATGCACATTTTCTAATATAGTATTTATTCAAAGAAATAGTAAAAAGTTGATTAATTTCACAGTTAATTAAACCTCAATTTGTCATAATTTTGAGATGAGATCTTTATTTTCTGTAGTTGTACTAGTAATGCTCACAGTAGCTTCATAGATTGCTTGATTAATAGTTTAATCAGAGAGCATTTAAGATTAGAGAAATACTTCATATCTTTCACTGTCTTGATATCTGTTAATTCTTATCAGTGCAAGGAAATAATATCATTTCTTTTTCAAGTGAAAATAGGGAAATCCTCTCAAAACTGGAATAACTATGCTTAATTTTATAAGGAAGCAAAAGTGTTCTTATGTAGCAGAATTCTGCCTATTTTTTTTTTTTAACATTTCTCTACTGAAATGCATTCTGATTTTGTTACTGCCATTGCTGTCAAGAATTATGACTCATATCAACATGAAAAATATGTATCATTTTCTCTACGAAGAAGAAACATATAATTTGGTATTTACCATTTGTCAGGAAAAAAATAAATAAAACGAGAATTAGTTGCATGAAGACCTTTGAGGTTACAAATATAAAAATAGATCTTATAATTCTAAACTTGCACTGTCCACAGCTCATTGTAAAGCAAATGATAAGCACATCCAAAATTAGTGTCCTTGGTACTAATGTCATTGAATTCCTAGAAAACATTTCCTCACTTATGAAGGGCAAGAATGTAATTGATAAAAAAAGTCAGCAAAACATGTGATCAGTTTGATAAACTTTTATGATGATTGTTTTGTTAGAAATGGTGAGAGCAGTAGATATTGTATATAACTTCAGGAAGTTTTTTGACACTCTCTCCCTTAAAATCATCACAGAAAAACTGACCAATTATGATTTTGGTAAGAAGACAGTGAGGTGGAATGACAAATAGCTGAGCAGCCAAGCCCAGAGGGTACTGATCAGTAAATGAAAGTTTATTTAGATGTCTGTAAATAGTAATGCACTCCAGATGTCAATATTGTGTCCAGTTCCATTTAAAATCTTCAATAATTATCTAGAGGATCTGGTAGATTATACCTTCAGAAGTTTGGCTTATGTTACAAAACTAGGAGGAGCAGCTGGTAGACAAGAAGTTGTGTTGCCAATCAGAGGTTCTGTGACACACTGGAGAAATACGCTGACAGAAACTTCATACAATTCAGCAAGAACTGTAATTTCTTTAACTGGAGAGAAATATTCTTATGCCAGAAACTTGGGGGCACTCAGCTGGAAGGTAGATTTATAGAGAAAGATGTAAGTGTCTTAGTGGACATCAAGTTGAAAGTGAGCTGGTAATGTGCCCTTTCCACAATCCTTATCCTAGTCTACATTAAGAACGAATTAATATGAAAAGGGAGGAGATCCTTCTCCTTTGTTCAGCACATGTGATACCACACCTGGAGTAGTCTAGCCACTTCTAGGCTCCCCAGTAAACATATTGCCACTGGGGAGAATCCAGCAAAGAGCCACAAAGGGATTGAGCTAGTGCATATCTCTGGTTAGGAGAGGCTCTCTGTTCTAGAGAGCTAAGAGTGCTGGGTCACCCTGCAGTTGCATTGGAACAGGTGTCCAGATGTCTCTTTCAACCTTGAACATTCTGTGATTCTGAAGCTTTTTGCAGAGTGTGAGTAGAAAAAGAAATGATGAGGATCAACCTAGAGATTCAAAGTAAATATTTATTTAGTAAAACTAGAACTCAACGGTTAAGACACACTTGTAAGTGATGTTACTTTGCCTTCCAGCAAGTAACAAACACCTAGAAGCAAATCTCGCATTTCTCTCACTCTTATGCCTTTTGCTTTTAAAGTGGATGTCGCGGGTTAAGCAAGATCTACCTGTGCCCGTGACAGGGGGGCCGCTGGCCCAAAAGGGCCGCTGGCCCAAAAAGGGAAGGGGAAAAGGGAATGGGAAAAGAAAACAGCGGCAGCGATCTAAGGAGGCACACTTATTTACTAAATACTAAATCAGAATACAGAATAATACAATATAATACAATATAATAGTAATTAAGCAAAAGAGAGAGAGAGAGTGAGTCCCAAAAACCGAAAGGCCTACTGTAAGCTCTAGGTGAAACGGCTGGAAGGCACTCCACGCTCCGAGGATCCGGGAGAGTGTGAGATTTCAGTCACGGGAGTGAGATTATATACTGTCCTTGTCCCGTGACTCTATCTCATGCCCGTGATGTCCTCTGGGAAACGTAGTCTTCTTCTGCGAGCTAAACCTTTGTGAATTATTCATACTTTACATGATGTTATGATGTGGAATACTGATAGCAAAATTACAAAAGTATTAAACCATGACAGTGGACAGTATCTATCACAAGACTTAAACTTTGTTTTTATAACAAAATCAGAAAAAAAATGAAGTATTTTTATCATACATAGACACAGAAAGACAGATTTGAGATAAAGAGGATAGAGCAGTATTTCTCTAAGCTCAGGATTGCTACGGTGGCTAGCTAGCCATATCTTGTCCCTCGATCAGGGAAGTTATCTGATCTTCCAACATGAAAGCCATGACCAGCTGTCTCCTGTTCCTATGAATAATAGGCAATATTAATATATTCTCCAAAGTTTTATGCTGTATTGCTTTCTAGTACCTTTTCTTCTGTTAGAATCATGATGTTAAGGTCCTGTTCCACTGCCACATAATTGGTGAAACTTACATGTACTGAATCTGGATGGGATGAAGTAGTGAAGTTAACTTCCTTTATAGTTGTTGTATTTTACAATTGTAGATAAAACGACATTAATAACATGTCGGTATTTTGGCTACTGTTGAACTAAGGCTAAAACTTTATATTCCTCACCAAAGCTAAGTAGAATGGACGTGGGAAAGAGGAAGGGGATAGAGACAGGACAGTTGACTCCAAGTAACTAAAGGGATATTCCAAACCATATGATATGATCTGCAATAAAAGTTAGGGAAAAGGAGGAAAGGAAGAACATCAGGACAAATGGCACCTGTCTTCCCATGTAACTATTATCAAAACCTGCCTGAACGCATTCCTGTGTGACTTAATCTAGGTGTTCCTACTCCAGCAGGGGGATTGGACTAGATGATCTTTCAAGGTCCCTTGCAATCCCTGACCGTCTGTGATTCCGTGATAATTATGTATGACAAAGCCCTACTTTTCTGGAAATTTGTCTGCTGATGGGAAGTAGTGAATTAATTCCTTATTTCTCTGTGCTTGCCCAGGCAATTATTATGTTACCTATTACACTGTTTGCAACTCAACCCAGAAGTTTTCTCACTATTACTTTTCCAATTCTTTTCTCCAGCCATGTGGAGAGGATTGAACAAGTGGCTGTGTGGAGCTTAGCTGCACACTGCAGTTTAAGCCATACTGTCCAAAGCAATTGCCACATGTGCTGGTACCCTGCTTTTCAAGAAATTGCTGGATATTTCTCTGCTGATGGGAAGTAGAGAATGGATTTGTCTTTTTGCCTTGCTTCTTGCAAAGGTTTTGCTTTTATCCTGACTCATGAGGTATTTTTCATCTGATTTTCTCTCCTTCTATCCTGTGAGGAGAGGGTGTGAGGAAACAACTGGATGAGAATCTGGCTGCTTCCTGAGGTTAACCTTCTAGAGGGAAAAAATCTCTCAGTTCCTGACAGCACATTTACTTTGCCCATTCAAGATAAATTGGAGATACACCTACACATCCACTTCAAGCCCTCATTACACAGTCATAAAATACCCTCTCAGAGTTTTCCAGATACTTTACCTACAATGCAAAGATATTATGATTTCCATGACAACGCTGTCACATATCATACTCACTGGTTTATTAAGCCCCTCTTCAGAAGAAAGAAGTGTCTAGCATCTATGGTGTCACCTGGAGCAGGGTCTTTTATAAATGCAGACTCTTATTATTTTACAACAGGCCAAATTAGATTAATATCTTTAGATAAATTGTTCATAAATAGCATCAATATTCCACCATGTTGGAATTCTTTTAAAATATTTCCTTCAAGAAACATTCTTACTTCATATAGTATGGATTTATATGTGATACAAAACACATGTTAAAAAAGTCAGATTATAAGGTTTCAGAAACATACCTGTTTCTCTGAAGCGTTATATGCAGAAAGAGTCTTTAGTAACAAAAACTAACTAATCTCTGAAAAACCATGACTAGAGGACATATTTCCTGAAGAGGTTAAGATCTGGTTGTTCATCTGAGAATATGTGATGGATATGCAAAGGATAGCATAATAAATCTTTCCTTGACAATTGTGTCATCTATAAACTAATAAAAATATTAGAGACGGGGCAAATTTGATTTTTTTTTTATGTCTTCTGTGCTAGTTCTCTTACTTAAAAGGAAAACTATCCTCATCACTATCCCCTTGAAATATGCCATAGTATTCTTCAAAAGGTTCTGCTGTAGAGGCCTCAAGCTACAATATGAAGAAAACCACCCCTGAGGAGAAACTGTAATTTTGAGAAAGCATATGACTGAATGCCCTCCTTTTTATAGATAAACTGTTAGTGGGTACTGTGGTGATTTCAAACTGAACAAAAGACCATCCAAATTCTTTTCCTCTAAATTTATTTCAGGTGCAAGCCTACGAGAAGATCCAACTCTTCACACTGTCAATAAGGAATATAGAAACACATAATCTATTCCATATCTCCATCTGATGACAATATTGTATGTAGCACATTAAAGGTATGAAACACGTGTACTGAAGGAAATGATCCTCGGTTTAACTTTGTACATAGCATACAGCCTTTATTAAGAGAACATTTTTCCATGATTGATTTATACCATGTAATCCTTTCTGTCCCACAATAACCAGCGTCCTAACATAGTTCCATAGAAAAATGAATTTCAGATAAATTCATATATTTTTTTAAATCATCTTCAAATTCTCTCAGTTGTATTGTTTTGGTTTTTTTTAAGGTTAGAAAAATCTTATTTTCATATGCAGTTCTTACTGTGAGATTCAGAGATCAATATCTGAATACAGTTTTTTTTACTTTCAACGAATCTTATGACATTTTTACTGCATTTTTCCTTAAAAAAAAACCAAAAACAACAACAGAAAAAAAACATAAAAATATGGTGCACATATTCACTTTGAAATGCGTGGCTGCTTTATATACACAGTTACGATTTGCCCTTTTCTGGGGTATTTTCTGTAGCAATAATACAAAGCACTTGGATTATATTAAGACTAAAAAATTTGGTCTCTCTCAAATTTTTTTTTGATTGTGAGATTGTTTTTCTTTTTTACTGTTACTGGTTTAGTTCACATGAGATGCTAATAAATCAGTTGGAAGCATATAAGAAGCAATATATCAGGAAGAAGTTTGTCTCACACAAGAATTTATACAAATGTGTTTCGTATCAGCCATAAGATAAACTTGATCCTTAAGAGGGAAATTTAAAAGCAAAATCATACATTGACTTCTTAAACTTTTCAGGGAAATTTCTGTTCTAACTTATAGAAATGTATTTACTCTCTGTCTTGTTAGACAATTTAGGCATTTGTTCTGTTTTCTCCTAGAATGTTTCCAAGTTTTGACAGAAAATTCGTTCTTAGTAACATTAAAACGTTAAGAAAACAAAAGTGAAACTATAATTTTTATATTAATTCATCTCAAAACAAAGTATTCTACATTGATAAAGAAAATGAATATATATATATTGAAATAAAATTTTCTATCCAAAGTCCACCAAAACTTTTGTCTTTTCTTTGAGGACTTTTAGTTTTAATGAGCTCTTCTTTCCTTTCACTTGCCTCCTTAATTGTCATACATTTTCCATAATTAACTGTGTCTGATTCAGCAGGGAGACTATGATAGTGTTGGAGGTGAAGTCTGGCTATCTAAAATGTTGCAGTACAAGTAAAACCAAACAAAAAACCACTACTTTTAATGAAACCACTTTTCAGAAATATCTATAATCTTTGTGTAGTTTTTGTCAAAGGGGGTGACATCAACAAGAGATTAAACTACAAATGAAATCTGTTACTGATGCTTCCATTTACCCATATGTTAATTGGAGAAGTTCAGCCTTCTAGGCTTACAATCTGGTAACTTTCAGCAATATTAAATTCAAGTAAGTTTCACAAGAAATAAAACCAACAACCTAACAAAGCATATCCTCAATGTTCTATGGCTAAGTCAGGGTTTTTGTACTGGGGAGGAATGGGAGGAGCATGCTGATGGGGTGAACTCTGTAAGCAGAGCCCAGCACTGTTCCACGTCACATCAAAGCTATGACTGCTCTAATAGGGACCCACAGCTGCCAGAGCTGAGCTGTGAGCAATGCTGGGAGTGCTTTGGGAGGGCATTTTTAGAAACGGGGAAATCTGCTGCTTAACAGCAGATGGGATTGAGAGGTGAAAGTGAGAGACCAGCCCTGCAGGCACCAAGGTCAGTGCAAAAGGAGGGCAGGAGAAGCTTCAGGCACACAGCAGCAGATCCCAGCAGCCCAGGAGAGGCCCACAAGGAGCAGGCCGTCCCATTGCTGCCCGTGGGCACTGCACAGAGCAGATACCTACCTTTAGTTTGCTCTAAATTTCTCATATCTCTAGTCTGTTAGAAATAGGTAGTAAATTGCATTAACCACCTTTATGCTGAGTTTGTTTTGTGCCTGGCAGTAATTGGTATGCCATTTCCCTGTCCTTATCTCAACCCCTAAGCCCTTTTTCACTGTATTTTCTGCCCCTCTTCCTTTAAAAACAAGATATGAGAGAACACCATAATGGAGTTCACCTTCCTGTGAGTGCAAAACAACCACAGAATTATGTGAATTAAAATCTTCATGAGAGATGCTATTGAAGAAAACAAATGTTAACATATGTTACTAATAATTCATCTTTCAAAGTAACTTTATAATAGCTAGCAGAAGGTAACTGAGGATTTGCAGATACTAAATAACATAGAATTATTCTATTATTCTCCTGAAACAGATATATATATGCATATATGGAAATTAATATTTTATTACTTTAATAGCAATTTTACATTTCTTTAATGTCATTTACATGGCTAAAAGATGTGTATAGATACAATTTCTCTCAATGAACAGTTAACCTTAAGTTCTAAATACTGTTACTACAAAAGATAATTACTTCTTTTTTTTTTCCACCAAAATAAATACATCAATGAGACAGCTTTCAAATATGGATTATGAAGGAAAATGGAAAGTGGACTCTCAGATGTTTTTACATTCTTTTTATATAGTTGAGGTTTTGTAGTAAAAAAAAAAAAAAAAAAACCAAACAAACAAAAAAAACAATTATTAGCCTTTCATGGTATTTAGATAATAAATTTCTTACCATAAACTGGATTTTGACTGTAGCTCTGATAGTACAAACTGATGGAGATAAACTGTATCTGTTTACCAACTAAATGGCTAACAGGGAGATATCACAGACCAATAGTTACTTTGAGGATACATTTGTTCCTGTAATTCTTTCAAACATCTCTTATTGGAAGTAAGTATATGGCTGCACTTATTGGTTGCATGGCTGAGAACAAATATGTTTAATTGCATATAAGATGGAAGCTGTTCTGCACTGAAAACTCATGTCATGCCCCATAATTTATCTGTATAGGAGGCTTTTCAATACAGTACTGACATAATTAAGCAGCTGAAGATATTAACTTACTTTGACATGTGGAAACTTGCAAGTTTTGTTCCTTTTTCTTGTGGTTTATTTTTAACTGTTTCAGAAACAATAAAAACTTAACTTGAAGGATCTTCAGTGATGTGACAATGAATATTCACTGACATAAATGCTCACTGTAAGAAGATCTTAAAAAAATTAAAACAAACCCACACAACCAAAAAAATAACTGTGGTCTTCAATTCACCTAGTATCTAAACTACAGCTCAAAATATCTTTTGGTTGCTTTCAAATGTTTGAGACACTTCTTTCTGAAATCCTCTGCTGAAATATTTAATCTCTCTTTAGATTTTCTTCGTTCACTTCTGTGATGACCTAATATTCATCTTCTTTCCCTTTCCCCAATTTCCCAAAGTTACACTGTCCTTCCTGCTTTTCTCCAAGTGATTCTTGGCTTATAGTTAGTCATATATCAGGCATTGCATCTGTCACACCACAAGAAAAAGACAAGAATGTGACCCTGGGGACAGCACATCAGGTGAGCCATTAGAAGCGTTAGCAGAATTCACCTATATAAGAGATGAAACTGCTCTCATTTCTAGGTAATGGAAGGTTGTTTTTTTTTTGTTTGTTTTTGTTTACTTGTTTGTTTTTGGTTTTTGTGATGCATGTTAGGGAGAATGGCAAGTTCTGTTGTTGGATTCCTGCAGTTTGTATCTGCATAGAAAGTTTGAAAGAAATTTTATCTGAAATGATTAAAATGATGTATCTTCCTGTTTCTTAAAGCTAGACATCTAAATGTTAATGAAAATTACAAGACAGTGTAGCGTAATAAATAATACATGACAAGGTGTGTGTTACTGTGAGATAACATGCATCTTGGAGGCACAGTGACATATGCCTTGGAGTGTCTTCGTGTAATTATAAAATGGCTCAAAGTTAGAATTTTAAAAAGATGATTTCTGTGTTCGTAGCTGTCCAATGAGAAACATGACTAATTTGTTACCATAATAATTACAGACAGATTTAGAAATGGAAATATAATATTGGCTTGCTGTTCTGATAATTGCCATAGTTTTCTGATACGAGCATTACATTTATTGTTCTATGGGACTGGAATCCTGCCAAGGTCTCTTAGGGCAGACTTAAATAGTACCATAGCTGGTATTGGCAATCTGAACTGTTTCTCACTAGCAAAACTTTTGAATTAACTGATTCAAATTTACTTCCATTGGGCAATCATCATCTGATTGTCATATATTGATAATCCTTGATTTGGTTCCAGATTTTATCTCTTGCTTTCTTAAAGAGCAGTGATATCACCCCTAAACTTCTGGATGTTAATGTAAGAGAATTCCTTAAAACCATTAAGTTATGTTCAGTATAGCTAATAGGAAGTTGTTAGATTATACGTTTTCAGTAAGTAAGAAAGCAAAAATGTGTGAAACATCATGACAGAATTATCCCTCCCTCCCTCCTTTTCCTCTTTGCCCCACAAGGAGAGGAGTACTGCTGGGGTAATAACTAGGTACTGAAATTCTGTTCCTAGTGTGCTCTGGGTATATTGCTGTAGTGACAGCACCTCTGGCTCTCAAATGAATACTCCAAATACAGACATGATTGGTATATTTTAGGGTGCAAGGGACAAAATTCTGCGCTTTATTATTATAATACCTGATATGGTTGGTTATCTATGTTACAGAATATCCTATTATTGCATTTATTTGGATCATTTTTAAACCAAGCAAAAACAAAAGACAGCAGCTAATGCACAGTACATATTTTTCACTTATAAGAATCATAAAAAACAGACTGAAATACAAATTAAATGAAGCAAAGAAATCAACCTGTTTCTTAAATTTACTCTGAGATGCTAACACCTGTAATTAGTTCACCAAAGGAAACATTTAGATCTCAATTTTTCTGCTAATAAGGGGGGGGAGGGAATGAATGCATCTTTGTGATGCATTCTCTGACTCTCACACATTTTTTAGCATATTTCTTACAAAAGCATTCCTTTTTTATGGTACTGTTGACTTCAGGTGAACACACAAACTTCCAACCAATGACTGCTGTAAGTGAAGGTCTACAAAAACTCAAAAAGTTACTGTACATAGCAATTGGGATTGTGAGAAAACTAACTGATATTGATAATACACCTAAAACTCAGTTTCTATGGAGATAATTTGTGTTTAAATATTGGAGAGCTGTTTATAATATCCTAATATCAAACTTTATAAGAAATAAATATATTTTATGCCTTATGTGAGACAATTCAACCCAATTAAATATTTCTATTATGTTATTGCCAATTTCTTTTCATGTCTACTGTGATATAGCTGATCGAATTTTCTGTCATGGTTTTATGACTTTTTGTTATTGATATTTCACATCATGACATCATGTAGTACACTGGCAGTTAAAGAGTTAATGCTCCAGTTCCATGGACTGCCAATTTTCCAGGTACCTGTTTCTGAGAAGAGAAGAAGAAGAACTACATACCCTAGGGATTTTGCATTTCCGTTTTCCATTCAGATGGAAAGATGAAAAGTGTTTGCAGATCACGAGACATTCTCTCGTTTTTTCCCTTTCTGCTCTCCTGGCAGCATGTGTGCTAGTCTCACCTTCAGCATTAGAGTAAGGCCTTCGGTTTTTGGACAGTCTCTCTCATTTTATTTGATTTATTAGCTTAAATTCTGATTCTATTTTATTATATTGTGTTTATCTTGCATTCTGCTATCTTATTTAGTAAATTAGTTTTCCTCTTCAGATCATTGCGCTTGCTTTGTTTTTAAGCTCATCTCCCTGCCCTTTTCCATTTTCCGCTTTCCTGGCACATGTGTTTGTGGATCCCCCCACCTCATTAGTCATGGAACCAGCCTATAAATTGTTGACATTTTCTCAGAAGGATTTTTGGAAATTTGATTTTTCCCTTGTTGTTGGAGAGACCATATTCTCAAATCTACATTCTTTCTAGATTGGTGGTGTCACACACATTTTTTCATATTCTCACCCCTAACTCTTAGTCCCATTTATAACAACTGGGTAGAGCACAGAAATAAGACTTCAAATGAATTAGACTCAGAAATTTCACCTGTGCTTTTTTTTCTTACTGGACTGTTATGCCAGTTATGGGTTAGAGATACGTATATAATTTATAAATTACAGCTATGTGGTTGTTATCTTTCGTGCTTGGTGAAAGGCTGTTTTAGTGAATCATATGCTCAGCCATCACACTTTAGAGACCAATTTATTCCAGGAAATTGAGTTATCCTCTCACCTTTCCTCTATATAAGCACACAGTAAATATATCTATCACCAGAAATTTTAGATTAAAAAAAGCATAGCTTAATACCCCTGGACTACCTTGGTGGTATTAGTTAGAAGGCAGAAAAAAAAATCATTCAGACATTTTAGCAGTGGACAGCCACTTGACTAGGCAAGCTGAAGTCTTAAAGTATACCTTGGTGTTTATGTTTCAAAACTATGTACCTGTTTTCCTTTTTTCTTTAGAGTAATATTCTTGCCTCTAAAGTAGAACTAATTGGCATATTAGAGTAACACTAAAGTCTACCTCTGTTATTTGAATGTACACCAGTCTACACAGTTAATGTATCCTGATTATTTGTATGTGTTATGAATAGTTAAGTATCTCCTTTGTGCAATAGTCTATTGTGTACACCTAATAAAGTATAGTTAGTAGAAATATAACACCATCCAGTAGTATCTCAGATTTAACTATCCTGTTAAGTTGGCAACATTAGCATTCCAGATTCTCTCTTTCAGTCAGTTCTAGATCTCCAATGGTAACAGATGAGTTAAACATCTCTCATAACCTCTTATCAAACTATGTGAAATGAGTTAGTGATCTCATTCCTTGTCATGGTAATGTATTTCCAGTCCTAAAGAATTCATAAGATCAAGTTCACATTGATGGAGTGATCATGAAACTGTGATGACAAACAATAAGCACAGTAATAAATTATTACAATGATAAATTAGTAACAGGAAAAAATGAAAGAGGAGAAAAGAAATTCTAATACTGGGATTGAAATGCTTCAGAGTATTAGTGTTAGCCTTGGACCTTTTCCTTCCAAGCTAAATGCAGATGATAGTCTTTGTATTAAATGTTAATAAATGTACAAAGCTGTGATAATTAAAAATGAGATAGTGAGAAGTGGTTACTCTTTTCATGTTGGGTTTTGTAACAGTTGATATGATCTTAGAATGGATAGTATTTGTTTTATTCACAGAAAAATGCTTGAACTTCTGGAAAGCTTAAGTTGGGTCAAATAAACCTCTCAGTTTGCTCTTACATCCAAGGTATGAATCAAGTATTTTGAAAGACATTAAAGACAACAATCTAGGGGAATGTTCATCTGATGAGTATCACCTACAGAAATATTTGCTCAGAGGGAACAAGAATCCTTACAAGCAGATTAGGGAAGTACTTGTGATTATATAAATTAATATCTGAAAAGAAGTATATGTCTGAGAAACAATGCAGGCCATGAAATATACAAAGATGATCAGGGGACTGGAGCACCTCCTCTACGAAGACAAGTTGAGGGAGCTGGGCTTGTTCAGCCTGGAGAAAAGAAGGCTGCAGATTGACCCCATTGCAGCCTTTCAGATCCTAAAGGGAGCCTACACACAGGAGGGGAATCAACTCTTTGGAAGGGTAGATAACAGCAGGATGAGGGGAAATGGTTTTAAGTTGAGGGAGGGAAGATTTAGGTTGGATGTCGGGAGGAAGTTCTTTACAGAGAGAGTGGTGAGGTGCTGGAACAGGCTGCCCAGAGAGGATGTGCATGCCCTGTGCCTAGAGGTGTTCAAGGCCAGATTGGATGGGGCCCTGGGAAGCCTGGTCTAGAATCAAATGAGGAGGTTGTTGGACCTGCATGTGGCAGGGGGGGTTGGAGATTCATGATCCTTGAGGTCTCTTCTAACCCTCGCCATTCTATGATTCTGTGATCTCTATGTTTACAGATAAATCTGAAAAGTCCAAACTGGAACGTATTATATGACATAAATTATCATCTTTTTAGGGAACAAAACTTACAAGCTTGTAAAAGCAATCACTTTGACAAATTGATCAATGTATTGATACTAAAATATACATGTAGAAGCCAGCTTCAAAATTTTAATAAATATAAATGCTTTATATCAATTTAACACTGTTCCAGACACAAACAAACACTATAGAATCAACATACTACATTTTTTGTATTGCTTGCTTTAAAAAAATAAATAAATAAACTTGATGACACTGTAACTGATGTACGGAAATTCATCCAGAATGTACATGCAAATAATAAAACATTACAATGTTCAGTATGATAGTAGATCAGAATAAATATGTCTTATTTAGAAGTTTGATTATACCACATTAACCAAGCCTGACAGACTTTCTATGAATCCTGACACTATTTCCATTAGTTTTAAATGGCTAACCCACAGTGGATTTTTCTATTATTCGGAGTCCAGTTATAATAATCATATTATGTAAATATTTTAAATGTATAAATAAAAAATGAATATTTTGGTGGTAATAATCACTATTTTTCATTGTAAAATTAATAACTTTTTAGGTCAAATACAAAGTCAAAACCAGAAGAGAAACTGTATTTAAGTGCGAAAAAAAACCCTCAGAATTTATGAGTGACCTCACAGAGAAGCTCAAGTGACAATATAGCTGTAATATAGAAGTAATATACATATATATGTGTGTGTGTGTTTAATATATATATATATATATTAATATATATAGAAGTCCTGCTCCAGGCTATTACCTGGTAATTTTCTTGAATATTTTCTGTGACTCCATGTTCGCACCTATACAACTCTATCAGATAACAGAAAAGCTCCAGATCAAATAGCTGATTTTCTGCCTGACCATGTAGATAAACTTTGTTTATAATAATGTCTTTTCTTCTTTCATCTAGATTATGACAAAAAGGAATGTACACCATCATACTTACTCAGAATGGACAACCAGCCTCTATCAGCTCAAAGTGTTCAATGTCTATGAATATACTGTATGTAGCTGACAGTTAAAAAAAAAAAAGATGTAGTTACTGTGAAGAGATATTTGATGAAGTGAGATTTCAAAAGAAAGTTATTCTACTGTTATCTATGAATACTCCCTAGTAATTCCAATACATAGCAAAGGAATACTAAAATCACAATTTTATCCCATCATAAATAAGATAAATAGAAATTTAATGTAATACCTTTTTTTTCCTTTGATCTTTGACCACTAAATTTGGGCATATATTGATATTGTCAGATAAGTACATGAAGAATCTGTAAAGTAGGAAGCTTGAAATACATCAGCTCTGCTTTTTCAAGAGACAGTTTGTTAATATAATTGTGAATTTCTTAATTAAACTCATCACTGAGCTGGTATTATAATATAGATGAAAAAAATGATAGCTTCATAGAATTTCATCTTGGGAACAGCTTTTAAAAATGTGAAAATGTAAGACATTATTTAATTAGTCACAGGTTTGAGCCCTTTATTTAGCAGGACAATCACAGTAACTGAATTTATACATTATTCAAGAATGTATAGTAACTGATTTTCAAGAAGCATTCAATTTCCAAAACATTGTCTCCAAAAAAATTAATCCAAAATTACAGCAAATCACAGAATCATAGATTCACCAAGGTTGGAAGAGATCTACAAGATCATCCAGTCCAGTAATTCACCTACTACTAATATTACCCCACTAAACCATGTCCCTCAGTACAATATCTAAACTTTCCTTGAACACTTCCAAGGACAGTGACTCCACCACCTACCTGGGCAGCCAATTCCAGCACCTGACCACTTTTTTGGAGAAGACATTTTTCCTACTATCCAACTTGGATCTTCCCTGGTGAAAGCTGAGATCATTCCCTGCAGTTCTATCACTAGCTATGCAAGAGAAGAGGCTGACCACCACCTCACCACAACCTACTTTCAGGTCACTGTAGAGAGTAATAAGGTCTCTCTGAGCTTTCTTCAGACTAAACAATTCCAGTTCCCTCAGATGCTCTTACAAGAACAGCTTACAGCAGGCTAGAGCTAGCCATATGAGTCATGTATTACTCAAACATCACATGTTAACAGACAGACTCGTTTATATTTTATGATCAAAGTAGACCCACATATTATATATATATATATGATTCTAGCCAAACTTAATAATTAAGGCTAATTAAAGCTAAATATTCTTTGATGTTTGAATGTAAAGGAAGAAAGCAATGTTACAAACCAAATCTTACTATTGGTGAACCCATGCAGCTAGTAGAGCTAATTACTTTTATTAGTCCAATTAATGTATTAATAGTATACAGGTTTGCATTATCTAATTAATATGGAAAAGTCTTATAATTAGTGTGGTTGCATTCCTGCACATAAAACTACTTGCATCGCCCATTTTTCCACCTGGTGTTTGCCCACATTCTCACTATCCCCAGAGCAAGGCTGACAGATCCAGTCTTCCACAGAAAGATAGAAAGGAGAGTTCCAACTAACATCTTTGCTAAGAGGAACATGATGCTCTGTTAATACCGTCTTTCTCAGTACCAAGTCTGCTTGGAGCTATTTTTACATTCTTAAAACAGTCTGCTTTCTTTTTAATGGTTCCCAGATAGACTTTCATAATTACACAGCTGCCTCTTCAAGTCTTATCTCTTACAGTGTATTTTTGTCTTACACTAACTACCTAGATGACCAAACCATTACCATTTAAGGTATTTAGAGATGTTAAAACAGGTAAGAAAATAATCCTATTACTAGACAATTCTCAAAACTAATGAAAATCAGCTTAGACATAGAAAGTTCAGAAAGTTCCTGAAATCTTCTGATGCCAGGTTAATAGGCCTGCATGTTTCTGCTAATAATAAAAAAGTCATATTTAATTGGCTGCAGGAATATGCTTCCCTGATGATGGCATAAGATTAAGAGACTTATATTCGATTAATAACTGCCATAGGCTACCAATCTGTGTGTGCCTCAGTGTCCTATCTTCTAAATGGAAATGTTGGTACTGCTTTACTTCAAAAAGATATTAAAGATTAAAATAATGTCATCTATGGTACGAAGAGGCCTATGAGTGTATAACATATATATCTGACTCAAGAAAGGCAATCAACTAAAAGCAATACACACAAATAGAGTTATGGCCCTTTCAAGAGCATATCTTGGGAAGGATGACAACTTCCTTCAGAGTGACCTCATCTGCAGTGGTAGGACGAGAGGTACAGAGAAGGGCAACTTGATAAGGATGGAGCAGCTGTCATATGAAGGGAGGCTACAGAAGAGAGGACCGAGGGAACATGGTCTTCTGAAGTGTTCAAAATCATTATTAGACTAAATAAGATGCAGAACTGTTGATCTACAAATCCTAGAGAATAAAAACTAGGAGGCACCTTACAAGGGTAATCAGAGAGTATTTTAAAATTGATAGAAGAAATTACTTCTTTATGTAATGGGTAATGATTTTCTGGAGCTTGCTTCTGTAGGAGGCTGTAGAGGTAGATAGAACTTCAGGTTCAAAAAGAGAAATTTGCAGACAAATTGTAAACAAATACTGGAATACTGTCCACAAATAGTAACTTCTGAACTTCTGCTAAGGGATCACAGGAAAAGAGCAGACTTGCACGACCTGTCTAAATTGTTTTCTATTGCAAGTGTCCAAGACAGAATTCAGGGTGAGGCAGAGCAATGTTTACGCTTTATAGTTTTAGGTACTGAATTGGTAATCAAGACTGTACCTGTCTAGCCTTTCCTGATATCAGGTATCGTGGGAAACTCCCTGAAACAAACCACCTTATTTCAAGCCCTGCTACTACAAAGGCTATGACAACTGCAGGCAGGTTCCCAAATTTCCCATAGCCTCATCAAGCCATTCATTTCCTTTTATATTCAATCTATAGTTCTGCATGTGTGACAACAACTGCTGAATGTGATTTAGATCCATTCAAGTGTAGTAAAACAAGCACTCAAGGCTTCTTGTTACATTCTAATCTCAAACATTAAAAGACAGGATGGAAACAACTGCCACAGGTTCCCTTGTGGCAATAAGCTCTATGTTTTGCATTTTCTCTAGAACATTTAATTCTTTTTAAAAAAGAAATCTGAAATTTTAAAGCATTTTAATGCATCTGTATCATTCAATTAAAAAAAAAAATGTTTAAACGCTTTTTTTTGACAGTTTAATGTCAGAGAATTTACTACAATTTGTCAAAGGAAAGAATTAATGTAAAGCAGAAGCCTTAAATCATACTGTTCCTAAAGTTAATCTTACAAAAACTGTGTCTTTAAACTCCTTGTATACATGTCCTTATAAAAGCCACCACTTAAGATGATTTTCAGCCAACCTTAGCTTCCAAAGTCACATGAGCCCTGGAGGATTACGTGAGCTTTTAAAATTTAATTTTCCTGTTGTATTGTCATAACACCATCACCTTGCAAAGACAAGAAAAGCACTGAACTGCACAGCACACTATCTTAGTTTGCCTAATGATTATAAGCTGTCTCTAACCTCCAAATCATCTTTGCTGCATCTCTTCAGGCCAACATTAGATCTAGCTGTAGAAAATATTCAGTAAAGCTTTTATTCCACAAAACATCTTTACAAAGTGTGACTTTACAAAAAGTGTCTCTTGGTTAGGTTAATGAATTCCATCGGAAAACCTTTCCACTATGGACCAACACAATAGAAAATGGGGCTAAGTAAAAATGCACAAATCATAATCTTTCAGAATAGCAATACTGCATATACCACAGAGAGATAGCGTTTAAACTGCATGCTAATCAGATTTGCACTACATAATTAATGGTTAATTCTCTGTTTCTCTCTGTCTCTCTCTGTCTCTTTTTTTTTTTTTTTTCTTTTTTTTTTTTCCTTTAATTAATGTATCAGACACCTTCCATGTGAAAAGAACTGAAATCTGGTCTGTATCTGTTGTGTAACATGGTGTAGCTTTTTGTGAGTTTTCACAACATCACACATATATTTTTCCCTGCTTAGATAAGGTCAAAGCAAAGCATGTAATTCCATACTATTAGAACATCTCAAAACTAACATTATTTGGAGAAAAGCTGTTTCTTGTTGCCAAGCTACATACTAGATTACATTTTGTTATAGTGATGTATAGGATGTATTTTGTTTTATTTCTGCTCTCTATAGATAATGATAGAATATTTTTTTCTTATTATTCACAAGGTCATTTTGTGAAAAGTGGTATCACCTGACTGTCCACCTGTACTTCTATGCATTTGAAGATCATGCAAGTATGAATTATGGCCCTCCTTATGAAACTATTTTACAGTCACACTTAAAATGCTTGCAAAGTAGCACCAGAATTTGTTCCCAAAAAACTGTTTCATATTTTATGCACTAAATAACCTCCCCAGTCTGTTTTGTACTAAAGGAATTTAGTATTTGGATTCCAACCCCTTTCTATTACTGAGAACTTCTGTAAGCTAGGAAAAATTAGTTATTAAGTTCCTTTTCTTCTCATCTACTTGTTATTCAAGAGAATTGAACATTTTAGAAGGCAGTAAATTGTAATTTACATTTTTGACATCATATCGCCTCAATGTAGTTCATTTTTGAAAGAAACAAACTGGCATTCTGGCCAATTGGAGCAAATTCTTCTGATGATGTAAATTAAAGCAGTCCAAGCTGTCTTATTTTACATTGACTTGAAATATAGCTCATAAGTTTTATGTTTGATCAGAGATAAAATGCATTTCAGAAGCTTTAATTATTTCTTAAATGTTCTCATTTTTATAAAAGAAACCCTTGTACATTGTTACATCTAGTAGAGTAAAAAATATACAGATCAAATTTTTCTGATCACAAATATGAGTTAGTAAAGCTAGAAAATTACTATATGTTGTTCCTGCACAATTTGTATGAGTAACAGAACATAGAAATTTGGAGATCTTTGGCTTTTAAATGATTACCTTGCAAAATCTGTGAAGTCTTTAAGGTTTTTAAGGTTTCTGATAATCCTCTCTGCAAATCTGGACAATATCAAGGGAGGTTGTTCCATTATTTTAAAGACTGCTTTCTTCTTTCAGTGTAAAGTTTTAAGTATCTATATGTTTCCTGGGTTGCTAACATTAACTTTTCTCTTGGAATTGCTGTGAGACATAACTGTAGCGATGCAAGAAATAACAAATCCCCACCCATTTCAAGGTTAAAAAAGAGCATTAATTATTTTGCATAATGGCCCAGTGAGGCAATTTGTATATATATCACAAAACTACAAATCCCTATTCCCCAAATACTTGCCCACACCAATACTTTGAGTGGATTATTTATCTCAACCCTGAAGCAGATTTTCATCATTATCTGATATACCCAGTGGTAGCTGAAAAAAATATGAGAACTGTCTCTGTGACTGAAAGAAAGCATTTAGTTGATATACATTCCCAGACATTTTCTTATATTCATAAATTTACAGTCACACAGATATATTCGGTAAAGCACATTCAATTCCTGCAGCCTGAAAAGTGACTGGAAAGCACAACTATGGTCTTCAATCTAAAAATAGAGCTTCACTGCATTTTGTACTGTCCTGAATGAATGCTCAGCATAGTGCAGATTTAAACATAGTGCAGAGTGAGTTAAGCTTCAATATTCCTCTCCACCCTGCAGTTCAGAAAACTTCTTTTCCCCTTAATTTTCTTGCAAGACAATACAAATGGTACATACTTTTCATGGAAATGAGAGGCTAGTTGCTGACACTTTGAATATAGAAATTAATTAGCATTTCCATAGCCATGTAAGGCATGCAATGGAGATAATGAATATCAAGATTAACAATATACATTACAGACACTGGACTATTATTACACTTTAATGACATGCAAACGAAAACTCTTCAAGTAGTCAAGAGATGCTGTGTAATAACAGGCTTCTCTGAGCTATAAATTGGTTTACGGAAATACAGTGGTGGTTCACATAGATATGCAGCACAGATTGACCTAGCTGACTATCTTGCAGGGGAACCTTTTGGAAAGTGAGACAGTGGAACATACATAATCATAAATATTTCTCACTCATGTTCAGACTTTCACTAGTGATTTGGGTTGTTTTGCTGTTGGTGGTGGTTTGGATTTGTTTGTTTGTTTATTTTGTGACCATGTAACACATTAATTGCAAATAGTAATCGGTTTGCTGATATATGCAAAGTAACGTTGTTTTACATCCAAAAGAATATCACAAATTCCAGATATTATGTTTGTCTTTTCTCATCTCTATGACATCACTGGCTATGGGCTCTGTTTCACAGTTAATCTAAACACTTACTCCAAGTAGGATTTTTTAAATTAACCTACTTTAGTTTATTCACAGCCTGATTAAACAGATAATTAAAAGTTACAGATGCATAGCAGTACTAAATTACTGTAGCTTGAATGCATTTGTGAGAAAGATTATTAGTCTTTCAGATGCTGGCAAGGGCCCGAGTGGCTTTGATGATGAAGATCCACCAAGGCTCAATATTTTGCTGTCTTCAACACATTTTTCTGAGTTCTTTAATCTTTTAATTAATTTGAGCAACAGTAGGAAACCTGCTGTACTTGTCAAGCCAGTATGAGGTTACCAAGATTTGAGTTTCAGTTATTTCTCACCAAGCTGCACCAAGGAAGAGATGTGTACATCTATATTCACAATACAGCTTCTGTAGCTGAATTATTCTGTTTAACTCTACAGAAAACTGACTTGTCTTCAAATATTTCCTACACTCTGCAGACACTTATTAAGAAATACTGACAGAAAATAGCCTTTATTACTGTAGTTCAAAGACAAGATTCAAAGCAGAGATAAAGTAGGTGACTCCCATTTTTCAGTTTCTGTGATGTTAGCCTACGGAAAAAACCTGTAATTGGGATCCACAGGATTCTGCTTTCACTGAAGAAGCAACAGTGACTCTTTGGCATAGACACAGATTTGGGCTGACACAAAAGGTAATGTGCTTACAACACTTTTAAAAATTCATTTGGTAGCAATTACAAACACATTTTCCTGACTAGTCTTTCTGAAGCTACTGACTAACTTGGATAGATACTCTTCATTTCTGAAAGTCCCAAGTACTCAAGTCCTTCAATTACCTTATTTAGAAGAGAAGCTGATTCCTATTCTATCTGCTTTTCAAAAACTTGACAAGAATAAGAAATACTAAAATTTTAAGTGGTAGATAGAGAAACTTTTTTACCCAGCTTCCTGTTTCAGATTCCTTTGGTCTAAACTACAAAATGGCATTAAAAAATAATAATAATTAAAAAAAAAAAGGCAACAACAAAAATCCATAAATCCATCAAAATAGTGACTCATTTTGCAATTTTTTCAAAATATGAACCAGAAAACAAGGGATCTCTAATGGAAGAAAAGTATGAGGAAATAAGAAATCTACGTATTACGAAGAGTTTCCTTTTTAAGAAACAAACTTTGTTCTGCAGGAGTATATGACAGGCAAAGTCTCAGCAAAAATTATCTGCAGTATATTAATTACAAACGGCCTCATGTGATCCACAGGATATGATTTTGTCATCACTAGCCATATGTCATGGGTTCTCCATTTGATAGCGCTGATCTCTAGACTTCCTTGGCATTGCCTAAGACTGATCTAGTTTCAGTTTGTTTTGAAAGTGCTAACATCTGCTGACAGGAACACTCTCCTGTTTCAAACTTGATGGTGATTTCCAATTCTGGCCAAGGTGAGCAGTCAGAGTGTGACAAATAGCTGCTCCATTCTCTGAGAAGGAAGCTGAATGGGGAAAAGAATAGGAAAAAAAAAAAAAAAAGAGAGAGAAAGGAAAAAAAAAGGAAAAAAAAAAAGCCTCAAGACAGAGCCAAGAAAGAGAGAAATCCTTGCATTGTAACTCTCATATGGAAATACCTAGAATACTGATAACATGGTGCAATTCTGCCTCTTAATCCTGAAGAACAGTGAGATGGTCATCTTAAGGATACAAAAGTGTGAGCTGAAAGTCTGATCACGCCACCTGAGAAAAACAGTCTGTGAAGAGTTTTTTAACCTTTTAAACCATGTTAATACTGAGGCATTCCTATGGTCCTTAGATACTTAGACTAATGGTGAAATATTGTTTCTATATATATATGAGGAGATCCTTTATGCCCATAGCAGCATTTTGAATAATAAATTTTCTCACCAACACTGAGACTACCATCACTGGAAGTAAAGAAAATGTCTTATAGAGTAAATTATATTTTCCATTGTTAAAATGGCACAGGATCCAGACATAAAGATTCTTTATGGATTCTGGATTATAATGGCCAAGATACTTAAAAACTGCTCATCATTTCTAATTCTTTGATCATTTTAATATATATTATAGGATAATCTCTCAAACTGTGGAAGATTTTTAGCTAAACTCTAAGTACACAAGAAAGCAAAAAAAACCTCCACTTTTCTTGCTTACACTCCCTTTTTATCACACATCTACCAATTGTTTATAATGTACCCCATTTCTACCAGGCTTCAAATATATCAGGTATGATGTGAAGGAACCTTCTTATTATCCAAGAAATCTTGCATTAGACAGGAAAAGTTTAAAAGTCAAGGTGTCATCAGGTGTTCTTTGTAAAGCTTAGAGTAGTACTAGCATTCATCAGCAGTATACTTTTAACTGTTAATTCCTGCTTTGCCAAAGAATTTTGCAACTCCACAAAATATTGTTCCCTAACACAGAATGAAGTGGTCAGCTTAACTCCACTAGATGAACCAAAAAGAAAATTATGAAGTGTACCAGTGGCATTTTTATTCACAAACATGAAGAATGTTACCTTACAAATAGTGTACTTTAAATTACATTTTACCTGCTGTGACGACCTGTGTATTTCTGCAGTGAAATATGTTTTCATTTGGAAGTTGTCAGTTCCTCAAAGGTGAAATTACTAGGCATTGTTCCAAAAGGAATCAATATGTAATAATTTGTTAGAAGGTATTAGAAAGAAAAAACGAGTAGGACTGGCAAGCATGTCTTTATGAAGATGTCAGAGATAAGACAATTCAAGACTGTTTTATTTTTTATATTTATATTTAATGCTATGCAGAATATAAAAATGTTGTATGAAACTAGAACATTTATCTGTGCTGATGTCATAACACTTCAAGGTAACACATAAAGTAAATGAGTTTTAATTTCCTCTTTAAAATTCCCCTGCATACTTTTTGGATTGTTAAGTGTGAGTGTTATTAATTTGAAGATCCTTCTCATCAGATTTTACTAAAAGACTATTTTTTCTAAGCATTATTACAATCTCTCCAGTAAATATACACTATGGAATTTGGATCTTAGATCTAATGTTATGAATGTGAACCTTGATTCTGTAATTTTAATCAAATGATCAGAGCAGTAAAATTTATTTTTAGGGTAATACTGGTGCACTGATTCACAAAGCTAAGTTTATGAGTGATATAGGCAACAACTCAATTGGTACAATTATTACAATATCTTTCCTAGCTCCTGTCTATAATTCAACACAGTGATATCTAAAAGTTGTCATAAAGAAAAAAAATATTAGATTTAAATGGAATATAAATTAAATTGTGGCTTTGTTGCCTACAAATGGAGTCAGTATTGCTTATTCACAGTTAAAAAAGGCCCAAAAGACACAACTGTGCTGTAAAAATAAAAATCTTAAGTAAGTTTGTATTAAAGGAAGGATGCAAAAAGGCATTTTAATACACATTATAACAAATCAAGGCTATGAATGTTTAAGGTAATAAACTGTCTCAAGGGGATTAGCAAATTATTCATACTTGTTGCTCATCCCACCATCTGCTACTGAAGTATTTCCTATTAAGAATGGCCACCAGTGGTTTAAGAGTCAGCATCTTTCAAATGTTGCCATGAAAGGAAAAAAGAAAGGCAGATAACTAGGATTAAATTATAAAACCAATTTCCAGTTCTGTATTCTTCAGCTAATAGGTCTGTCATCAATTAAATAGCAGCATATGTTGGATGAGTTCTATGACCAAATACTTTCTTCTGATCTGAACCCATCCATCTACATTGCTAAAAGGCCATGAAATAGCTTCTTTGATATTTTATTATCACTGAGCTGTAAAGTTTAACAGCAGAGCCAACAGTAGCTGAAATTTCCAACTTCAGGGGAAAGGACAACATGTAAGATTTAAAGCTTAGGTGACAAGATATTCAAAAGTAGAAAATGGATGCTCAGAAAGAAATTTTGTCAGTAAAACCACTAGTGAAACATGCCAAAATCAAAGGGCTTTCCTTTCAACAAAATATTCTTGTGACAGTTTTCAAATTTGGAATGCTCATTTCTTCTCCAAAAAAAAAAAGACTATGCTTAATGCAAATGTGTATTCTGTTCTCTAACTTAGCAAAACACATAAGGAGAACATTGCATTCAGATTCATTCACTTGCATAGACTAAGCACTGGGGATGTCAGGATTATCACAAGCAAAAGTCTTCATTCATGAAAATGAATGAATAAATGAGTATTTAGAAAAGCTATTAAAAAAACTAAATTCAAAAACTAGTACATAATAATAAACATACAATAACATGATATTTGACTAGATTGTTTTGTTGCTTACCGCAAAGAGGAGGATGACTCACTCCTTTGTAGGAAGAGCACAAGGGCAGGTGTGAGGTTGGTGGCTGTGGAAACACCTGAGTGTGGTCATGAGGGTACTAGGGTTACTGCCACTCACAAGGAGACCAAACTCAGGTGTATTTATACTAATGCACGCAGCATGGGTAATTAACAAGATGAGCTGGAGGCCATTGTGTGTTTGGAAAGTTATGATATAGTTGCTATCACGGAAACATGGTGGAATGACTCCCACAGCTGGAGTGCAGTGATGGAGGGCTACCGGCTTTTCAGAAGAGACAGGCTGGGTAGGAAAGGCGGTGGTGTAGCTCTCTATGTTAAAAAAGACTATGAATGTGTGGAAATTAATGATGTTGATGATAGGGTTGAGAACATACGGATCCGAATAAAAGCAAAGGGCAACAAGACTGATAATATTGTGGGAGTCTGCTACAGGCCACCCACCCAGGATGAAGAGGTGGACGAGATGCTTTATAAACAGTTGGGTGAGGTCTCTAGGTCACTCCCCCTTGTTCCAGTGGGGGACTTAAACTTTCCAGACATCTGTCCCACACTGGATTTCCACTATAATACAGCTGACAGGGAACAGTCCTGGAGGTTCCTAAAGTGTGTGGGAGATAACTTCCTGACACAGCTGGTGAGGTAGCTGATGAGGGGAAGCAATATCCTGGATCTGCTGGTTGTTAACAGAAAAGGTCTGGTGGGGAATGTAAGGGTTGGAGGCTGTCTGGGACAAAGTGATCATGAGATGCTAGATTCTCTATCCTTGTTGAACCACAGAGAGGAATCAGCAGAACTTCCACCTTGGACTTCCAGAGTGCAGACTTTAACTTCTTTAGGACCATGGTTGAGAGGGTCCCTTGGGAGGTAGTTTTGGAGAGCGTGGGAGCCCAGGAAGGCTGGGAATATTTTTAGAAAGTTGTTTTAAAAGTGCAGGACCTGACCATCCCCATGTCACGAAAGATAAGCCAATGGGCAAAGAGGCCGGGTTGGCTGAACAGAGACCTTTGGCTGGAACTCAAGAACAAAAGGAAAGTTTATGGTCTCTGGAAGAGTGGGCAAGCTACTAATGAGGATTACAGGTATGTAGTGAAGCTGTGCAGGGAGAAAATTAGAAAAGCCAAAGCGCAGTTAGAACTGAGCTTGGCCACTAAGGTAAAGGAAAACAGTAAATGCTTATTTAAACACATTAATAGCAAAAGGAAGGCTAGAGAGAATCTCCATCCCTTGTTGGATGCCGAGGGCAACCTGGTCACCAAGGATAGGGATAAGGCTGAGGAACTTAATGCCTTCTTTGCCTCAGTCTTTAATAGTAAGACTTGTTACTCCCTGGGAACACAGCCCCCTGCGCTGGTAGATAGGAATGGGGAACAGAATAAGCCCTTCATAATCCATGACGAGACAGTTTTGGACCTGCTGTGAAAGCTGGATGCTTACAAGTCCATGGGACCAGATGGATTGTACCCTAGAGTGCTGAGGGAGTTGGCAATTATGATTGCCAAGCCACTGTCCATCATTTTTCGGCAGTCCTGGCTAACCGGGGATGTTCTGGCAGATTGGAAACTGGCAAATGTTGTGCCCATCTTCAAAAAGGGCTGGAAAGATAATGCTGGTAGTTACAGGCCTATCAGTCTCACCTTGGTGCCCGGGAAGGTTATGGAACGAATAATCTTGGGAACCATCATGGACCAATTAAAGGTCAACCAGGGGATCAGGCCCAGTCAGCATGGGTTTACGAATGGTAGATCCTGTCTGACAATCCTGATTTCATTTTATGACAAGGTGACCCGCTTAGTGGATGAGGGTCAGGCTGTTGATGCGGTCTACCTGGACTTCAGTAAGGCCTTTGACACTGTTTACCATAACATTCTCATGGAGAAGCTGGCTGCTCATGGTCTGGATGGGTATACGCTCTACTGGGTGGATGGATGGCCAGGCCCAAAGAGTCGTGGTCAATGGAGTTGAATCTAGTTGGCGGCTGATCACGAGTTGGTGTCTTCCAAAGCCCAGTACTGGGGCCGCTTCTGTTTAACATCTTCATTGATGATCTTGATGAGGGGATTGAGTGCACCCTCAGTAGGTTTGCAGACAACACCAAGCTGGGAGGGAGTGTTGATCTTCCAGAGAGGAGAAGGGCACTGCAGAGGGACCTGGACAGACTGGATTGATTGCCCAAGGTTAACGGCATGAGTTTCAATAGGGCAAGGGTTGGGTCCTGCATTTTGGTCACAACAACCCCAGGCAACCCTACAGGTTTGGGGAAGTGTGGCTGGAAAGCTGCATGATGGAAAGGGACCTTGGTGTTCTGATGGACAGTCAGCTGAACATGAGCCAGCAGTGTGCCCAGGTGGCCAAGAAGGCCAATGGCATTCTGGCTTGTATCAGGAACAGTGTGGTGAGCAGGACTAGAGAAGCCGTCCTGCCCCTGCTTTGGTGAGGCCTCACCTCGAATACTGTGTTCAGTTTTTGGCACCCCAGTACAGAAAGGATGTGGAGTACTAGAGGGGGTCCAGAGAAGGGCATCAAGGCTAGTGAAGGGTTTGGAAAATCAGCCCTATGAGGAGAGGCTGAGGGAGCTGGGGCTGTTTAGTCTGGGGAAGAGGACCCTGAGGAGAGACCTTATTACTCCCAGTGCCTGAAAGGTGCTTACAGAGAGAGTGGGGTAGTTCTCACTGTGACAGGTGACAAGATGAGGGGAAATGGCCTCAAGTTGTGCCAAGGTAAGTTTAGGTTGGACGTTAGGAAACACTTCTTAACAGAAGGGGTGGTTAAACATTGGAATAGCCTACCCAGGGAGATGGTTGAGTCACCGTCCCTGGATGTGTTTAAGAGCCGTTTGGATGTGGTGCTCGGAGACGTGATTTAGCAGAGGGGTATTAGAGTTAGGGTACAATGGTTAGGCTGTGGTTGGACTTGATGATCCTTGAGGACCCTTCCAACCTGAGTAATTCTATGATTCTATGAATTACACAATAACAGAAGCAGTTGGTAGGGACTTCTGGAGATCACTGAGTCCAACCCCTCTGATGAAACAGGTTCCCTATAGTATGTTGCACAGAAAAGTGTCCAGGTGGGCCTTAAATGTCTCCAGAGAAGGAGGCTCCACAATTTCTCCATTCAGCCTGTTCCAGAACTCAGTTACTCTCAAGGTAAAGATGTTTTAATAATGTTCAGATGGAACTTCCTGTTCTCCACTTTATGCTCTTTCTTCCTTCTTCCAAAACTAGCCACCACTCAAAATAGCCTGGTTACATCCATTTGACACCCACAGTTTAGATATTTATGAACAGTGATAAGATGTTCTCTGTCTCCTCCAGGCTGAACTGCACCCTCTGTGTGTTTGCTTATTACACTAAGCTAAATGGGGCATATGACACAACAGAAGAGAGGGATGCTATCCAGAGGGACCTGGACATCCATGAAGAGTTGGCACACTGTAATCTAATGAGTTTCAACAAGGCCAAGTGCAAGGTGTTGCACTTGGGTTGAGGCAATCCCAGATACAAGTACAGACTGGGAGAAGGACTTGTTGAGAGCAGTCCTGTTGAGAAGGATCTAAGGGTCTTGATAGGTGAAAAGCTATGCATGCACATGCAGAGTGTGCTTACAGCCTGGAAGATCAACAGTATCCTGAGCTGAATCAAAAGAGAGGTGATCAGCAGAGAGGAATCTTATTATCCCTCTCTGCTTGCTCTTGTGCAGTTCCATCTGAAATACTGTGTCCAATCCTGGGGAAAGATGTGGAGCTGTTGGAGCAGATCTAGAAGAGGACCACAAGGACGATAAAAGGGATGACTTCTCCTATGAAGAAAGGCTGGGTGGGCTTGTTTTCCCTGGAGAAAAGAAGGTGCTGGGGAGACCTCATTGCAGTCTTCCAATAATTGAAGGGAGCTTACAAGCAGTAAAAACTGACTTTTCACATGATTTGATCATGGTAGGACATGATGACAGCTTTAAACTAGAAGAGCAGATTTAGGTCAGACGTTAAGAAAAAACAAATGTTTACTGAGAATGGTGAAACAAGCACTGTCAATGTCTGCCCAAGGAGATTGTGGATGCCCTATAGTTGGGGTAGAAGTGTTTAAGTTCTGATTGAATAGGATCTTGGGCAGCCTGATCAGTGGGTGGCAATCCTGTCCATGGCAGGGAGGTTGGAACTATATAATGTTTTTCTCCTCAAACCTGTGCCATTCTGTTATTCAATGAACTCTCCTATATTTCTCAGCATTTCCTTGTACGGGAGATGCTTCAGGCCCCTGTGCTGGATTCTCTCTAGAAGTTTCCATCTTACTTTAACTGGGGAGCCCAGAGCTGGACACTGGATTGCAGATGTGGTCTCACCAAGGCAGAGTAGATAGGGAGGATCAACTCCCTCCATCTGCTGACCAAGCTCTCTTTAATGTACACCAAGAATACCATTGGCCTTCTTGGCAAGGCACGCTGGGGCACACTGCTGGCTCATGGCTAACCTGCTGTCCATCAGGTTGCCCAGGTCCTTCTCTGAAGAGATCCTCTCAAGCAGGTCAGCCCTTAACCTCTACTGATGCATATTGTTATTCTTCCCCAGGTGCAAGACTTATATTTGTTCTTTTTGAACCTCATCAGGTTCCTCTCTGTCCAACTCCTCAGGCTGTCCAAGACTTGTTGAATAGCAGCACAGCCTTCTGGTGTGTCAGCCACTTTTCCCAGCTTTGAATCACCAGTAAACTTGCTGAGAGTGCAGTCTATTCCTTCATCCAAGATTGGTCCCTTTGTCCTTCTCTGGGGAATAGTAACAGGCCTTCAACTACACTCTGTGCCAGTCAGCCAGTTTTTTGGCCTTTTCACAATACATCCTCTCATGTAACACACGCTTCCTAATCTTACCTTCAAGGATGCTGTGAGAGACAGTATCAAATGCCTTGCTGAAGTCATAGTACAGAACACCCACTGCTCTTGTCTCACCTACCAGCCAGCTATGACATCATAGAACTCTACCAGACTGGTCAAGCATAATTTCCCCTTCTACATGATGACTACTCCTGATAGCATGATTTCCCCTTCCCCATGATGACTTCTCCTGATTACCTACTTTTCTTCCACATTCCTGGAAATAAAATCCAGAATAAATTGTTCTATGACCTACTCAAGAACAAGAGGTGAGTCTGAGTGGCCTGTAGTTTCCTGAGTCTTTCTTTCCCCTGTTGAAGAAGGCACAGATAAGAGAAGTAGGGACCTACCAAGTCCTGTTCACTCTGTTTGCCTCTTCTCAGTCTCCTTTTATAGAATCAGATCTGGTTTTTTTTTTTGTTGTTGTTGTTTTTCATTAAGGATTATCTGGAAGTAAAAAGATGATGTCCTTTCTTTTTATCTCAAGGATCAAAGAAGTCTTTGTAACTCTTCCAGAGCTTATTTAAGGTGAGGGATACCCTGTAATTACAGCAACATTGTTCTCTGTTCTTTTTTTTTTTTTTTTTCCCCCAGAAGAATAGAAAAATGTATCAGAATTATTTATTGGTGCCATATTAAATGTGTGATTACTTTCAAATAAGGATTTACATAGATGATCAATTTGCAAATTCCACTAAGGCTCCTTCTAATTACAGTATATTTACCATATCTTTTGGTTAATAGAATATATCAAATGACATATAGATATGTTGTACATGTACAGTAGATTTAATTACATTATCACAAAGAATTGGCTTGAGAGTCCATGAACATTAGTGAACCATCAATCCAAAATGATTTTAGATAAGTTTCTGAGACTTTTTTTGATAAATAACCTATGTCCATTTTTTGGCTTCTAGTATCTTATCAATCTTTATGAATGGGCATGAAAAATACTTATCTTTGTAATGACAGTTAAATAAAAAAATATGCATACATAATACTTAAATTCCTCTTTCGTTGTGGTTAAACAGACAAACAGGTTCCTTTAGTAATGATAATAATAAAAAAAATCCATCCCACAAAGTATTTAAGGGGAACCAATGACCAGAGAAGAAAGAGAAAGAAACAAATGAAGAAGGAAAGCAAACAAGCAAGCAAGAAAACAAGTAAGAAAATGAGGGGTTTTTTTTATGCTTGACAATTATGCTATATGTGCAAATCCAGGTTAGCCGTCCTGTATTAATTAAATCTCAAAGCCATGTAAACAAAAAGGAAAGATATTAGTTCAAATGTTTTCAGGGATATGGCATATAAAATATATCAACTATTTCTGCCATATCTAAATCATATGTTGTATAACTGCCTCTAGCCCAGTTCAATAAAGCAATAAAAGATGTGCTTAATCCTACTGAAGAAAACTCAGATGCATAAAGTTCATAATTCACATACAAAACACAAAAAGATTTTCTTTTTCTCCAGCTTTGAAAAAATTATTATGAGAAAGTAACTTGTACCATAACAGATTTCAAAATGCACACCTTTTAAGGTAAAGCTGACTTTAACGTAAATTCTAAAAAGACTAAATCTTGGTATTTGGGAGTGATTTTATACTACATGACTTATTTAGAGCTACAGATTCTCTTTTTAGTTTCTTAAAACAATGTAACCAATGAATTGTGAATATCAATGAATATTTCCATTATATCTTTCCATATCTGACAAACCAAAATTAGCCAGGATCTGATCTATACTGCATGTAAATAGAAACTTTTAGAAAAGCACAGATTTTTACCAGATTCATTAGTAGATTTGTAGTGGTTACACTTCTTTTTATCAGTACTGGTGAAATTCCAGAGCACAGTATTAAAAGGAAATGTGTTGTTGAATAGACTTTAATCTCTTCTCATGAGATATGTATAACTGAAATCTTGACCGCTCATGGTCATTATATGTTCCATAGCTGTGCCACGGAAGAATTTATGTCCCAATCGCATTTCATTTTCTCCACTTAATTTCTGAACTTCATATTGATAGAACAGCCTTTCCTCTTTTTGGTCCATCAGCAGGTTTTCTGGGTGTTGTTTGAAGAGCTGCTCTGTGGAAAGATTTCATAGAATCACAGAGCTGTAGAGTATGGAAAGGACCAATGCAGATTTTTTATGCCAGCTCTCTGCTAAAAAAAATTCCCCACAGTAGGTTGTACAGAATAGCATCCTGGTGGGTCTTGAATACCTCCAGAGAAGGAGATTGTACAACCTCTCTGGGCATCCTCTTCCAGTGCTCTGTAACCCTCAAAACAAAGAAGTTCTTCCTCACGTTCAGATGGAACTTCCTCTATTCCAGTTTCTGCCAATTGCCCTTTGTTGTGCTGCTGCTCAACAATGAGAAGAAACCATACCCATTGATTTGAGCCCCATACTTATGAACAGTTATGAGATCCCCTCTCAGCATTCTATTCTACAGATTGAAAAGTCCCAGTTCTCAGCCCTTCTTCATAGAAGATATACTTCAGGCCTTTAACTATCTTCACGGCCCTCCAGTAGACTCTTGATAGAAGACTGCTCTTTCTTTGAACAGACAAGTTCAGAACTGGACATTGTGTTTTAGATGTGGCCTCACCAGAGCTGAGTAGAGGGACTCGATCTTCTGTCCATGCTCCTTTTAACGTGCCCCAGGATACCATTGGACTTCTTGGCCACAAGGGCACACTGCTGGCACATGGCCAACCTTCTGTCCATCAGGACACTCAGGTCCTTCACTGCAGATCTCTCTTCAAGCAGGTCAGCCTTAGCTTCTACTGATACACGTGGCTATTTCTCCCCAGAAGTTGGACTCTACACTTGCCCTTTTTGAACATCATCAGCTTCCTCTCTGTCCAACTTTCCAGGCTGTCCAAGCTTTGTTGAATGGCACCACAGCCTTCTGGTGTTTCAACCACTCTTCTCAGAGTTGTACCACCAGCAAACTTGCCGAGAGTGTACTCTGTCCCTTCATCTAGGTCACTGATGAAGACTGAGCTCAACAAAGTCTTGTTGAACTTAATTCTTTAACAAGTGCTGTGTTTTTGGGCACAACACCCCCGGGCAACACTACAGGCTTGGGGCACAGTGGAAGGAAAATGGTTTGGAAGAAATGGATCTGGAATGTTGGCCAAAGTTCAACTAAACACAAGTCAGCAGTATGCCCAGGTAGCCAAGGCCAAAGGCATCCTTGCTTTTACCAGGCATAGTGTTGTCAGCAGGAGTAGGGAAGCGATCAACCCTTTATACTCGGCACTAGTGGGGCTGCACTTTGAGTATTGTGTTCAGCTTTGGGCCTTTCACTACAAGAAAGACATCCAGGCCCTGGAGTGGATCCAGGGAACGTCAACAAAGCTGGTGGGAAGTCTGGAGCACAAAACTTATGGGGAGCAGCTGAGGGAACTGGGATTGTTTAGTCTGAAGAGGAGGCAGCTCAGGAGAGACCTTATTGCTCTCTGCAAGGAGGTTGTGGAGAGGTGGAGGGTCAGCCTCTTCTCTCACATAACTAGCTATTGGACTAGAGGGAATGGCCTCAAGTTGCACCAGGGGAGATTCAAGTTGGATGTTCGGAAACATTTATTCTCCTAAAGAGTTGTCATGTGTTGGAACAGGTTCCCCAGGTAGAAGGTTGAGTCACTGTTCCTAGCAAGAAACATTTAGATGTTGGAATAAGGGACATGGTTTAGTGGGAAATATTGGTGGCAGGTGAATGATTGGATTGGATGATCTTGGATCTTTCCAATCTTGGGGATTCTATGATCCTATGTTGATCAATACCAGACTCAGTACTGATCCCTGGGAAACACCACTAGCTACAGGCCACCAACTTGAATTTGTGCCATTCGTCACAGCCCTTTGAGCTTTCAGTCGACCTCAGTGGCCACTCGTCTACACCATACTTTCTAAGCTTCATTACAAAGATGTTGTGGGAGAGTGTGTCAAATGCATTGCTTCAAGGTACACAACACCTACTGCTCTTATCTACCCAGACGGTCATGACATCATAGAAGGCTAACAAATTGGTGAAGCATGGTTCCTCCTTGTTTAACCCCTGTTGACTTCTCCCAGTAACTTTCTTTTCATCCTCTTTCCTGGAGATGATATATTCTGGAGAATAAATTGTTCCATCACCTTCTTAGGAGTGGCAGAGAGGCTGACTGGCCTGTAATTTCCTGGATACTCCTTCTTCCCCCATTCCCATTCTCCAAGTCCTTTCAAAGATGATAGAAAGTGGTTTGGCAATCACTTCTGCCAATTCCATCAGCATTTGTAGGTGCATTCTGTCCAGGGACTGTGGATTTGTGTTCATTGGTTTTCCAAAGAAAATGTCTGATCAGATCCTGCTCAATAAAGGGAAAATCTTTTCTCCAGACTCTCATTTACCTCCTGGGCCAATGATTTCCAAGAGACAGTATTTGCAGTAGGGACTGAAGCAAAGAATACATTCAGTAACTGTCTTCTCAGTGTCCCCTGTTATCAGGGCACACATTTCACTCAGTGGCTTGCCTGCATTTTCCCTAGTCTTCCTTTTGATATTGGCACATGAAAAAAAAACAGCCTTTCTGTTTTCCTTGATCTCCTTCACTGGATCTAATTTCAAGTTAGCCTTAGCCTTCCATGTTGCATCCCTGCAGATCCTGACAGCATTCCCTCTGAAGTGACAAGAGAGTTTTCTACATTCTACAGACTTTCTTCTTCCCTTTGAATTTTTCCATGATTTCTTTACTCATCCATATATCTCCTGCCACTTTTGTCTGATTTCCTACTCTTAGAGATACAACAGTCTTGAACTTCAATATGTGAATGTACCAAGCTCCCAAGGATGCTTGGAAGGTCTACGTAATACACCTGGCTTTCAGCTGACAGGACACAGGCTTCTTTTGGTAAAGACCAGGAAGCTGGGAGAAGTAGAAATAGGCCCCAGGTCAAAGCACTGGGCATTTTAATAAGCACTGAACTAAAAAATAATCGGGAAGGATGTCACAGTTTTATGTATTAAAATATTTTTCCTCCTCATTGTACACTGCAGTATGCTCTCACTTGAAATAGAGGTGTGTAGATTCTTACTCTACAACCATAAGTTATGTTTTGTCCCACTGATATTTCAACAGTATTTCTTGTGGATTTCTCTGAATGGTATTTATTTCAGCCATTCATACTGTGTTGCAATAGAAGATGCATTTTTCCTTTTTGAAAACAATGTATATGTATCAACTGTTTACACGAAGTACTATTAAAAGTATTAATTTTGCCATTTTTATATTGATTTATTTTTAAAAATACATTTTTTGGCATTTCAGGAAATATCAGTGGATTATGTTTTTATATTTTAAAACTTATATTTCCATGTGATTTGTACAATAGTTTTATTTAGCAGTAATCTCCCAAACTTGCTTTTTAAAAAATTTTGCACTGACCTTTAAAAAAGAAATCAAATTCCGAGTGATACATCTTATTCTGTTGTTTTTTAGTGATGTAGTGATACAGACAAAGTCAGTAAGACTTTGCAGAGAGTCAAAAAAAAAAAATACAGTTTAATTCACCTATCAGTATAATAACAGATTACTACTGGAAATAAAGTGGAGACTTTCAGGCATGAAAACAGCTCTCGGTTCCAAGTTTAGCAGTGATAATACATTTAGTTTAGAGTTCCAATTTTTGTTTTCTCAGACACAAAATATCAGGCCATGAACTTAAGTTTCAACAGATACTTGATTAGTCTCAAGGGATGTTTCTTTTCATTTATTGTTTTCTTTTTTTTAATAAAATAAATCTCGAAATATTTCATTCTTTCCACTTGGAGAGCCAGGCTTACTATCTATTGAAGATATACACAACTCACTATGAATTTAACTCTGCTCTAAAAATGGCATATTATATCTGTCAAACACACAAAAAAACATCCTGATAACAATATAAAGTAAAAGAGACCATCAACGTAATATGTGTCTGTCTCAAGAATGTACATAATGAAGATGTCAGAGCCAAAAATAAGCAAAAAGTAACTTCACGCATCTGACCTCTTAAACATTCCAAACAAACATCCCACTCGAAATCTCAAATTGTCATTTATTCTGCAGTTGCTTCTTGTATACATACTGCAAAAGCTATACTAATTTTATTTTGAATGAAACAAACATTTTATTTTACAAATTTTACAAAATAATCTTTACATAAGATTCTGTCTATACTCTGAGGAAGTTTTGCTAAGTGATTATCTTATTATGCATGAAATTTTTGTTTGCCTCAAATTTTCATCACCGAAAACATTTTTAAGTCTGTAATTGAAGCTTTGACCTTAACTTGTCACCCATTATCTGGTCTGTAATCCAGTTTGAATTGTTTTCTTCTTCATGTGAATGTGAGAGGGTTTTAATTTACAGCTCATTTATGAGCTAGTGAACTTTCTGGTAGATAATAGAAATTTATCTGCATGTTTTACATGAATAGTTTTAAATTAATCATTTAAATATGTTTTTAGTAATCTCAATATTTGTAACAATATGATAGGATCTGATTCTTCATTTCTGATTTGAACAAGAGTTTGTTGCGCTAAGTAGCATATAAAGTCTGTAGAACTGAACTGAACAGATGAAGGCTTCACTCCTCAGTTATATATTGCTCACACTTCTGTTTCTAGAAAGTCTAAAACTAATCCTTCTGATACTGAATTCTAATTCATAGTTCTTTCATTATTTTTTTCTCCATCCAAGATGTGGTAGAAATATTACCATCAGTCTTTAGTATACATCCAGCTTTATGTCTTCTGCCATGTATTATGCTTTCAGTTTTAACTCATTCCTCCTGGTATAAAGTTCTTTTAAAAAGATCTCCCAACCATCTCTTTCAGTTCTGCATAACCACCTACACTCTGAGCAAAGTTTCACTACACCATACCTTCTGCGTTTTTCTCGCTATGCTATTTTTGACTATATTTTAGCTTTTCACAGAGATGTAAAGCTCAAAACACATAGGGCAATCATCACTCTTGCGAACTTCCTGATTTATAGTTTTTACTAGAAGTAAAGTGAATGAAAATTCAGTAGACATAGAGGCAATGAAGGTGATGAAGAGACTAGAGCGCAAGTCTTATGGGGGAGAGCAGCTGAGGGAGTTTGGAGGAGTAGTTTGGAGAAGAGGAGGCTTATGGGAGACCTTATCACTCTCTGCAATGACCTGAAAAGAGGTTTTGGACAGGTGGGGGGTCAGTCTCAACTCTTAAGTTGCAGTGATGCAGTAAGAAGTGTTGGCCTTGAGTTATACCAGAGTAGGTTCAGGCTTTGGTACAGGAGGATCAGGGCTTGCACAAGTTCAGGTTGATTATATCAGTTGTTTTTCCTTTGTCCATTGATGCTGTTACTCTATCATGAGAGTCCATCAGATTGGGCAGGCATGATCTAACTTTGATGAAGCCATGCTAGCTGTCTGAGATCACCTTCTCATCTCTCATGTGCTTTAACATATCTTCCAGGAGGATCTGATCCACGATCTTCCTAAGCAAAAAGATGGAAAATACATAATTTCATTAGAAGTTTTATCCAATCAATGTGGGAACTATGAAGTAGTGATTTCCATGCCATTGGTCCTTTTATTGAGAAACTTTTTTTCAAAAAGGCTTTTGAAAATCCAGGTGGTCTTTGTTGTCATCAACAGATGTTTGCTGAGAGCATGCTTAGAGCTCTCTCAAACTTTCAGTTTTTTCATAGAGGCTTTCCTCCGCTTATCTGTACTGTTCACTTCTCATTACAAAGCAGGAACAGCAAATGGTTTTGAATGTCTTTGATAATCATTTTCATAAAATAATTACAAACTTTCTTGTTTTCCGGTGATTTTTATATTTTCAGTCTGTGTCTCCACAGGAGCTCCATTCCAGTTTGCTAGGGGATATGACTTTGGTGCGCAAAGGTAGCTTCATAGCCAAATGTGCAGAGAGTGCCTCTTCACACGTTTTCACTTTCATTTCTCACTTTCGTTACTACTTTAAAGATTATATAAGGAAAACATATTTTATAGAAGGACTGTACAAATGTATCTTTGATAAAGCAGATATTGAGATGCAGATCATTTTTATTGCTCTGGATCTGAAATTGAGCTGGATTAATTTTGCAGTAATAGCAGGAGAAAGAGAACTTGGAACCACAAAATTGGCTTTCCAAAATTTGCCCATGCCAGGTTGTTTCCATACTGCTTTCCTGATTTTCTATTTTTACTTATGAATTTCTAATTCTCTCCATATGTATAGACACAATTTAAAAGAAAGTTTCTTATATGTCAATTTTTAAACCCCGAGCTATCAGGAAAGGGTTCTTCGTTGTGACTTAGAAACAGAGATCAGGAACAGGTGCAGGTACCTGTTCTGCTACTTAACTGTAAAAGGTCTGTGCAGTCTTCTTTATCACTAGAATATATTGCAAATCATGCTTTAACTGGATTCAAGGTCTTGTCATTTTGAACTGTTTCCAACAAGTTTCTATGGTTTATCTTGGTTTAATTACACAAACATCATCTGACACAAAGCTGATAAATTTACAATTATTTATACACAATTCCTACAATAAAATAATTAAAATAGTGAGAAAGCAGGGGATCATACTTAGATTTCATGATTTATTTCACATATACATAATCTGATCTGTATACTATATCCTACATTTCAAATATTCTTATTTTAAAACTACACATTATACTGCAGAATCATGGAAATAAAAATTGCATTTAAAGAGATACAAAGCAAAGAAATAAGTGTAAATGTTTGCTTTAAAAAAAGGGGGGGGGGGGGAGGGGGGGAGAGAGAGAGAGAAAAGTATGACTTTTAATATGCAAAACATAGATTTTTTTTATTCTTCTTTTCTTTGTTTTAATGGCACATTTTGTTCCTCTAGTTTACAGAAGCCTGAATGATAAGAAGATTCTGTTAAGTACTAATAAGAACTTCAGATAAACTTTATTACGATTAATCAAGAGATATGTTGTCTGCTTATGAACAGTCACATGAAGCCAAGCTAAAAGGTTTAGATGCAGAAAAGAAGACTTGGAGCATCATTTCTTTTATTCCTCCCTGCCTCAGTAACAACAAAAGCAGCATCCAGAACAATTTGACTTATTAGTTATGATAATATATAATAAATGTATATAAGGAAATATCATGTGTCGCTGACAGCACTTTTCTTTCTACTCCATTTACATTACTGAAAATACATTTTCTAAAGATATTGCAGAATTTTTGGTTACATTGATTTCTGGGTGATGGAAAAATAAAAAAAATCCAATGAGACTTGCAGAGGTTGATTCTAGGATAAGCTTTTAAGGCAGCTGTGCAAATTTTTATGAAACATTGATCTGAGGCAGATCACTAAATATTAAAATAATTTCAATGCACTATTCTATTAGGAGTGTGGTAGAACGATCAGATTTATTTGAATAAAAAAGCAAAATAATTAAAAACTCATTAAAAAAAAAAAACATACCTTTTACTTGAATTATACCAGAGTATAATGAAGTAAAATGTACTGTTTTATTGTTATTAGAAATTTTTCAAGTTTCCTACAGACTCCATGCCGTTGAAAAGTTTGACAGCAACAACATATTGGGAAAATTACTTCTTCAAAATTCAAGGGCAAAATCAAAACCATATTTTCTTTCAATGCCAACAAAGATCAGTAGAAGGTGTTCTTATACATAAATCAAAAAAATTGAAGCTTTCAATACTTACCACTGGCCTTCTCCACTGCTACCTCTCATCCTCTCTCACTTCCCTGGGTAGACCATTTGCAGCTGATAAACATTTTATGTAGAAACAACATAGCAAGAGAAAAACAAAATAACAACTGCCACTGGGACAGTATCTAGAATAGGATATGCAGTATACCTGTATACATATTTTCTTATGCACACCATTTTAAGAAAAGCTGTGGAACAAGTGTACATATTCAGCATATAAGATCGTCCATGACTGTACATTCCTAAATCTCATGTAATTTATCAGTTAAATTTTATTTGTTATACTCAATGCTAGACATAGTTAGCAAGAAGGAACATTTCTATAACATCAAAGGCAACAGACAGAAAAATTGAGAGCAAGATCCTGGCATTTCTTAATTCATTGGGAACTTCACCGCTGTGTTAGACAGGATTTCACCCCTATTGTTTAACACATTTTAACACGAAATATATAGAAGGTCACCATAAATAATACAACCCTGAAATTGTAATACATTATATAGTTTCTTGGCCATAACTTTATAAACTGTACAGGCTTTAAAATCTACCACAATACTAAAAAGTATCCAGCAGATACCTGTTTTCAATAACGATATTGTCTCCCATGAGCAATGATAAAATGGATACATATTGAGGCATTTGATTAAAGAGCTTTGAAAAACAGTTTGTTAGAAGCTGAAGTCTGATGCTGATCCAGTTCACAGTGAGAAGCATGTGAATTAGCAAACAGCACCAATAGAGAAATAAATTTTTAGATACAATCATTTTCTGGAAGAAAAGCAAAACAAAAGCAGAGCCATATGGCCTTGCTTAATGAGAATTTTTGGTGTATAATATGCTTCTCTGATTATCTGTAGCTTATGTGACCTTTACTTTTATTTTTTTATCTAATGAATTATATATATATATATATATCACCATCTGCATTAAGGACCACACCAGCAGAAGTGCTTCAAAGCTTCATGCTGGTTGAACTTCTTATGAAACAGGATTCTAGTGATTGTCTGTTATTCCAACAAATACAAAGAATTGAAAAGTACATGAGGAATTTTTTTCTTCGTGCAGGTGAAATACTGGCTAGCAGTGTGCACTTCTCACAGTCATTTGAAAGAAAGATTTATAATATTATATATATATATATATATATAAGAGTCATGATTGCAATAAAAAAATATCTTCTGTAGTTGCCTTCTCAGTGACTTTGACCTACCTTGCCCATAAAATCTCCGGAAGCAGTGACAGATTTTAAGAACAAAGAACAATGCATTCATATGCCGTTTACAAGTGAACAGTTGTTCAGCAAGGTGTCCATGAATATTTGTTCAATTTAGCAGGTAAAATTGCATGCATCAGTATTAATGACCCTTTTCAATTACTTTATCTAGACACTTGAATTCTGTTAACATAGCTCTAAATGATAAGCAAATGTTTTAATGCTTTGACCTTCAGCCTCAAATGATACAGCTGGAGGTTACAGATCATGGGAAAAAGGAAGTCTATTAAGAGCTTGTGGAGCTAACAAGGTGAATGTAAAATCACTTGCTTGCTCTGATATCCCTTCATGACTTTAGGCAAATCTTTCAGGTGAAGAAGCACAAAAAAGAATTTAAGTACATATAAAGGCTTTGGTCACTAATCTCTTTGTCACTTTGGACAATTCTGTAAATAGGCAATGTTCTATGCCTTTTCCTCACAAGAATTGTTGTGTATGATTAAATAGAGTGTAAAAGAAGAGCAGGTTTACATACCTGTGAGAAACATGAAAACATGCCATAAATATGGAGAGATTGGGTTGGTTACTTCTTTCTCTAACTTTGCTTAGTCTGTTTACTTTGTAAAGCACCTGCATACATTTCACTCACACAGAAACTTAAGTTAGAAATTCTGAGCCCAGCACACTAGCCAGTATAGCAAAATGACCGTTTCAACCAATTTCTCTAATGACAAAATGTATCTTTGAAAGCTTACTGGCAATCTCACTTATTTTAAAGCTTTTCACTGCTTACAAGGTTTTTAGTCAGCTCTCAAGTACTAGAATTAGGATAGAGATGAGTGTTTAAAAAGGGCTATGGAGGAAGAAGTGTGTCTCAGTCTCCTCAGATCTGCCAAAATTACTGCATACAGTTTTATTTTGAAAGCTGACTAGATGTTTCCAAAAAGACAACAAAGTTTTACTAAATATGTGATGAAAAGTGGAAAAATTTACTTATTAGTAATAATCATATATTCAGTGGGAAAAACATTGGAAGCATAATAGTGTTCTAAAATGCACCAGCAAGCAATTGATATAAAGACCTATACAAAGATAAATAATATAGATGTATACTGTTCAATCATTCAACAGAATATCTAATTTCCTACCAAAACAACATATCTGTAAATTCATATCATGCTGTCTTCTTTCTACTGTTTATGCTCTTGAAGTGAAAAATAACTAGTGATTTTCCTTCATATTCATAGAGAAAACAAACCACCACTGTTCAGTTGCTTTGATTTTTATTGATCCCTTCTCAATATTTTTAATGTAGGCAACTGTTTACCATACTATTACAACTGAATAATACAACCTTACATAGCACCTTTTTATTACACATAAGCTACCAAAAAAGAGACATGAATCAAAATCACATTAAAATGCACTGCTTTGTAGGTATTGAACATTCAACAGCAATTTCTAATTTTCAGTTAAATTTTATTTGCAAAATACTGGAATCAAATTAATCCTGTGTACAAACACTTTGGATGGAAAATTGAACTTGCCTATTGATTGGAGCAAAAGAACTTAGTCTTTTGTAGAAATACAAGACATATCTCTCATTGCCCATTTCAGAGATTCATTCTCACATACAAGCACAAAGTGAAATATATGCAGAATAAAATTCTGACCCTCTCAATCCGGACTTTTTAAAAATGTGTTTAAAATGAGTCATTATGAAGGACTGCAAAGAGTTTAGGGGAGCCTATGACATTAAAAAAATATACTAAACAAAAATCAGTGACACATTTTGTAAACAGCTACAATGTATTGCAAAAAAACAGAAATGTTGCTGCCTGGTGAGTTCAAATTTGTGAAAGAAATTCTGCTCCTGGCTTTGCCAAGGTGTCATTTCCATTCCATTTAAAGAATTGTAAGTTTACTTTTTTCTAGCCCTAAGCTGCTGTACATGTGCTACGATGTTCCTTCTGTTTAACTCTTCTATCAGTCTCAGTCACCATGGGATAAGATGGGAGGGAAAAACTTATTGCTAACAGAGAGAAAATAGCATTTTTTATGGATAGCGAAACTGTATTTAATGGAAGAGTCACATAAGCCTTTAAATGTCTTTGTTTTAGTTTGTTTTATTTTATTTTTTCATTTTTATTTTTTCCTCTTCTGATCAGCCTGTATAGAAGTATAATAAGAACTGTTATTAAAACTATAGGAGAAGTCATCAGGATTTAACATTTTTTTTTTAATAACCTGTGTAATGAAGCACTGAATTGTAACATAGGTTTAGGATATTCATACCTGAAGATAATTAAATTACTGAAGAAGGGATGTAAATCTCTATTCAATTTTATTGGACTTTAGAGACTAGCTTATAGAGATTAAGTCTGGTTACATAACTTCACCAAGGTCTCCACTAGGGAAAAAGGTATTAGATTTCACAAACTAACTGTATATAGCTGATAGCTATATATGCAGCTCTTTAGGTTAAGAAAGTCATTCTAGTTTGAATACATAAGCTTAAGAAATAATTGCAGGTAACAGAAGTAATTTCTGGAGCTTTATTAATATCAGATTAAATGTGCTGGAAATGAAAAACCAACACACAGGTACTCCCCACATTTCTTTTCTCATTAGATTATTTCAATCTTTACTGTAGATTACTGTAGATATCCAAGATGATCCCTGCAATCAAGAAAATTCTAAAAAGTTGGTGAATGCAGGTGGAGTCGCTTATGATTTTTAGACCATTAAGATTTTGGAATATTGATATATATAAAGAAATGGATGGTGATTATCTACTGAACAACATTATTTAATGGTTCAGAATGCAGAGTAAAATGAAATTCAACATATAATATTAGTATATGCAGGATTTATGGTAGTAAACTTTATCCAGTAGAATACAGTTATGATACATTACTGGAGATTTATGATAGAGTCATAGAATCGTATATTTTGGGTCAGAGGGGCCATTAAGATCACCTAGTTCTGATCCCCCTGCTCTAGGCAGGGATACCTCCCTCTAGAGCAGGTTGCCCAAAGCCCCATCCAGTCTGGCCTCTAATGCTTCCAGGGAGGGGCATTCACAGTCTCACTGGGCAACCTGTTTCAATGTCTCACCACCCTCACAGTAAAGAATTTCTTCCTAATATCTAGTCTAAATCTACCCCTCTTCCAGTTTAAAGCTCATTCTACCACTACATGCCCTTATAAAATGTTCCTCCCCAGCTTTTCAGTAGGAAAAAGTATGCAGTAGCCTTCAGGTACTGGAAGGCCACTATAAGGTCCCCTCAGATGCTTCTCATCTCCAGGCTGGAAAGCTTCAGCTTTCTCAGCCTGTCCTCACAGGGGAGGTGTGCCTTCTGATAATAAACTGATTATCTCAAAGTGAAATCTGCTAGAAGGACCTTTTTGGTTTCATTGGATTTTGGATTTCAATTTTGTTCTAGTCATCTGAGAATAATTTATTTAAAAATTTGTCTATTCCACTAAGTGAAGTTCACAAATTCATCCATCCAAGTTTATTAATTTAATACAAAATAATCACTTCAATGCTTTAAAATAATGTCACTAGCATTAACTTTGTTGCATGTTTACAAAGTTCAACAAAATGACCATAGTTTCCTAATCCAAGTATGCATTTTTAGGGTAATAATGTGTGAGTATATTCCTTTCAAATTCTTTTGGCATTTTTCAGTGAAAAATCAGTGCTAGAATTAAAGAATTTGTGATATGTAAATCTAGTCTATAACACATTGTAATCTAGCAGACTGTGACCAGCGACAAAAACTATCATCAAAAATCTTGCATAGTAGCTGGTTCTTAACATTGCCATACAGTCTTTTAAGCATTTAAAATCACCTTAAACATGGTATATTCACTGAGTTTCTCAGTGGCACTAATTTGTGTCTAAGCCATTAGGTATGAAGTATCTGATAGATCTAATTTTCATAAAATTGTTTTATCTTTATTGAACTGTTAATAATTTCAGCCCTTATGTCACTTTTTGGCAGAATTCCACAATTCAATATTCTAAGGTATGAAAATCTTTCTTCTGTTGCATTTCAGCCTGACATCCAGTAATTTCAAATGTTGTCCAGAAACTTTTTCAATATGAGATAAAAAGTCTTAAAGGCAATCTCTTCTCTCACTTCCTCTCATCCTCTCTCTTTCCCTCATTTTCTTATAGAGTAAATAAAATCTATTGCATCAGTGTGCAAAGACTGCAAGTAATATTTATCAGTACAACAAAAAATGCTATGGAATACTGTGTTGAGATTGTATCAGATCTAGATGGGATATAGCTAGCTTACTTCACAGTAGCTTGTATGGTGTTGTGATTTGCATTAGGGACAAAAGCAGAGGTGAAAGCACACTAGTATTTTTTGCCGTTTTTTAACAGTGTACAGTGTTGAGGTTTTCTCCCTTCCTTCTACATTCCCATTGTTTTGAGCCACTGGGCTGGAAGTGGACTGAAAAATGAGAGAGGATGAAGTCAAGAGAGGTGATTCAAAATGAATAAAAAGATATTCCATAACGTACGATTGCATGGTCTGCAATGAAATCCCAGGGAAAGATAGAAATGATTAACATAGATACAGAACTTATAGAGCTCTTAACACTTGCTGAAGTCCTGTTCCCCAGTAAGGAGTTGAACATTTTCCTGCCTGTAAGAAGTAGTAAATGAAATTCTTTGTGCCTTCTTTTTGGTTTTCCTATTGACCTGCCATTTTACTCAGTGCACCAGTCTTCTCACCTTTCTATTTTTAACTGGCCCTACATCAGAGAGGAGGGAATGAGAGAGGTCAGGGTGAGTGCCTGTCTGCTGGCCAGGGCCCACCCACCACCAACTTTCAAAGAAATATTTCAAAGGGTGTTTCACTCTGAATGATCATACCATGGAAGAATAGGAAAATCCTGTAATAACAATCTCATAACCCTTGAAAAAAAAATCAAATTTCCTGAAGCAGTTGCATGAGGGCAGCAGCTTAGTGAGACAAAGGACTTAAAGATCCTTTCGTCCAATCTTATATAAATATATTCTGTATTTTAACCCTAATGATTTCTTACCAAGGAAGAGTTAAGTGTTTTATGGTTTAATTTAATTGTTAAAATCTTAAACTTTCCATGATACTTCCTAAAAGACAAAAAGCAAATTCCACTCTTCTGGAAATTCTTCATTGATACATCCAGTATTGTTGGCTTTTAAAGGGCAAGTCTAACTGGAAGATTTCCTTAATTACGATCACTAAATTTTATGTCAGCTGTGACAATAACTCTTTTTGGAGTTATCATCCCTCAAAAAGACCTTGGAAATATCTTTCGAAAGCATCCACTTTATTCTCAGCCCTACTACAGTGTTAATATTAGATATATATTGGAGTATGTATTCCACAGTTAAATATTCAACTTAAATAATAAATTTTGATACAAAGGATATGCTGGCCCATTCCAGAAGTTTCCATCATCAGACCTTTTTTTATCCGACCTGAAATCATTTTTTGGCAGTTTTCGTATATTCTGTCCTGTTAATATTTTCCTATCTGATGTTCTGCTATTCTTCTATTTCTGCCAAGCAAATTGTTACTGATACAATTTCTCTGAAACACTGTGAAGACATGACAGAAAAAACAAAAAGGGAAAACAAAAAAAAAAAAAAAAACAAAAAAAACGCTATAATGTATGAAGCAGTCAGGCAAAATTGTCATAAACATTTACTAGCACAGGGAAAAAAGTGACATGCTTGCCATCAGTAAAGTGATTGGCAATGATTAAAAAGGCAATAGTATTTAGCCCAGAAACATGCTTCTGTGAGGAAAAGTTGGTATAAGTATTTAGTCTCTCAAAAAGTGAATGAACAGAAGAGATGTATGTGAAAAGAAAAGAAACCTAACAAGAAATTTTGCTTTTCAAATTTATTTATGAGCAATCATTTCTGCAGAGACAATTATTGAGCCTCCTAACACATAATAAACAAGTATTCCATATTCAGTATTAGAAAAGGAATAAAGGACTTGTTCAAGTCACAGTACATGTCTATCTCCTTCAAAGCAGTAAATTGTCTATAATATTCATGGCAGACTTGGTCTTTCATTTTTCCATGCATGAGAAAGAAAACGTAGCAGGAGATGGAGTGTGTTCAGATTCCATCCCAAAATGATGTTGACTAATCAAAACCAGCGAACTGAAGAAGAAATCTGAGAGAGTTTTGTTTTCCTTTTCCATCTGGTGGGCAAAAGTAATTTTTTTAAATGTGCAATAATTCATTTTAATTAATTACATCTGATAGTTAATTGTCTTCAGTTTTATTGCAAATACTAACATGAAGTAGACTGAAACACAAAATTTTCAGAAATGTATTCTAAACGTTAAAATTAAGTTCCATATCACCTGTTGCTGTCATACCTAAGAGCTATCTAATGTCGATGGTTTTTCATGGATTTACTGCTAGAATTTTCAAGGCATCTTTCGGAGTTAAAATAATCAATCTATTTAAAAAAAAAATAATACTGTTGAATTTTCAAAAGAAGTAGGGCACATAGTAGTTCTGAAAATTCAACTTAAATAGTATCATTTGAACTGAAGACTTAAATCATAGAGTGGCTTGAGTTGGAATGGGTCATAAAGATTCGCAGTTCCAATCCCTGTCGGGATTGGAATCGGGTACTAGGTCAGGCTGCCCAGGACTCCATCAATTTGGTTTTGAACATCTCCAGGATGGGGCATCTACAGCTTCTCTGGGCAGCCTGTTTCAATGCTTCACCACCCTCCGAGTGAAAAATTTCCCCCCAACAACTAACCTTATGCTGAAAGATATCACTGAGATAATATAGTATGATTTCTTAAAAGTATGATTTTTTCTTTCAATAATATCTTCAATCTGATTTCTTCAGAAATATGATGAGTAACTTGTTTCAGTAGTTGATTGCTGTCATAGTGATGAGATCAAAAGGTCTCACAAGAGGAGCTAGAAAGCTCATAAGTTATCTATAGATAGTTGTTTCTGTGGGAGGTGCTTGGGCTAGAAGCAGCAGGAACTACATTGAAAAATTCACCCCGAAGGTAAAATTTTGTCTGTGAACTTTACAAGGTCTTACTTAGAATCATACTACTCACTTAGAATCATAAAATCATAGAATCATAAAATGGTTTGGGTCAGAACGGACATTTAAGGTCATCTAGTTCCAGCCACTGGCTATAGGCAAGGACATCTTCTAGACCAGGTTGCTCAAAGCTCTATCCAGCCTGGCCTTGAATGCTTCCAGGGAGTGGGCATCCACAACCTCACTGGCAACTACTGTTGGTAGTCCCACAGAGATTCTACTGTTGCTTTTGATTTCATTTACATATTTGGACAGCAAGAATACATGACAACACAACTTTTAGGCATATGAAACAGAGAAAGAGATAAAAGATGCATAATTATTTGATGTTTTTCAACAATGTGTCTTTGGCAGCAATTATTTTCTTTTTCATTTGTTTTCACTGTTGTGACAATATTGACCATATCACTGACTCTTCTTTTGGCATTCTTTTTCTTTTACTTACCCACATCCCTAATATGTCCAAGTAGTCCCATCTTTGCAGCTACTTTTGAACTTCATACTTCCTTCAAACAAAAATTCTGTGGAGAACATCCATACTTTGTCTAATATAACATGTTATGTCATTGTTCTTTTTCTTTTTAGTCCTCAAGCTTTACACTTTCTAATTCTCTATTGATTTGCTTATCCAAAGAATGTACATGTACTATTAGTAGCACTGAAGGTTTGAATCAGGATTAGTACCCTTGGATTATGGTATTGGTATGTTAAATGTATTAGAACTTTCAAATTTCCATTCTCAGGTCTTTGATGAAGATAATAGAATTTTGGACAGGAAGACAAAGCAAAATATGAAAAAAATCTCTGTTCACTTCGGTTGATTCAAAGCATATGCCTTTACCAATCCTGTCTACTGGACATCTACTTTGCCTTGCTTTGTGTCAGCTGCACCTTAAAATAAACATTTCCATTCACTGAGTCAATAACAGAAATGAAGAATCATCCCTTTTCTGTGTTTCATTCCACTTACAGAGTGCTGCTGCTGTGCAGCTAGTTGCTAAAGAATATCATCTTTCTAATGTTCTTTTATTTCTCACATTGATCTCATTGACATAACTCCATTAATAACATCGACATAACTCTATTCAACAGTTAGTCAAATTCCCAAAGACAATACCACTTTTAAGAACTAAAATAAATTCATAGCATATGTAAGATAATCATTTCAGTATAGGCTATATGAAAGCTTATAGATATCAAAATGTGACCTGCTATGCCTAGGAAAACTGTAACAGTGCAATAGTACCTTCATAGACATTTGGAGGTATGAAGGTATGAGATAAACAAGCTGAATGTATGCAATCTAATACAGAACCAAAAGAGATCTGTGTAAGGCAGTAGTTGTATTGTGTGGGAATGTGAGTCAGGAACTTTCCAAATACAGTATTTCAACTCTACACACTTTTTCTGCTAGTGACAGAAGTTTGAGTGTGTGCCTAGTTTATGGACAAAATAACCTACTAATTAAATTTGCATCTGATATATGGATGACAGATGGCAACACAGAACATAAATGATTTGATATATAAACAAATGATTTAATTTTGGAAGTGATGCCAAGGCCTATGGCCACTATTTTGAGCCCAAATAGTGGTCACAAGACTCATGCTGACTTGTGGTTATTAAATGGACAATTACAGCAATCTGCAGTTGATGCATATAGTGAGATAACCATAAGATACCTAAGACTAAGCAGAAGCTTCTGTTGTTTCAAACTACTACTTCAACACTAAGCCGCATGTTTTATGGCATTGCACAGCAGATATTGTGACTCTGCATCATGTGCAATAGAAATGATGCTCAAGCCAGTAATTATAATTCTCTGCAAAACACACCCATTACCCTTGACTGACATAAGAAATGAGAAACATAAAACAGTGATACAAATTTTTAGCTCTGTAAACATATAATACATATTAAAGTCATTTATACATGTAGTAGATAAATATTAGTAAAAATTGGACATCAGGATGACCAGGAGGAAAAGAAATCAAACCAAAAATGATGAGAGAATATGTACTTAATCATGGATCAAAGTACATCGCAAAGTGCGTTCTGTACACAAATTTCCCATCTTAATAACTGTGGGATATCCTCTTATTTAATTCAGGGATCCATCTAATCTTTCCTGGAAATTTGAATCATGAAATAATAATCAGAAAAATCATATTTCTTCAAAAAGCAGCATTACAACATTATAGAATTTCAAGTAACTTATGAGTTGCAATTGCATTCACAAATTCAGTTATGTGTATATTTAAGAAGGATTTGGCCATCTGTTTTTTTATTCATACATAAGTCTGCATGGATAAAAGTTGTTCAGAACTATTTAATGCATTAATCTGACAAGTTATTAAATTGTATATGTATATTGGTTTTACTTTTAGATTTACACTGCATTTGCATTTAGTAAAGAAGTTTGGCTAAACATAAGTGGAACATTTTCATTTAATTTAAATAATATAAGCCATATTTACTGTGCATCTTCCTCAAGATTCTGAATTTTCTTATCCTTAGTATTACTCCATTAATATTATCAACACAATCTGCTGTCATATTGCAGGTAACTACTTTTGAAACTGCAAAATAATCTCTTATTAGGTTAAAAAAAACCAAAACAAACAAACAAACAAAAAAACCTCCTTTGCACTAATGACACAAATATTTTCTGATAACTGTCTCTATGCTATAATTTGTGCAAATATCTGTCCAAATCAACAATTTATGAAACAGGATTTTTTTTTTTTTTTCCAGTTAATGTTCCTATAATGTCTATGGTGGATAATTTACAGTTGATTTATCCTACAAAGTGTCCATGACAGGGAGAGGTAGGAACAAGATAAAATATCTATTTTCTGTGCTATTCATCCACATCAACTACTTAGAGTTGCTGTGAAAATTATGAGTCAGAGAAGATAAATATAAAAGTATGTTTGATTTTCTTTCCTTCAGTCCTCCAAACACTTGGTTCTTTTTGCCTTCTTTAAATTGTCCAGCTGACCTCCATCACATGTTAAGAAAGTGTTTAGCAGTGCAAAACATGCAGGAAGAATTATCAGGGCAGAACATGTAGGAGGAATTGTAAGCAGACCTCTAAGAACCACTGGAAAATAACAAAGCTTGTAGATTTTCATAGTGTACATAGCTCTAGGTTCAGAAAAATCTGGGGCACAAAACAAAACAAAACAAAACAAATTTAATTATAAAAATAATAATTTAAAAAAAAACACCTTTTTTGGGGGATGCAAATGTGCCTACACAAAAGAATGAAATTCAGAAAAATTTTTATAATATGAAGAAAACAAAGAATGTGAGGATTTTTTTAATTAAAATTAATTCAAATACTTTGGATTTTTTGAAGAAAATATAATCTAGGTTGATGTTATCAGAAGCTAAATATTTTGCCATTTCCCAGTGGAAAATGAAAACACATAAAAGAAATGAAAATCTCTTTTGGAAAATGATAATAGTGTGAAAATTATGTTTTACTTCAGAAAATGAACTCAATAGAAAAAGCCTGAGGAACAATAATAGAAGTCTTTCTTTGTTATTGAACTTTTAATAGGATTGAACTGTAAACGTAGCCTTTTCTTCTCTGTTTGCTTGTTTTTTCCCATATTGCTATAGTATGTGAGCACTTTTCTAGTTATTACAGAATAATTCTTTCAATAAGTATGCTGAAATGGAAAGCTGTAATAATTCATTTTTCATTTGAGTATGAGCCATGTCCAAATATTCAATTGGAAGTTTTTGTGACGTACTTCTTTTTGTCCACTAAATCTCAATTCAAAAATGGAAACAAAGTCTATAGTGACTGCTCTGAAAGTAATGTCTCCTATTTTGTTATGTTGACTCGTGGCATCAGAGGTGGATGTTGATGGCATGGTTGAAGAGGCTGAACCTTCCTACCAATATTGTATTACAGGTTGTAGCAATGTGACAGTGGCAACATAGAGGCAGTCTGACAGAATGACATCTGACATAGAAGTGTATATGAAGCAAAGGTGTATCATTGAATTCCTCCATGCGGAAAACATGGGACCCATTTACATTCATCAGTGCTTGCTGAACATTTATGGAGAACAAACAATTGATGTGAGCACAGTAAAATGATGAGTGGTGCACTTCAGCAGATTTTTACAACTGCAGCATGTTCATGGCTGGCAAAAACACATAGCTAAAGGTGGTGATTATGTTGAAAAATAGTGTTTTGTATCTGAAAATTTGCTCTATTCAAAATTGTTACTGTGCTCTTTATATCTTTATATCCAGTTTCCGTGGAATAAATAGGAGGCATTACTTTTGGAGGGGTCCACAGCCATTAAAAATAATATACAACAATTTCCTTGGGGCAAGATTTGAGAAAATGTCATTTGCTTTCACATAACAGCTGTTTTTCTCTTTGTTGTTTTACTCATTGTTATCAAATATAAAATCTCAGTTCTGAATTCATCATTTTAAATGGTCTTTATTTTCAGTTATGGTGAAGAAAGAAAAAGAAAGGAGGAAGGGAGGAAGGAAGGAAGGGAGGAAGGGAGGAAGGGAGGAAGGGAGGAAGGGAGGAAGG
>JAPSGF010000018.1:7347704-7404465 GCA_035772895.1 Perdix hodgsoniae | reverse complement strand
GGAAGGGAGGAAGGGAGGAAGGGAGGAAGGGAGGAAGGGAGGAAGGGGGAGGGTGAGAGAAAGGGAGGAAGGGAGGAAAGGAGGATAGGAGGAAAGGAAGAAAGTGTGTCCGAAAGGTGGATAGGATTCACCATAACACTGAGGTGCAATTTACAGTCCAGTTGAGCAGCAGGGAGGAGTGCCTGATGAAGAAGAGTGCATCAGGTGACCTTGCCAGGGATTATATCTCCTCTCTGACTGCAAAGCCCCCTGGAGTATGTAGTTCTTTTCTGGACAGGTGCCCAGAACTTGAGCATTAACACTTTAACTCCCAGTGCACTACATGATGTGGAATACCACATCATGGTATTATTATGAGTTGGAATACCGATAATCAAAAATTATAAAACCATGACAGTAACAATCTTTAATTTCCAGTCACTATCAATTGATCTATATGAATGGCCACTGATAATACTGTGCTTTCCCTCCTTTTGCAGCAGCCACGTCATTTTCTTCTGTAATTTGTACTTATTAGCAAAGGAAAAACATTGACATCTTTATTCTTAGAAGCTCTGTTGGAATTATTTTATGATGGCCTCCATTGGCATATTGTCTTTGTTAACTACAAGTAAGCGAGTATTTTCTTCTGAGAAAATAAAAGAAAATCTCTGTATAATTGCCTGTTCTGTACTTATCAATCACTTTTACATTGAGTTTGTTCAATCTGTTTTATTAAGGAACTGTGTGTAGGGTTGTTGATGGAAGACTACTGTTGTAGACCTGCCACAATGACATAACTGTATGAACACAGATCAGTGCAAAACAAGTAATATTCTGGTATCTTCTGTTGTAACCACACCAGCTCTTCAGTTCTTATTTTTACAAGGTCCAATGTATACTGTAGCCTATGGAAACGTCATACAAATCCTGAAAAAAATTGTGTTAATCTTCTTTTCATGAGAGCTCAGCAAAGCAAATATTTTGGTTTTTTTTTCAATAATAATAGAAGATACATTCCACAACAGGGATTTTTTAATTATTATTATTTATTTTTTTTTAAGAAGTTTCCATGGATGCATTAAAGATAGCTTTGGCTGTTGGAGTATGAAAGAAAGAAATTAAGTATGACCAATATGTTTTGTGGACAATATTTGTTTGATAAAGAGGCACTTCACAATGGTTATAAAAATTATCCTGGTATAACCAGGGATTATTTTTTGAAAAGAAGTTTCATTCTCAATAAAATAAGGTTCTCTCTAGTCCAGGATTTTATTTTCTTTTTTCAATGTTTTCTTTCACAAGTATTTTCTGCAGGTATTCTGTATAAATAACAACATAAAGATTAAGTTTATTCTTCTTATATGCACAGGAAATACTCATAAATTTCCATTCCATATCCAGCAGACTGGACAGCTTTAATTGTCAGTGACTCAGATAACAGAAATTTATGAAATTGTTCATTTTCTCTGACTAATGACAACTCCAGTGCCAGCAATTATCCCTGGGTAATGTCAAAATATTGAGGAAATAAATTACACACGTAAGCAACCAAAGAGTTTTGGGGATCACATGCCCTCTGCAGTTTTTAAATGAATTCACTCCATCTTTCCCCATCAAAAGTGTGGTGTTCACATCTACTTTATTTTTGCTTGTATTTATCAAAAGAATAACAGTTGCCAAAGAGAATTTAATAAGTGCAAACAGAATAATACTGTCCTTTTATTGATAACAGTGAAGAATAGTAAAATACTGGATTTGAGTCAGACTGTGGTTTAGCATATCAGGTACAGTTGGGTGCCAGATCTACACCCATGGATATTGGATACCCATGCCAGTACGTAGGAGGTAGTTTTTCAGAAGCAGCATCTGGCTTTTTGGCAGACTTCCGTCCGTTTCACTGATGGCTTTAGTTCCCACTAAGTTCGTCAAGTGAATATGTTATTTGTTGGGTGACTAGTCCACTTCCAACAAACCTTTATATCACATCTCCTTTTGATTCTTCTTGTATCTGTAATGCTTTCTGGTTGTATACCTTCTTGATATCAAGTTAGTCTAAGGTGTTAACAATACTGATAATGAGTAATCACTTGTCAGCACAGATATACTGGTGTCATCATTCCAGAAAACCGTCTTCATACAGGTAGAGATTATATCAACAAAAAGGTATTTTATGAGCTAGGATTAATTAATATCAGTTTTCCAAATAAAAGTTGTATCAAACACAAGGGTTTTTTTGTTTGTTTGTTTGTACTGTTTCTGCTGTAGTGTTTTCCAACGCAGGTTTATTGATTTAGGATTTCTGCCAGTAGAGTACATCCCAGAATATGCACAGGTGCCCTTTAAAATAATTTTATAGTCAGACTAGCATGCAATTTAATGAGGCACAGGAAATCTTGTTTTAAAAGAGCCACTCATCCATAGAATAAGAAGAGGATATTGCATCCACAGAGCAAGCTTTTCTAGATATCCCTGTCCACAACACTGATAAATATAAAGCAGTTGGCTTCTGTTATTTGAGATTCTAGTATTTATTCCTATTTATTTATTCTTTTCATGCAAGCAAAATAAACATATCATTGCAGAATTTCCTTTTTCTCTCCCGCTTTTTTCTATTAGATCTTTCTTTCTAGATAAAATGGAAATTGTTTTTAAAACAAATGTAATTATTTATAGTGAAAGTATTTTATTTATCAAAGTAATGCTGACAGAATTTTTTTTTGTCAGCTTAATATGAAATCACATAAAAGTACTTGCTTTTCCACAGTACTGTGGAAATATTTAGATCTCAACACTCTCTGGGAAAAAAGAAAAGAGAAATACAAAAAAAAACCTAGAATTTTTAATAACAGTATTTCTTTCATGTTCTAGTACTAAACACATGTAAAATACATAGCTATTTCCTTTAATGCTCATCTCACAAAATATCCTGGAGATCTCTAATATATTGGTTCTGGCACTGTGAATAGCAGAACGGTAAAAACAAGGTATGGTGCAGTTTCAGATACTGATGAATACACAACTTCAACTCTACCATTGTAGGAAGGATTCAGAGTGCTCTGAAAACTTGCTATTCGAAATTGATGCCAATATATTCCAATATATATCCCAATAGCAAATAGAGCAAATAAATAACACCAGCACTGTTCTTAGCATATTCTACAAAGAAATTCTGTTTTGAGGTTATTTTTTAATGTATTTTTTTGTTTTGTTTAGACTTGGATTTTTTAAGTAGCCCAGCGTACAGAAAGACAATTTCTTTACCTCACAAATTATAAAAATGTTTAAAATTCTGTACTTTGTAGTGCCTTAGGGCTTTTTCTACCAGCAACTAATTTATGAAACTACAGGTTAGAAATACTAAATTCATTTTAATAGTGACTGACAAGCTGTGGATATTTTTTCTACAAATATGATGAAATTCTTTTTTGTGCAAGCCAGTAAGAAAACTTTGATAATATTAGTACTTTATATAATATATATATATAATTTATATAAATTTATATATTAAATTTATATATTAATTAATTTATTATATTTATATTTTAAAATATATAAATATATTTATATATATTTAGAAATAAAAATTACCCATGAAGTGAGAGATTTGAGATTTAAAAAAAAATGGGATTCTTGTTTTCCCATTTATTGCTGTCAGTAGCAAACTGGATCAGTAGATGTCAACTTTCGCTGATCAATGGAATTCTTAACATGGAATTTGACAGAAAATATTTTTTTTAATGTGAGATTTCAGACTAAGTGTCTACACAGTGATCAAGAGAGGTTCACTTAAATATCTTGTATGTTTATGGTATTATGATATACAAGATATTATTAAATATCTTGTATGTTTACACCAATAGCAAAGACAAAACATCCCATCAAATAAGAATATTGTTATTGATCATGATACATTAGCACGGGTTTGAATCAGGAAAAATAGAATATTTTCTAGAGATTTGAATTTAAGTGTCTATAAAACAAAGTTTTAATGAAGATGGGCAAAAAAAGCATAATTTGCATTCTGCACTTTTAAGTTATATAATGGGATTCAGATCACCTAGGACAGATCTACTTCATATTCAGGAATATTATAAAGCATATTCCTATTTATTTGGAACTATCTTTGCTGATGTTGTGCACAATGATGGGGAAAAAAAAAAAGAAAAAAGGAAGTGAAACTGAAAACCAAGACACATTAGATTTTGGAGAACCAGAACAGTACAGTGACAGCAAGGTTCTATGTTCTATGTCCTATTCAGTATGGTTCCTACCTAGCCATGAGAGTCTTATATAGGAATAAAACATTTAAAAATATGGAAAATAATTTTTAAAAGAATGGAACAGTCCTATTTTGACATTTTAGACATAAAACATTCCAGTGTCTAATTTCAAAAGGACTGTGTGTAAAAATAAAAAGAAATAAAATGATAATCCTTCTAAAATTGTTATATTCTACAATCAACACAAAATTATATTTTATTTTTCACTTTGATCAAAGTATGAGAAAACATTAATTGATACAGCTCTAAGTGCATTACAAGGAAGCTCTATGTATGTTAAAAGCAAGAACTCAAACAGAATATCTGTAAAACAGAAAATTCATGGCAGACTTGATTACCATTTTCATTAAGAGCAGATACAACACAAATCTACATGGTCCTTTATCAAAAATACACAGAAAGATATTCTTATGATTTCTGTAGGAGTATCTTACTAGATGCTTACTGACACATACTCCTGCCTGCCCAAACTTAAGATATTTAAGCCAGTATGGCATTTTTCTTGTCTTTGAAAGTTTAAACAGTGATCTTGAGATAATTTTCTTTCTTACACAAAATGGAATAATTAAGCTGTATAGTTAAGAAATGCAAGCTCATGCAAATGTATCACTGGAAGAGTCATTAGATATCATACAACTTCAGTGTTTTCAGAATTAACATACACTTCAGAGAAAAACAGCTGTTTTGGCATATTACATTAAGCAGATTGGATTACAAGATAAAAGAATAGGGCTGAAACTGTATTAACAAACTTCAGTACAAAAACCTTATCCAGTACTGATCATATCACTACTGGCACATCTTTCCCAGCAGTTTTATTACATATGCCTAAATGTATAATAATTTATAAACATATATACTTGGCCAAAAGCTTTTCCAGTGAACTGAAAACCAGTAGTTTATTTCAAAGTAGTTTTATTGTGTCCAAGCCCAAGGTCGCCAGTACAGGAGGGATGTGGAGCTGCTGGAGTGTGTCCACAGGACAGCCACAAGTATTATCAGAGGGCTAGAGCACCTCTTCTGTGGAGAAAGGCTGAAGGAGCTGGTCTTATTCAGCCTGGAGCAGAAAAGACACTGGGGACACCTCACTGAGGCCTTCCAGTATTTGGGGGGAGCTTATAGGCAGGTGAGGGACCGACTTTTTACACAGTCAAATAGTGATAAGACAATGGGGAATGGATTTAAACTAAAGGAGAGAAAATTAGGCTAGATGTTAGGAAGAAATTCTTCACTCGGCGGGCAGTGAGGCAGGCTGCCCAGAGAAGTTGTGGTGCCCCATCACTGGAGGTGCTCAAGGCCAGATTGGATGGGGCCCTGGGCAGCTGAGCTGGTGGGTGATACCCTGTCCATGTCCATGAGTGGTGGGAAGTAGATGATCTTGAAGGTCCTTTCCAACCCAAGCCATTATATGATTCTATGATTTTTAATAATGAAACTAATGGAGTTAAGTTCAGCCCTAATACATCAGATTTGGAAAAACTTCCTAGTCAGAGCCCTTGAATATTATTACACATCAGTGCTGATATTAAAACCTGCAGTTTGGAGATTGAAATTTCTTAGGCGATAAATGATACAAGATGGGAATTTCCAAAACCCAAACTGAAAGTGCTGAGAAGATGTATAAGAATTTGAGATGGTTAGTTTTGGTAAAATCATCTTTCCCATCCTTAAGCCGTGCAAATCCAGTTGATCAATGCTCAAGAGAGAAGCTGACAAGTTTGAGGACATATTAAGAAGTCACCCATTTCATTTGCCTGCTCTAAGTTGACACAATGACTTCATCACACAACTAAATTTATATGCCTTGAAGAAAGCTAGTGTCCTTTTTTATGGTGAGAAAAATATGACTTGAAGGTTTAAGAAGTTTAAATTGTGTCAAAACATAGATTTATTTTAGAACTGAAGTTTTTACCATAGCTGTGAGATTATATAAATACAAGTCTTTCAAATTATGTTATGGAAGATCAAGAAAAAAATAATTTTACTTTAATCACTGTTACAGATTACCAAAACAGAAATGATAGGCTTAGGATTAAAAAAAAAAATGACTATGAGAAGTATTCTTTATCAATTCATGATGACAGTGAATTCATATCTACATTTTTTAAACAGAGAAAAAACTTTTTTACAACATTTTTTGAAATCACAGGCTGCCTGTTGTTTGATTTTCACACATTAATGCAACAAACAGAAAAGCTTAATTTCCACAAGAATGCAATTTAGTTTTTATTTCCAGCTGCCTCGAAATTCCATGTGAAGGATGCGATACATGTCTGGTAATCAGAATCCCTGGTAGCAAAGGTTTTCTGATAAACATGTTGATGGAAAATGTTTCATGAGTGCCTTGCTCCTGCAGGCTTTGTCCTTAGTATTTCAGACTGTGCATAGTTCACTTCCCTTTCCCACTTGCCCCTCTTATCATAAAGCAATATTTCTACTTATATGAATACATCAGAATTGTATGCTGCAAGACACAACCAATGTTTCAGCTGCAGTATATCTCATTCTTTCCTTTCATTTCCCTTTACAGTTTAGGAAAAGATATATGTTGAATGTAGCTGCCAATATTAACAACACCCATTAGATATTATATTTCATGTCACAGGGAATGATTGAGAAGGATTTTTCTGCTCTCAATTTGCTCAGAATTCTGAATGATCTACATCCCATTTTCCGAATAATCACAAATAAACAGTTTTAATGATAAATTGTCACTTTATAATCACTTTTCTCTTCCTTTTCATAGAAAAGAAATTCCATAAATGTGATCTTCCAGACATCTACTATGTGATCATTGGAGGGTGATCAGTGTTCTTATAAATCTGGTAGCTTGTGTACTATCATTGGCGTTGAAAGTGTCTGAGAAAAAGTCGTGCCAAAGAATGCCATTGTAAAATCGTGTCAATGTGCATGTTTACTTTATATCTCAATGCATTAGAGACACTGAATTGGCATCATACGTTTTAACATAGGCAGAAAGTGGAGGATAATTCAACAGACCAGTTAAAAAATGCTCTGGACAATTGCAGGGTTTTGGCCAACTCATCTGTCAAGTAATACAAGCAATGCTGAGTAGTCTATCTTGGCTAAATCCTAATTATGCACAGGACACTCCAAAATTATTTACACATTCATTTTCAGATTTTCAGTTTCCAAGAATATTCACTACATCTTCTCTACAAAACATACATCTAGCCAGTACAACAAAGATTTTACATGGTGTTAAAGAGGCAGAAAATATAGGTTGTTATCAAGATATTTTTGTATATTAGACTTGTGTGTAATAAGTTTATTTGACAAATATGGTCATTAACTAAAAGCCTAGTATTGTTTGATTGATGCACACTTGCAAAAGTCTATTAAATTCTTTTATTTTTTCTTTAATGCTCAAAATATCTAAAGTGTATCAGTTTATAACTCAGCTACATGTTGTATTCTCAACAAGGACAGATAGTGTTTGATTGTGGTTGAAGGATAAATTTTTACACCTTGCTTTCAAAACTGGCAGAAGAGAGCTTTTTTTAAATATTGTTTCTGACACATATACAGTTATTATTTATAGTGCTCCTTCTCTAAAATGGTCAGAATTACAGATTAGTACTGTCACTGCGGGTAGAACAGTTAAAGTAACCATTCTGACATAAAAAACGACTTAACAGCAAGCAAGCACATCTAGTAAAGCAGTAGCAGCTTACCCACCAACCACTGGCCAAGTTCAGCTGGGAGAGATGATGACTGTTCACAACAATCACAGAGGTTTTCATAATATGTTCATGTTATGTCACATGAAGAAAGCTCAAATTTTGTAACTTAATGTTTTGAGGCTCAATAGGATTTTGCAGCATGAGAATCCAGAACTTCCTAACTTTAGCACTCACTATGCTAAACAACGTAAGGCAACAAGTCCTCAACAAATTCATGGTAGATATGCTGCTTTATTTAAACACAAATGCTAAGGGTAATGGAGTATTGCAGGTGGCAGTTAGGAAGGATACAGAAAATAGCAAGGGAACTTTATTCACAGTTACAAGGAAAGGTTGATCATCCAACTGATGAAGGCAGTCCTCTTCCTGAGAATGTCGTAGATCCTACTAGTTGGATGCGGTTTGAAGTCTAAATCCTCTACAGTCTTATAAAAAGATTCAAATATTTCAACAAATTATTTTATTTTTTTAACCTTTCATAATCCTACCAGTTAAAAACATATCTCCTGTACATTACAGAGGTTTATCTCTGTGTGAGCAGCCATAAAATCTCACTGCACTGAGTTATTTTGCAGTCTCTAATGTTATCGTTGTTTTACTTACAGCTCGTGTATCAACACTGGCTCTGTGAATTTTTACCTCTCAATACCTGCATTAGAAAAAAATAATAATAAGAAGAAGACACATTTCTAAATGATTTTATTAAGAGTGAAATTATTTGGGATACAGAATTACTCTTCATTCTTATGGGTAGGACTGAAATTGCAATTTGAAGCAAAACAAAATTCCTTCTTATGTGCTATATGGCTATATAAATTTAGTGGTCATTAAATGTCTTACAAAGCAGATGGAATACACTTATACCTCCTTCTAACCTACTGATGGATAACAGCAATGAAAAGACTGTGATATAGCTTCGCTTCCGCTTTTATGTTATGAAGTGCATTTCAGCACCTTATATTCTCATCTATTGGCTTTATCTCGACCAAAAAAAAAATAATAATAAAAAGAAAGGAAAAAAGAAAGAAAGGAAAAAAGAAAGAAAGAAAGAAAGAAAGAAAGAAAGAAAGAAAGAAAGAAAGAAAGAAAGAAAGAAAGAAAGAAAGAAAGAAAGAGAGAAAGAAAGAGAGAAAGAAAAATCATTTATTATAATGTGTATGGTATTTAAAATAAGAAAAAGATGACAAATTAGGAAAGACAGCACATTTAGTGTCTTACACCATTCAGTGTTTAAATTCAAATGTGATAAAGACAAAATGAAGAACTGTCAAATATGTGGCACAAAGCAAAACAAAGACTGTGAGTGACCCTGAGTTCAAATCACCAAATTCTGCCTTCAACTCAACACACTCAGGAAAAATTTAGGAAAAAAAAAAAAAAAAACTAAAACAAAACAAAAACATTCCCTGATGTTTAACTTGAAACTTTTTGAGAAAAAAAAAAAAAATTGTACAAAATATTCTCAAATTATTATTATTATTCAATTTTACCAACTTAGAGAGAAAAATGCTCTGCTGACATTGTTCTAATTCCTGTTTTTTGTTTGTTTGTTTTTAAATAGATTTACAGAAATACAGTACAGTCTAGATACCTGGTAGAAAAATGAATGAACAAACAGCATGTCATCTCCAAACTTCAGAAGGCCCTGAAGTATATGACAAACCCTACATTAGAATTTGTCATGAAGTTTATCCAAAAAAATTTTAATTTGATGATATTTTCTTGACTGATAGACAGAACCAAAACCAGACAATCAAGTGTCAGCAGATGGCACTACCCATACAAATGCTACATTGTAGCTGACCTTTCTAAGGTATTTAAAAGAAAAAAAATATGAAATTACTTAGACATACAATTTTTATTTTTTTTTCCTGAGCTAAGACTGTATGTAAAATTGTAGGTAGTGACATTTGTAGAATAAGTGCATTTGGCAGTGAATTTTGGATATTGTTCTTCATTAAAGTTTAATGAGCTCTGTGCAGGAAGACTGCAAATACTGCTTTGTGCTAATGCATCACTGTAAAAACTGTCATGTGCCAGACAGCTCAAAGATAACCATGCCCAGGGATAAAATTTCTTTCCATCTTTTTTTCTTTCTAAAATTTTGTGGGCCAGATAAGTCATCTCAGTTGTGTCCCCAAGCTCCAGTTTCAGAAAAAGCTTTCATTAAGACAAGTAAGGAAAATACATTTGTTAAATCTCTTTAACCTGTTAACAACATCCAATATAATTCTTCTATCACTGAGTGAGCAGTCTTTATACATTGGGTATTAATGTAGCTAATGTTTGAGGCAACTCTGTAATGCATTGCATTCTTATTGGAAAAGATTGCCATACTACCAAAACATAAAAATGGCATCTGTGTGTCACTGCGTCTGTGTTTTAAACCAAGCCCCACAATACTTAAAAATCAATAGAAGGCTGCACTGAGAGTTCTGTGTGTATTTTTGGAATTTGCTTTATAAGCTTTTGCTATTATTCATTCAGAGAGTTAGATTTAAAAAGCAACTTTCCTGCTGCTTTCTCATATCACTTGCACAAAACAAAGGGTTGTCAATATGTGGGATAATGGTTCGTTGCAGTGATTTCACAAGTAATATAGATTACCAGAAAGTGGAAGCAGTTGTCAAAAGCCCTGACCAGATATAAATAGGATTCATTTCTCCTCCATACACTTTTGCATGTAAAAGAACTCAAGAAAGAAATATGGATTTTCTGATAATTTGGGGACACATATGTGTTGTTTTAAACACGCAGACTGTGAGTCTGTTAGTAGCTATATGAATCAGGCAGTACATAGTTTAAGACCAGCCTGCTTCATCTTGTAGTAGGTTAATGAATTGGTTCCTAAGGAATTGCACAATCATTGGATTTTCCCTATGAGAAAAAATGATAGTTAGTAAGCTTATGTTATACAGAGCCTGTGAATTGATGTCTTAGACATTCATATTTAAATAATGATTTTAATTATTTAACCATGAATTTTTAATAGTAATTAGGTTTTAACATTTCACATTTTTAAAAAAATTACAGTGATAATTTTCAATATTTTCTTACCTCTTATTAAGCATTAATATTTGATTTGTTTAAAACACTTTCCAGTAAGATATGGAATTTTTAAACAATGCTAAAATGGAAGTTGGAGCTTACACAGTAAAATACATATTTTAATAACTGTCAGGTATAGATACAGTATTCCTGTAAAATACATTAAAATGTAACATTTTCCTCCAGAAAAAAATTGTGAGAAAAGTAAATGCAGTAAATGAAATACACCGTGTGTTTCTCGTATGATGTACAGCTCTAGACACATTCTGCAGGAGCAAACTACAGAGCTTTCTGCTGCATTGCAAGCACTTCTTTATTTCCAAATTCTAGAGAGTTTAGTAGAATACATATGTAAATACACTGCACGTACACATATCAAGTACATGTGCAAAATATGTGCAGATATATCAGTACTCATTTTCTGAGGCTATGATATATCCTCAATATATCCTCAAGGTTGTCATTTACTCCTAGCTTTCATCCAATACTACTTCAGTTGCCTGAAAAGACAGAGGACTTTCATGGAAATGATCTCACAGCAGGAGGCTCTCTATAATGCATGGGAGCTTAATGTTCATTACAGTGATATTTTTCCCTTTCTGTGTTGTTTGTTTGTTTGTTTGTTTGTTTGTTTGTTTGTTTGTTTTGGGGGGGATCATCATCATGAAACAAAGGTAAAATTCTTGAATCGATCAAAGTGAGTGTTTTATTTTTATAAGGTTGAGATGCTTTTTAGTCTTTCAGGAGCAGTTTTACCAAAGGGAGAAGTTTCGCTTTGTACTGACATTGCCTAGGGGTACTGAATGTTAAGTCTTTATCTTATTTTTCAATTCTGAATGTTCTGAATTCTCATGAACAAGTACACAAAAAGTCTATTTCTGTCCTTCCATTTCTATCAGTGATATTTTCTTTTCATTCATGTTTACTTCAGATATACTTAGCATATAGCTAAGTATAACAGCTCAAATAACTTACAAGAGAAAGCTGGGTTCAAATCTTTGTAGATGCTTTAAAGACTGAAGGCAATGCTCTCCAAATTTCTCAGCAGCCCTATGCCCTTCATGGGAGACATCATTCCTGTTGACACTGAACTGTTGCCACACTTCTTCAGGAGCACTGTATGTCATGGGACATACAGTGCCCTGCTTGAGACCTCAGTAAAGTTCTCATACATTGTAGAGATAGTGGAGTAAATATTTCTGGAAGCTTTGATGAATATTTTTCACAGATTGCATAATGATTTTGATTTGGTTTATATTATTAGTAGAAGAGACAGAAACTGTGGACAAAGACAAAGCAGAGGATAAACAAGCATTTCTGAAATACTTGGCCCGACAACATCCCTCTTGCATGTGCTGGACAGCTCTGCATGAATACTGTCTCCTATGTATAAATATCCCTGGAAAGAAAACCTTAGTATGAGAGTTGTGTTTAGTCACCTCAGAGAAACACCATCCTTGCCTTAGCAAGGATTTTTGTCAGTATGATAATTAACAAGGTGATATCAAGCTCATGTTATAGTAGAATCATAACATATTCTGAGTTGGAGGGGGCTTACAAGGATCATGAAGTACAAAACCAGTATGTATCCATATATCAAGTTCACTCCTGTTCTACTGACTTCTTAAGGATACTGTTTAAGATTTGGAAACGCTATATACATACTACAAATTACATTTTATTTTTTTTTTCCCAATATCCAATAATGTAGTAGTGGTTAGGAATCCAATCATGCCTAGCTCTGATCATGAGCATCTAGCCTAGATTTTGGTTTAACATAAAACAAAAACAAGCAGACTTCCAAAATTCTCCATATTAACATGAGAAGATGATGATAGAAATAATCATCATTGCATTCAGTCCCTATATTAAGTATGCGATAGCTTTAAAGAAATATTTGGAAATTGAAGTTTTGCAACTCAGTTTTGAAGATAGATCTGTGATTTACCTGGTATACAAGAATTTTCAAAACAAGACACGCTGCATGCTCAGGTTTTAAAAGCTTGAATTATTTATGTGTTTGAAAAATGCTTAAATAAAACAATAAATGTTATAAAAATTATATATTTGGTGAAACTGCATTTTTGCAATTCCAACAGAAATATATTAACTGTAGATTACATATTAACATCTTACTAACATCTCAATATGGCCTTTCAAATAATAGTGTGAAAAATAAGTAATTTAAAAAGCTGTCTTAGGACATAATAAGAAAATTGTCCAAAGTACCTCCTGTTGAAGTCTTTGTAGAAGAGATTTTGAGATGTATATATAGAGAGAGACAGATATCTACATCTCCACATTTTCCATATGAATTGTGGAATTTTCAAAATATCTTGAAAGTAAAAATAATGAAAGTTAGAAACAGTGAGAATGGCAGCTTATTTTTTTGAAAGTCGAGCAATGATTTGGCCAATGTCCAGAGTCTAGCTGGAATCCCAGTCACTAATGGTTCTTTTAAGATGACTTGCAGTACTTCATAGGAATATGTCAACAAAATCAAATATCTTAGCCTCAGCTGAAATCAGTTTTTGATTAGATAAAAACGGTAAACATATATTAAGCCAAAGATAAAAAAAAAAACCAAAAACTTGTTTATGTTTTCTCGCTCATCCTCTCTCAAAAAAAAAAACCAAAAAACTGTATTTTTCATTAAGTAGACACTGCAGGCCAAGAACATGTATGCACAACACTTCAGCAAGAAAAAGCTAAACTCAATAAAAGAAAAAGACACTAGCTTCAGTAAACATTTATTTTTTCAGTTTTCCATCACTTGTGATCTGAATCAATTGAGAGTCTTAAAATATTTTAGTAGTAGAAAAAAAAAAGTATGTCTGCCTATCAAATAAAAAATATATATATACTACAGTATAAATCATCCATATATTTTCATGTTTTCATTTACTTTCATTTACTCCTTCATTTTACTTGGAGACAATCACATGTAACTCAGTATTCTGAGTAACCTAAATTCCCCACAGTTCTCTAGAATAAATGCTCAATGTAACTGAGAGCAACAAGATAAATCTCCTCTAGGCACACTAGGTTAAATTAAATAGCAGTATGTTCTGCAGAGGACTTTTTACATCCAAATTAGAATGCTTTGTTATTGTAAAAGAAATGTAATTAACACTTTGAATTGATAATCTTAAAGGATCTTGAGGACACTAATTTTTCAAAGCTATGTTGCTATGCCTCTTCAACATATAGCCAATATTTGACATGGAGAGCCCGAATGCTCCAACGTAACTGGCCACACAGACAAAAATATGTGCAAGATAACTCTTTAGTTCTCCAACAAGTGTGCATGGAAGAAAGGCATGCTAACAAACAGCCCATGTAAAACAGTGTAATAGACATCTTTACAACCATGTCTTCTTTGCTTGCATTCAAATAAAGATGAGCTGGTAAAACAAGAAAATTCCTAAACCAGCAAGTTTTTATCTTTTTATCTAAACCGAAGCCAGAGGAATAAAGATTTTAAACCGTGGATACCTAAGCAGCAGATTTTTGACTAGGGACCAATAGGTGATTTATAATGTAATGTTAAGTGATTTGCAGAAAAAGATGATGAGGATAACAAGTGGGTAGATTTGGGGAAAAAAAAAACAAAGCAAAACAACTTAGTTTTGTGGAATACCTACTCTACCTTTATTCTTGAGATTATTAAAGGTGAGAATTTGTTTAAAATAAAATGTTCATATTTGCTTTAATAAATAAATAAATATGCTCTTCTAGATGACCTCTGGAATGCTCTTCGTCCTGTCAGAAATCAACTCACTTTTATCCTGTGTAATATCAGCAGGGGCTTGAACAGATTTTTTTTGCAAGAACGATTTATACCTGTGACCTTGATATAGTACTAGCCTTTCTATTTGATCTTTTTTCTTCTCTCTGTGACAGATTTTGAAAGCATGGTGTAAGAGTTTCAGGTGAATTCTTCTTGCTGAGATCTCAGCCTTTTTCGACAGGTAAGTGAGTCACTTTAAGAAAATCACGATGCTGCCTAGATGAATCATAGTTACTTTTATTTCAGTCATTTATTTCTACTTAGCAATAGATGAATCAGTTTCATTCATTCAGCTAAGATCACAACAGAATTGATTTCTTAATGTGTACCCATCAATAAAATTACTCTATTTAGAACATTATATCTGAGTCAACCTGAGTGTTATATAACTAATTATGGCTTGTCTAATGGTCACTAGCAAGAAATAGGCTTGTCGTAATCCATGCTGACAGCAATAAGGGAATTCAGACAATTTGAATGATCTCTTAACATCTTGACATTGAGCCAGTGAACTATTACAATACCTGATGGTACAAAGCTTGATTTGAGATGAAAGTGTGGAAGGTATCCATTCCAAGGATAGAATATTTCCTGTGGACTGTGCCTTAAAACTAGAGCAAGGAGAGAAAAAAAAGAGGTGGTGCTAGGAGAGTGAGCAAGGAAAAAGATTCGCTAAGCAGAATATTTTCTTGATGTGCAAATCCAACACCTGCAATGGAGCAAATACAGAACATCCACCAAGCTCATGTAGCAGCACTGATATAATCTTATGTCCAAAAACAGTTGTATCAGTGTTAACTAGTGGAGCTGCATTCAGATGCAGAAGCATTTTAAAGTGATGTGTATAACTAAGGAAAAAAACAAGTGCTGAACTGGCAATTTCTGTACCTTGCTTTTTAAAGAATGAAAAGCTCTGAATGAATAGTGGAAGAAATGTTGTCACATATACTTGTACAGCAATGCTATCTTGGGGTACATTAAAAAGTGCATGACCAGCGAGTCCAGGGAGGTGATTTCTCCTTTTATTCTGCCCCAGAGAGACCATCTGAAGTGTTGTGTTCAGTTCTGGGCTCTCCAGTTCAAAAAAAAGACAGGAATCTCCTAGAAGGAGTCCAGTAGAGGGCCACAAAGATGATAAAGGGCCTGGAGCATCTTCTGTATGAGGAAAAGCTGAGTAACCCAGATCTGTTCTGCATGGGGTAAAGAAGATTGAGAGGGGCTCTGATTAAGGTTTATAAATATCTAAAGGGAGATGGAAGGCAAACGGATGAGGCCAGGCTCTTCTCGGTGGTGTGTGGTGATGACCTAAAACTTGAACATAGGAAGTTCCATACAAACATGTGGAATACCTTCTTTATGGTAAGGGTGGTTCACTGGAATGGCTAGCCTAAAGAGATTGTGGATTCTCCTTCTTTGGAGATATTCAATACTGTCTGGATGTCTGCCTGTACAACCTATTGTAGGGTACCTGTTTTAGCAGAGGGCTGGATTATCTCTTGACATCCCTTCCAACCCCTGCAGTTCTGTGATTCTGTGTAATTAAGTCACTGTATATTGTAACATATCAATCTTTTTCTAAATAGTTTGTTATACTTATGGTTTGGCTGGCAAACATCTTCAGACCAAAGGATACAGGATTCTGGTAAAATGAACTAAAGTTCCAGATCTCAGTACATGTAGATATGAATATTTCTATTTGAAAACATGCTGTAGTTCAGGATGTTTACATTTTCATAAGTGAGATTTACTTTGAAATTAACTTTTAGTCTAGAGACAAGTTTTTCTGCACAAAACTTAAGCAAATAAGGTCATTCTTAACTATTGTTTCTCTGTAATCTTCTATTTTCAATTCCATAAAATCCCTGTGTACCTTCAAAAGTCTGAAGATAAAGAACTCTAGTCTTAAAAATGATTTTTTTCCTGTGTTAGTGAAACTGTGCTGTGTGTTTTACGGCACAGTAGTAGTAAACAAAACATACATACTTATTTCATTAGCATAGATATATGTGGTATATTGGTGAACAGTCGTATTAATATTCATTAAATTCTAAGTAGCCCTCTTTTAATGTATCTATTTAGGAAATGAATAATTCATGCATGTATAGGAAACTCAGTGCTGTCACTTAAAGAACAGACCTTTGGTGATCTAAGAAAGTATTTGAAGTGAAGGACACTCTAAGGCACGTGCAGCAATTGAAACACTCAACACTACTCATCCATCAACAAGGATGTTTCCCATCAACAAGGGCATATTTTTATGCTGAAATTTCCCTGAATCATTGCTTTTCTTAAAGCATGTTCTCAAATACACTTCAGTGAAATTGGACATTTAATTTACATAGTCACTAATACTTTACCATAACTTAAATAGTTTTGATTTGTTCAATGTATAAAAACAATGTGAGATACTGTTATGGCTTCATATCTACATGTGTTGGTAAGTGGTGAGAATCTTTTGGAGAACATGATAAACGTGGTAGCTACTGTCACTGAAGGTGACAGTATTTACATATACTTATATGTATACAGTATTTACAGATTTACATTAGAAAAGATATGTTGGTTTTAATCCTACCCTATGCTTTGTATGTCTTTACTTCTCAGAGTTTGGGAATCTCAAAATTTATGTTTAATCCCAGCTCCAAAAACACAAGGTATATGCATTTCATATGTATTTAGGAGTGATATTTAAACCTATGCAACAGTTTCTATTTTTTTTTTATTACCCATGTAGTTAGCTTCTGGTTTTATATTTAATATGATTGTGACTCATAATAATGATTATGAATAATTATGTATGATATGGAGTTATGATTAATCAAATAACATTTATGATAAAGTATCTGTAAAGTAAATATACTAAAAGCTTCTGATACTTCTATGACAGATCAAAAGTTGTGTCTGTTAATACATTCATATGTGAACAAATGATAATTTTGAATAAATTATTCTTCTTCTCTGATGTCTTACATACTTTCTTGTATAAAACAGCTATCTCAGTATGGCTTCAGATGCTCAAGTGAAGAAAGGAAAGCACTGTAGTCAGCAACCATGAACATCTCTAGTATCATTTGAATACACAAACATTATTAGAAATCTTTGAAAGCTCTTCTGAAGTACTTTCATGTGATGATAAATCAGAATTTCCAGAAATATTGATACTTAACACAGGGAAAACACATTATCTAAAAATAGTGTTCCAAATTACAGAGCTCAAAAAATGAATTGGTCATGAATGTACAAAATTTGATACCTCGGAACCTCTTATCTTCCTCTTTATTCTCCCCCTTTTCCCTTCTTTTCCTCTCTTTTCCCCCTTTTTCTTCCCTTCCCTTCCCTCCCCTTTCTTTCTATTAAATAACAGCTTTTGTTAGTGCTTGTGAAGAATTAAAATTTGATCTACTCTTATTGTACAAAATATTAGAAATTATCTACTCCACATGAATGTACTTATGCATTTATACTGTTTCTGAAATATGCTCTTCTCACATTAATCATAGTAGAATAAGTTCCTCAATATTTTCACTTTTGAGAGTTTTGTTAGCAAATCCAGCTTTGACATCTAAGCTGATGGTACACAGAGCATATTTCCATGCTTAGTGTGCAAAATTTCTAATTTCAAATGTTTGTAGTTTAGACATGTCTAGACAAGAAACAAAATAAAAGTATAATATCCATGTTTAAGTAACTAAAACAAGAACAGCAAGTTCATAATATAATAAAATATTATATAATAAAATAATACTTATTAATAATATTAATTATATAAAATTAAAATAAAATTCATTTTGTGAATGCAGAACAAGAGAAAAAATATAATTTTTTTTTTTTTTTAATATATTGTGAAGCAGAAAAAGAAGAGAGAAGAAAGAACTCCAGAATACCTGCAGTATTCTTGTACTTCCAATTTCTACAAAAGATTGACTGACTGTTCCTTTTCTGGACTGTTCTTTAACTCTTCTTAAAACAGCTTCCCACTATGTGCTATGAAGATATTTTCTGCTATATTATCTTTTCTGTGATATAATTATGATCTCAGAATTCCTTCAGCAATCTTTGCATGGCTTTTTAGCAAATGAATACTTGTGTGATGTCCCAGTGAATTTCTCTCAACTGTGTCCTGCTATTTGTGTCATTTCAGTCAGATTCATAAGACCAAGAATGAAAAAAGTATGTGGCACTTCTGTGATGAAGCTCAGAAATTGAATAAAAATTCAAAAAATGAAAGTTCTCTTGAACAGCTGAGGAGTAAGATGATATCCAGGAATGTCTTTGTTTCCTAGAAGAAGACAGAAACAGAGAAAAGGTCCGAAACCACAAGAAATTTGATTAAAAAAAAAAAAAAGTGTGACAGTTCTGTCACAATTCACAGAGTAACCAAACAACAGAAAACATTTGCCCCTAAATAATTATGCTAATTTGACTTGGAATATCTGTAGAAACTACTGCAATAATAAAATGCAATGTTGAATTATCCCGGGGGAATTACTATTCCAGCTCTGCTGAAAACTTCTGTCAGATCATTAGAGGTTTTCAAAGACAAATCTGACCTCTACGTCTTATATTGCAGTGCTATAGAAAGCAAACTAGCTAGGCAAAACCAGAGCAGTCAGAGGAATACATTTTGTGCCCACATCAGCAGTGCATAATTCATCACATGAGGCAGTATCAAAGTGATTTTATTATTGTTACTCTTTGTTTTATTTATTTATTAGTTTTGTTGTCTTCTATTTTGATCTTATGTTAGTATGTGTGTAGGGCGAGGTTCCTAACAGCTGTGTGAAACAGTTAGCTCTACTAAAACTAAAAAATAAAAATCAGTCAGTCAGTATAGTTCATTTTTGTTGTTGTTGTTGTTGTTTGTTTTTTGGCATGTAATGTTCATGGGAAAATGATCACTTCCTCATGAGATGGCACTCTATTCTGTAAAATACGGCAGCCCACAATTTTCTACAGCACCACTTTATGATTACTGCATCAGTGCAGCTTAAATTGAGAAATCTTTCTTGCCTGAGTTCAGCCTGACCAGTTAGAAAGATGTAAGAAAACAGATTGCTTCGCAGTGCCTATTTCCTACATAAATAGCTTGGAGGCAGACAGGTTGCTTTGGGAAAAACTCAAATGCTATGACTCTGGTGAACCAGGGCTTGAACTACTGCTATCAGGGACAGAACACTCAATGCACTATGCCCATGAATGCTTCAGTATCTTGTCTGGCATTGCAAACTAAAATCTGAGTAAGAACATACATCACCTTGAAGAGAAAGAGGACAAACGGGCATTTGTTTCTGACCTATTGTTAATAAATAAATAAATAAATAAATAAATAAATAGTATGTCTCTGGTTTTCAGCTCACAGAGATGCCACAAAATTCAACATCCTCCTCTCCCTCTTGCATCTTGTAGAAGCAATTTGCATTCTGTCATGTTGTCTCACACATGGTGTTCAAAACAATTAAAAGAAAATTGCACCCATTTTGCTCAGTGTAGCAGGCTGAAAATTTCAAAGATAAGAAGCACTTCTCAGCATGAATAAACCGTGAAGTGCTTTTGAAAATAAGGTTTTTAATGATAATTGACATTAAAACCTTTATTTTCTAATACATCTCATGGCTTGTGCTTGTCAGGGAGTGTATGTTTTCTTTGAAACTTTCTGCTTGCTACAGTGAGCAGAAGTGATACATTTTATTTCAGATGAAAACTAGTGAAGCATTTTTTTCTTATGAACAAAAAAAAACCAAACAGATTTTCCAAAGAAACTCTCTCAACCTTCCCTCACACACATCCCAAATTCATATTCATCTGAGTAGCTGTAAAACACAGAGAACAAGCAGCTAATATACAGTGCAGTGCAGCTTCTTTCAAGTGCTAGAGAGGAAAATAACTTCTTTACTCCATAAATCTAACTTAGATAGCATGAATAAAAATAGGATTCTTTCTCCTTTCTTCAGTCAACAGCCCTCCTTGGCAGTTCTGTGATCAACAATGTACCTTGATGACTGAGTAACTGTAAAATCAGTAGCAAATGAAGAAATCTTTTGAGAGAAGTTTTGCAAATAAGAATCATGATTTCTTTCTTTCTGTTTTTGTTGTTGTTGTTGTTGTTTGTTGTTTTTTTTTTTAACAAAAAGTGTTAGCTTGTATACATAATCTCAGCTGTGTAGGTAAAAAGCACCTCTCACAAAAGAGACAAAGTTAACATCTTCTGTGCATAACTAGGTTTGATGTCACAAATCAGAAAAACAGCAATTGAAATCTTTAGTATTCTGATAAAGCCAGATGAAATATTTCAGAATTTGGTTTAACTGATTAAGAAGACAGCAATAAGAAGAAAATCTGCAACACTGCAGTGAGGGCTAGGCATAAGGACCTATCATCACCAAATGTAAATATCATCATGAATATAATTGGAGGAGGAGTGGACAGTTCTTTGATTTCTTTGTCAAAATACTCAATGATCTTAATGAAGTAAGGAAATACTTTGAGAATGAGAACATGGAAACAGTCGTTCCTATTCCGAGTTTAAGTTAAAATAGCATTTGCTTGGACAGACCTTCATTTTCTGAGATGGAAGACCGTAAAGAAAATTACTGAGTAAATTAAACTGTAGGGCATTCAGATGTTGTGACAACAGAGAAAAAAATGCTTGTGGAAGATTATGAAAGATAAAAAAAAATGACCCTTTCACATTTGTGTAAGTCAATGGTTTTGGTGTTTCGCGAGATTAAAAACATCACTGAAAACATTTAACTAGCCAAAAACAAATGTTAGATTTATTTTACTTTTTTTCACTCCCTTCTTACTAACAAAAAGTCAAAGTAAGCGAACAGTGCTTATCACTTTATTCTGCATTTTCCTACAAGACTTCATTCGTACCTAGGAACTAAATTTGTATTTCTCTGAAGAAAATAAGCATTCTTAGTGTGTCTTTTATATAAACGTAACCATAGCTTTTTAATAGGTAGGTGTCCTACTTCTGGTATTCATTTGATATATCATAGCTTAGAGAACTGAGAATCTTGGTATACTCATTGAGTGATATCTTAAATGTTATATCATCTGTGTTCAGTCCTATTAACATCACAATTTACAATTTTATTAACTTTTGGCTTTCTTGGTGACTTTTAAGAATGAAAAGGGAAGCTTATAAGGCATGCTTAGTAAGTAAATGTTTTCCTATACCATGTAAGAATTGTAATAATATCAGTAATCTACCCAGGATATAAGTGATAAAAATCACCCTTTAGTTTTTCACCTGTACATAGATATGTATGTAATATAGATATATATGTGATATAGATTTTTATTGCGTGTAGCTACAGCTAAGGTCCATCCTCTTGCCACGAATATTGTTGACTCTAAACCATTTGTGCAGATGGTGGTCTAAACTTCTCTTAAAACTCCCATAACAGGAATTTTGGAATGTCTTAGGTGATCTGTCTCGAAGTTTAACTATCTGTATCACTAGTCTTTTTCTTGACTTCTGGCCCAAATCTCCTCACTGAAGTTTATATCTGTTACATCTGATCCTATCCATAGTGGTCACAGATTTATCCCCATCCTTTTTAAAAGTAACTTCCATGTATTTGAAGACTCTTATCATCTTTTTCCTTCAGACTTCTTTAGATTAAATCAGCACCAACTCATTAACTCCTAGAAAGTTTTCATGTTCCAAGCTCTCTTCTCCCTTTACTGTGTAGGAAAGAATCATCTTTCTTGAAATATGGTGCCCTGAATGGATTTACTGGTGCAGCTGGGGACTATTATGGCCCATCTCACTGCATATTTTTTTCTGCCTTATCTTTCTGACTTTTTCCTCCATACTCATATAATTCTTTTATATTTATTTTATACTGTGATTTAGCCTTGTTTCTCTCCTGTGTGCATTTCATTAATAAATCTTAACAAGTATCTCATGAGTTGACTATTGGCTATTCCTTCCTTATTTCTCTTCTTATTCTTCTCTTATTCTCTCTCTTATATCTTCTCTTCTTATTCCTTATATCCTTATACACATATATATCTTGTGTATATAGTTGCTTTTTAAATGGAAAAACAGGGCATTATTTGATGCTTCATATCTTCTAGGCTCTTGATTTACCTGATTATATTTTAATCCAGATTTTCACATTTAATTATTGTTTAATTTACTTTTGCTAGATTCTTCAAATCATAAATTTAAAAAGTCCTGTCAAAATACAAGATAAAGAGAATTCAGTTTTTAAGATTCTTACATTTTTTTCTTTCTTTTCATTTTTTTTATATAATTCATTTAGGGAGGAAACATAGAAGTTCAACAATTTAATTGTTATCTATCTCAACATTATAGAGTCACAGAATCATGGAATTGCTCAGGTTGGAAAAGAACTTAAAGATCATCAAGTCCAACCCCAACCTAACCATACTACACTAAATCTAACAACCCTCCGCTAAATCATATCCCTGAGCATCACAAACAGTTTCTAAAAACATCCAGGGATGGTGATTCAACCACCTCCCTGGGGAGCATATTCCAGTGCTTAACAACCCTTTCTGTAAAGAAGTTTTTCATGATGTCTAACCTAAATCTCTTATGCAACTTGAGGCCATTTCCCTTCGTCCTGTTACCTGTTACCATGAGAAGAGACCAACACTGCTCTCATTGCAATCACCTTTCAGGTATTTGAAGAGAGCAATAAGGCCTCCCCTCAGCCTACTCTTCTCCATATTAAACAGCCCCAGTTCTTTCAGTTACCCCACACGTGACATATTCTTCAAGTCCTTCTCAAGCCTTATCATCTTTCTTTGGACCTGCTCCAGTACTTCAATGTCCTTTCTGCATTGAAGTGCCTGAAACTGAACACAGTACTCAAGAGAAGGGGCCAGCTTCATGTTTAGTAATTAATATCTATTTCCATATATCTTCTCACTTTTTCAGTGTGCTCAAGTATTTCTGATGTTTAAAGTGATGACAAATGGCTCCAATGGCAAAGAATTGTGAATGCTGGAAAAACAGCACATAACAATTCTTCAAAACATGAAATTACAAATGTTACAGCATGTGAAAAGAGGACACTTCAAAGAATACAACTCAGCTTTCATCTTTGGACAACAGACAGTCTCCACAGTCTCTGAGCATCTCATAACTGGGAGTCAAGGAGAAAAGGCAGCTCCCTGGAGAGCACAGCCATTCCAAAAAGCCCCACAGCTCCAGTGAAGGTTCCTGTGTCAAAGACTCAGAAAGCTACTTTTCCATTTGTTACTTTGCAAGGGAAGGGAAGAAAGGCAGTGGCCTACTAACTAAATATCCTAAGTATTTCTATAAATAAGGATGATAGATCCAGAACACCTGCCTGGATTAATTTGTTTAAAGAGAGAATAAGAAAATATAAAAGAGCCATCTGTGTTCAATTCAAGCAATTTCTTCAAGAAGTGGAGCCAAGGCAGAAGTCATACCACAGACAGGAGGCACGCTTGCTGGGGAACAGAAATAGTATTTCCTCTGGGAGGATGAGGTAAAGAACTTGTATCTGTTTGTCTCTGAGTCCTACAGTTATGAGTAAATTTTGCCAGTCCAGAAATTCTACATACCAAAAACTAAAGGCTATAATATTTTCTAAAAGTAATGATTAATTCAGCTTTTTCATACCAGTGTTGACGGAGACCAGCTCAAGACGCTCAAGTGTTATTTTTTTTTAATTATTATTATTATTATTTTCTTTTTTTTTAAGGTAGTGTTTTTGTAGCAGGAGGACTGTAGAAGTGGTCACTGTGATCAGAGCTGATCAGTGTGAATTCATCACAATAATATAATACTTCTGGATTTTCTACCAGAAAATATTCTGAATATTCTTTGAATGCTAATAAAAACATTGTACTAATGTATGAGTTCCGAATCACCTGTAAGAAGGGAAGGAAAATATATATACAGAGTCATTACTATGTATTCCCGGACTTTATCATGTTGCTATAACATTATTTTAATAATGCTTAAACACTGAGCATGAAATCAGATAACCTCTTTTATATTCTAATAACAGGGCTGAAGATTTTTTTTACCACTTTTGTATTAGGAATGCGTGTAGAATTCAATTTTTTCATATGTGATTTCATTAGTGTTTAGTGTATATGTTTATGTCTATTAAGCCAATAAATAGATTCTGAAGAGGAGCCTAAATAAAAGAATTTCACGTTTGGAATACCACCATGCAGACATCCGCCTCTGGAGTGGCTTTGTGAAGAATTCTTCATCCTCTGCTGCCTGGAGGAAGTTAGGCATGATCTGAGAACTACTGTCTTCTTCTCAGATCAGTCTTTTGTTTCATTCTATTTCAGCAAGGAGATATGGCAGCCATTTTCTAAATATGTATGTATGCAGAATATGAGGAATTTTTATGTCTGATCATAAAAAGACAGTAGAAAATCATAGCCAAGATTGAAAGCAAAAAGAAAAAAATAACAACAACAACAAAAAACAACAAAAAAAAACATATAGTAAAGACCATACAGAGTAAGCAAGTTTTTATGCAGTTAAAAAATTTTACAAACTTTGAGACTGTTTCCTTTGGGACAGGAGAAGTTGAGGACTTTTAGCTTTAGTTAATTAATTTTTTCATTATTAAAATCTCAGCAAAAGCAGCTGTTGCAGGGGGTTAATGCAACTGGTTATCTTGGAGACAAACCTGCCACAACTTTATACTACCAGACCTGACCAGTATTGAGGCTGATCATGTGTTCCTGATAGATACATACCCATTCACATGCATAAGCATACAGACATGTATGCCCAGACAAATCCAACAGACCAACACTGACAGGCACAATCAGCACCTGCACAAACAGCACCAGTAACCTGCTTCCTGTTCCTACCTGTGGAGGATAAGAATGGACAATGTGGATCCCGTCAGTATTCAGGCTAAGATTTCTGGTCTACCCAAGAGCTGACTAAAAAGCCTCACCAGTAGAATCAATGTGGATTTTTCACACCAAGGTCGTGATGGCTTCCTGGGTACCGGCTAAGGCTTTTTTTCCAAACCCATTATTGGTTTGTGTTCCTTGTGTTTGTGGAGACGGGGTTAAAATGGGCTAATCATTCTCTGAGGGGATGGCCATGGGAATTGCAGGGTCAGATTATCATTTGGATTCCCCCACCTGCCTTTGTTCCTTAGTGCTTCTGTGTGTATGCATTTTGCTTGTATCTGAACAACAATCTTTGGTCAATGAAAAACTTGTGGAATTAAAAACAGTAATCTTTATTTGAACAAAGTTTGCACCTATATCTTTGTACTGGAAAATATTAATTAGCTGCAAGCTAATAATAATAGGTTTTTAGGTAAATGTCAGTCAAGTTTTTTTAGTTGGCATACTCCAAAATAGAAGTGGTTTTTCCATGCATTTTTTTTATTCTCTGCGTTTATATAGGAACTATGAAATCAGTCTGCATAAAATTAACAAACACATATTTTTATAGAAGTGGACTGTGTGTGTGTGTGCTATTTTTTTTTTGTTTGTTTGTTTGTTTGTTTTGCTCGATTTTTGCTGTCTTCTGTCTAAATTAAAAGCCAACCATGTAATTTATCCAAGTCTTGGCAGATTATGATACTGCATGGAACTTAGACTGAAAATCATTTCAAGAAATCCTGAGTATGAACAATAAAAATGCAAAATGCACTTTGTGTTTAGCAGGATTTTCGCAATCAAGTTATAAAAAAATTAAAAACAAGAAGCTAAGGAATAGACCATTACATTGTACAAAACTAAAAAAAAAAAAACAACAAAAAAAACACCTCAAGCAATTTTCTAATCATATTAATTCTATTGTCATCCTTCTGCATAAACATCAAGTATACTCAGACAGCCATGCAAGAATATAAAATGTTAGACAAATTATCAAAATAAATTGGCTGGAGCACAATGGATGCTTTTTACTGACCTGTTGTTTTTCCTTATGTTTACTGACTGGGTGCACACAGGCATAAATCAAAGCACTTCCAAATAAGATTTTTTTTTCTTTTCCTCACTCTACCTGTACAGAGAACTGCCTTTACATCTCATTTTATTCTTCCTCAGTATAAAATGATTGATTGATTGCTCACAGCTTGCATGACTCCCCACCGCCTTAGATCCATCTCTGCTCTTCACACTCCGTACAGTTCTTGCATCATTGACTTTCTGCCAGCCATTTTGCTGCCAGTGCATGAGCTGACATTTAATGATCTTTAGATGCAGTAATGTCACATTTATCACTCTTTATCAGTTGTGACAGACCTAAATTCAAATGCAAACATGAAATGCAGACTGAACCCAATCCAAACTGTGATATATGTTTGAGTGGCACCCGTCAAAATGTGTTGAGAAAGAAGTGAAAAATGACCTGTTTCTTATTATTTTATGACTGCAGATATCAGATTTCTAGGTTTACTCTAAAACATTTTTCCTTGTAGTTTTCAGGGAAATCCCTTTCAGTTTATGTCATATCTATTTGGATATTTCAATATTACTGAACTTTCAGTAGTACCAGTCTTTTTACTCTCAATTTAATTCAGTCCCAAGCTTTCCATGTAGAAATCCAGGAGCACACTGATTGCTATGATCACTCGACCTTTGTGTGTTAAAAAAACTTTTGAATTTAAGCAGTGCTAACTGACACAGTCCCTGACACAGCTCCTTTTAGTGCAAGTTCCAAAGGATAATTATGTACATATTTAGTCTGCTTTTATCCTCTGTCTTCCTCATGCTAGCACTTAAATTTTCCAGAAGCATCCAGAACTGTGTTGGTGGAAGGACCTTCACATTATTTTGCATGTGGTCCTGACTAGTAAAGATTAACACACATTTACTGTCTGGGCACCACTTTCCAGTTATTACCATGCCCTTCAAGAACAGATTCAGGTTTCCAGGTTGCAAATATGGCAATTAGTATTTTTGGACATTTGTCAGTAGTGGAAAAGAAAAAAAGAAAATTAAGCTGAAAAGAGAAAGAGAATGGAGGCCAGCAAACACACAGTTCTGATTTCTCCAGCCTTAGAGAAGGCCAGTCACTGAAAGATTTCTAAAGAAAGCATGATGGTTGAGCAATCATGACTTGTTCAAGAGGCTGATCAAGCAGTATTATGGCAAGTTTCAGCATCTGCTATGCCTTCTTCATAGTATATATCACCGTGGCATCTCTGTTATACTGCTACAATCTGAAATCAATCCTTAGCAAGACTTCATGGACATGTTCTTCATCTCAGATAGTGAGATGGAAACATTAGTAGTATTAAAATGCTTACTTATAGGTTAGTCATAAGTTTACAGGTATAATTGATCACTGTTAAGGCAGTAGAAATGATTTGTTCTTTAGATTTCCACCTGTACTAGAGTAGTTTGCATTTGATCTCTGGTTATAGCTAGTATGCTGTCTGTGAGAAAGAGCCTTAATACCATGCTTCAGACAAAATTCTCCTCAAACTATGTATGTTTTACCAAAGCATAACTAATTTTAAAAGAAAATATTATATAATAAAATAAAAGTGCATGATGGATTAAGGAAATGCATTTGTAACCAAGTAAAGGCTGGATCTCCTCGGGTAAGTAATGTTAAAATTATCTTACTGAACTAATTTTTGATAGAACTCAGTGTTGTATATTCTTGTATATACTTGTATATACTTGTCCTTTTTACAGCATGCATAATATACTGCATATGAATTGGTTAAAATAGTTTTCATTCTTCTCTTCATGTCAAACACAACTGAACTTTAATTTATTTTTACATAGATATCAGAGCTGACACAGCATGCACTACGGAGACTTGGATGCTGCCTGAGATCACTAGTTCTTTGATTCTACGAATCTATGATTATGTGAATAATATTTTTCTGAGTATATTTCTTGAAATTCAGTAGTACTTCAGGCTGCCATTAATTATAATCTATATTTTCCAACATTTTAAGGAAACTGTCTAATAAAAACTTATTTTTTAATGAGTCAAAGTGACATTTCTTACCTATGGAGAATAAGGGAATGTTTTAATATTTACCTCTTCTTCAAAAATATCCTATAGCTATTTCCCAAGGATACTGTTGCTGCTCTCTACAACTACCTGTAAGAAGGTTGTACTGAGGTGGGGGTCAGTCTCTTTTCACAGATAGTTAGTGATGAGAGGTAATGGATTTAAGTTGTACAGGGGAGGATCATATTGATTATTAAGCAAAAATATTCTCAGGCAGAATGCTGAAGAACTGGAAAAGGCTTTCCAGTGATGTATTGTAGTCATTGTTCCTGGGAGATTTCAAAAAATGTGTAGACATGGCAATGAGGGACATGGTTTTCTGAGTGTGATGATGATGAGCTGATGTATGGACTAGTGGTATCTTAGTTCATCTTAGTGATCTTTTCCAACCTTAATGATTCTATGATTCTGAGACTAGAAAGCAAAAGATACAATAGATACTACATTAACATGAAAAGTTCATGTCCCCTAGCAGCTATATACAAGTGATGGCAATTACTGTAGAACTATATAAGTGGGAGGAATTTGGATTATGTTATTTTATTATTGTTTACTACAACAGATAATCTTTATTGAGGTGTTAAGTGAATACATTCTGTAAAATGATGGCACATTAAAAAGACAACATTTACTTCCAGAGAACAGAAAGCAAGAAGAAAAAGTTGTCTGTTTCAAAACCCAAAGAAATCAAATTGTCAGTGTAATTCTATGTTCCAGGCATCATAACATTTCCCCACACACAATTTCCCCCATACATCTCATGAAAGTCTATGGTAAAGCTCAGGGTTGAACTACAGGGCTTGGGAATCCCTACTCTCTGCTCAGAATAGATCAGAGATGAATGCATCATTGTAAAGAAACTCTTCTTAGGGCAGATTTGCTTCAGAAGTGTTTCCCTCACTATATCAACATCTTGTTCCACTTGCCCTTTTACTTCCTTCTCTTCCTGCCTACAACACAGTCACTGCTTTTCAGCTTCTTTTGATCTTCCTATGCTACAGGATTTCTTCCAGCTATTTTTCACCTTATCTGTTTGGGTTTAATTTTTTCTAAGGGAGGAATTACCTTCAGTCTTTTCTTGTGCAGTGAAAATATCTACAGTTTTTCTCATACCTGTTTCAAAGATAGCAAGAGAAATAAAAACATATATTTCAGAGACCCAACTTTTCTCAACCAGTCACTGGTTACAATCTTTGTCAGAATCTTAAAGTGTTTGAAGAGCAAACAGCCATCAACTTCTGATTCTGTATTACTATTGAGGTCATAACTATTGCTTTTTTTATATTCTGGCAATAGTTACAGGTTTATTCATTATCCATTTGTTATCTTTTTCAAAAAGCTTTCCTTCTTATATGGTTGGGGGAAAAGTACAGAATTCTGGAAGCACTGGAAATTTATATGAAATAGTTGTGTTTGGCACAAAATTTCATCTCTGAAGATGTAACTGCCCTCTGAAAGAAGGTATTTGAAATGATTCATAGAGTATTCTTGGAAGAAAAACACATCTCCCCTATTGTTCAAAGTTGACTGACACTTCTGTTAAAATATCTTAGTTTATCCAACATCAAGACTTACATTTTCACATCAGTTGATCACCAGATGACCAGTCTTTTCCAATTCTTCATTTGGAAATCAGAATATTCACATGATCCAAAAGAACTTCTGGAAAACAAGTCTGAAAGCCAGGAACTAACCTGGAATTAAGAGACACAAGTGCAGACTTCCCTGCTGTTGATTGAGGACTCACTGGTCTTCCCAACTTTTACTTCTTTATCACAATGATTTTTCATCATCTAAAAGAATATATATATATATATATATATATTTTTTTTTTTTTTTTCATCAACCTGTCTGGTTTGTGAAACCGGTTTGTGAAAATATTTGGGCATTTTAAGAAATATTTCTCTTATGTCTACAGAACAAAGTCTTGTAACTAAGCAGACATCAAAAGGATCTTTTTTTCCTAAACCTGTATTTATTTAGGTTAGTGATTAATATGGCTAAAAATATTTACAAAGTACCCCATACCAGCACAACTGATGATCCTTGGCTATCCAATGAAACACTGCTTTTCACACCAGTTAGTACAAGCGTGTTTAACTCACTTTTGCAATGCCTGTTGATAATGGCTGGAATAAATGATAAGATATATTTTGCATTGCCTGATTGTGAAGTTTTGATGCCTATAGTATTCTAAATAGAATGTTCCTAAAAACAACTTTGAATATGTGCTCCTGAGGTTTTCATCAATCTTTTCAACCTGTAGTTACAATAGACCATTGTAAGAAATGAAAAAAAAAAGACCTCAAATAATGTCACTGTGGAACTCGGTTTTATCCATGAAGCTCAAGCACATGTACTCAAAATGGTAATAAAGCCTTTTTTTAAGTACTTTTAAAGAAAATGTGTATGAAATGAACAATCTTTTTTTAAAAAAATACGTAAGTAGAGACTTATCAAATGAAAGTAGAGTCAAATTCTGAAAGATATTTCTGTAATCACTGCTCTGACAGCCTTGTTGATTTTTGGATTTAAATGTTCTCTCTTAATGAAATATGGATACAATGTTAACTGCAGGTGACAGCACTCATCACACAATTCTAGAGGGTAGGTTACTAGGGTTTTTTTGACTTATTTCGTAATGACTAAATCATTAAAATATTTTGCGTTGAAAATATTCTTTTTTATTGCTTGTTTGTTTGTTTGTTTGTTTGTCTCTGCACCCTCTTAACATATTTCATTATACTCTTTGGAGAAAAGATTTAGTTCAAAACTATGGTTTGAATGTTGACTGACATATTCCACTCTCTTCAAACTGGGCTCCTGTATCCTTTCTTTGCTGCTATCTACTGTACCAACTGCAAGATATGTATTTGTTTTATGAGAGGAATAATTATTCAGCCTGAATATTTATTCTCCCCATAAAAATATGTGCTTTCTAGAATATGACTCAATTTTAAACTATAAATGTTAAAACTCACCATCATGAATCCTAAGTTTAACACAACAAATTTGGTAACTGATAACTGTGATTTGGAGTGCTAGATATCTACTGTGACAACGTGCTTAATTTCTTCAGTGATCTAGCTTCTTCATTTCCCCTTTCAGGATATGGCATGCTGTTATACAAAATAATTTCTGCTTTGTAATGACAAGGAAATTGATCCAATGACCTAAATATTGGAAGTACTATCTCACTACAATGGAAAGTTCTAAGAAGTGGCATTCAATATTAAAATGTGATTATGCATATTTTATGGTGCTGTTGCACATTGTGTCTGGCGCATATTGTCATGATTTAGCAGACTTTAAAACGTTTCTGTTGTTTTTCCAGGGTCATTCAGTGTATTCTTCTCAAGCTGGATTAAATCTAGTCAATTTCAGCTGAAGTGTGTAGAAAACTTTTGTATATACAGAAGTAGACTCGTAGTCACAATATATTTTGACAATTAAAATACTTGCTTAATTGTATCATTCGTTTTAAGACAATTATTTAATGTGATTTCTAATGAGGGGTACTAGAGGTAAACCTAACATATGATGTATGGTGTCTGACCTCAGAAATATGAACCACTTCTATTATTTTATGTGTATTTTGGAGAGACGTTCTTCCCCTTTTTTATTATACTTTAGGCAATAAACCTTTACCATGCTTGCATATGCCAGATGTCTAAAGCCTCTCTGCTGGATGTAAATGTTTTCTGAAGACAAAAATCAACAGCTCATTACCATACCATGAACTTTAGTTAGTCTTAAAGTCATTGCAAAGATGACTATGGTCTATTTCCTCTTGGAGAATAAGTGTGCATAAATTTTCTTTCAGATGTTTCATTTAAGATCTTATTTTCCCATTCTACATGCTGGAAGCATCTTACTGATACTGAACTGAACCCTAAAATATAGAACAAAATTTATATATTAGTATTGAAACGTTGGGGAAAAAATATCTTAGCAACATGGAAATTACTTTTTTTTTTCCTATTGATCTTTTTGATCTTTATTGATCTTTAGTTTTGTCATGCTTTTTCTATTACAATGATTTAAAGATAATCTATCAAATATATATGTGCATGAGTGGTATTAAAAACAATGTATATATATATAGCATATGTATATACATACACATACACATTTATGCATACAATAATATAAATATATATATATATACAAATAGTATATATGCATATAATAATATACAAAATTAGCTATGTGTAAACTATTACATTTTGGCATACATGTATATTGATTGCATCAAAAATAATGCCTCCTATTTATTTCCATGAAAGTACAATAGATACAAAGAGCACAATAACACCATTTGATAGAGCAACAATTTTTTTAGCTACAATAAAAAAAAAAAAGTTACAGTTCTGATGCTTGGCAGAATACAGAACTATGTGCAAGGTGACTGCTACTAAAAGGAAAATAAAATAGTAATTGGGTATATGGCAAATAAGATTGAGGTGTAAGAAGAAATGTGTTATGCCTACTGGCTCACAGTAGAATGGACTATCTGAATGGGAAGTTTTTTCTTACAGTTAGGTTTCATGAGTGTCTGGTTTTATCTCTCTCCAACTGTCCATCTCTATTCTTGTATTACTACTGAAAAGTATTTCAGGGTATTTAAGTATTTAAGAGAGATTAGTGGTTAATCTGGCTCAAAATGGAAGAGATTGCTGAATGCTCACTCTCTGACTCAAAAATTGGTGCATAATATGTCACCAATAATATTTCATATTATTGCTGCAAAGACCTGAAAACAAGTCCATAATTTGTTGGGATTTTCTGTTCGCTTTCTATCCAGCTCCTCACCAGTTAACATTATTCTGACCATGCAGGAGCACAAAATTATGTAACAGACATAAGCACACATAAGAGTCCTTACAAATTAGGACCATAATTTTGGTTTAACCTGGCAGCAACTCAGCAACATACAGCCAATCACTCACTCCTCCTTCCCACTTGGAAAAAAAATGAAAAATTTACAAACAAAATATAGAACTCGTGGGTAGAGACAAAAGCTTTTTACTATGACAGAAATGAAGAGAGAGAAGAAAAAAATAGCATCTCTGTCTCTCTCTGTCTTTCTGTGTGTATATATACACATATGTATATATATAAATACAGTGCAACATCTCGCCACCCACTGCCCAGCATAGCATCATACCAGACACTGTGAACAAAAATCAACTCTATCTCAGCTGAAACCAGCATAGCCTTTTTTCTATGTTGACTGTAGGAAGTGTGAACTACAGGTGGTCCTTTCTGTGTGCCAGATATGACTGCACATCCCTACCTGCAGCACAGAGCTGCTTTTTTGTTCTTGATCAAGGAGAATATATAGCCTCGTTTAAATAAGGCCTCATAGGTTGTGCAGATAACTTTAGGAAGGAACATAAAAACCATAGGAACCGATGTCCATTGAAGATAAGTGAAAATAAGTAGAGCTGATGTTTACAGCTCAGTGTGGTTGGTTTCGTGAAGATAAGGAGGCAGAGTTGCTGTTGGAAGACAATGCAATCACCTAAATCTTTTTCAAGGATGACTAATAGCCTTCAAACAGCGACCACCAGATGGGCCCAGAGACCCTCCCCACAATCCAGGATGAAGGCTCAGCGGGTCATCCACTGTATATGTAACCGATTTATTGGAAATGTAAGGAATATGTATACGCTATGCCTATAAATGTGTAGTCGCCACCTTCCTTGGTGTGCATGTTAGGTGGAGCAATTCCACATGCACCCAGCACAGAAATAAAGTGAATCCCTGATGGATATAACTCACTGGCACAACAAGTTAATCTGTCAGATTTCTCAACTACAGTTCCATGACCCAGGTGATTGCATTGTCCCCCATCTCCCTCATGCAGAAACATCAGGAGAGCTACTCCAACAGAAGAAAGCCTTTGATTTGGCCATTCACGAGCACGAAATGCTGGCATCAGGGAAATCACAGGTGTAAAGTAGTTATGTTCATTTGTCTCTAAGTGAGAACTGACAGAGATGCAGCTTCAGTCAGCGAGGAGGAAAAGGGACACTGAGATGAGCTGTAGTGCAGAGGAGATACTTGCTAATTACTCCTGCTAGTGGATGGATGGATGAAGAGAAGATGGGGTATGAGATATGCAAAATCTCAGGAACCTGCAGGCCTAGAGAAATCTGCTAGTGGGAAGGACGGAACTACTAAGCATGTTACTGTGGACAGAGGGAGGGCAGGGGGCCTGCCAACTTCCATAATTATACCAAGTCATTACAGTGTTTCTGTCACATAATTAGCACACAAATGCCAATCAATTCCCATTTATTTAAAGACAAAGAAAACACAAGCAGTCACAATGGTTTTCAATAGCATATTCTCCACAGATCATCACAGTCTTAGCTCCTGATGGCAACTTTGCTCCTTCCCTCAGAGGCATGGATGTCTGAGGTCTTTCTTTCATATGTTTTTATTTTCAGTAAGAGACATTTCTACAACATTTCATAAGACTATCCATTCTGTGGGGAAAAAATATTATTTGCATATTTGAACATTTGAAATGTCATCTCTTCCTTACATTACATCTAATCAGTGTCACTTACAAAACACAACATCCAAGGCTTCTGCAAGAGCCAAACTCTATTTGCCAGCTGGACAATGCAAGTAATGTCCTCCATGACGATATTGACAAGCTTCACAACATAGTAGCTCCGGTAATTAGCAGACAACTTCAGTAAAGAAGCAGACAGGTTTAGTCACAGACTTCAGACAACAGTTTAGCTGGAGCAGTAATCTATAAAGAGCTTCAGCTGGTGACACCTGAATGAAGTACTTCGAAGTAAAATAAGCCATAACCCATTCATTCATTCGAGAACAGGACATAAGATTCCCTGCTGTCTTGAAATGCAGACAGACGCTCATTTTGCTCATATGGTTTTGTAGAGACACCTTTCAGAATAAAATAAAAAATAGAATAAAATAAAATATATAAATAATAAATAATAAAAAATAATAGAATAAAAATAAAAAAGGCATACTGTATTTGTTCAGATAAACTTGCCATTCCTGGTTTGTGGAAAATATTACAAATACAGGCAACAAGCATCACTATGAGGTCAAAAGAAAACCATATGACATGCAAAAAATGGCAGAGAGAATGGGTAAGAAAACAGTAGTAAGAGGACAGGAAATCAGAGAGCTGGATTATAGGATGAGAAAAGATTATGAAGTAGAGAAGTTTAAGTGGTAAGAGATTTCGGAAGAGTAGGTCAGGAGTATAGGAATGAATGAGAAAGGTTAAAAAAATATTACAAAATAAAAATGATAGCTCTCCAAATTCATGATTTCTTTAATGCTGAAATATTTAGAAAAAAATATTCCATGAGATTTTCCATTCATGCGACAACTTTTAATCTTTGCCTTCCAAATTTTTATGTAGGTCAAACTGCAGATTTGGTCAAGGAACATGACTTGGAAAGCTTGTGTGTCAGTTAGGTTTTCAGATAAGTATATCTGTAAAAATTAATGATGTGATATCATTATATTGGCTTTGACTTTATTTAGTTAACTAGTTATGCTACGAAGGGCTCCAGAAAGGAATTTAAATGCAAATTTTCAGAAAATATTTCAGCTACTATTTAAATTCCAGCACTCCTCTGTGACATCAGAAAGTCACGTGTAACAGGTTTCTGAAACGTGTCTGTGACTAAAGATTTAATGATATTTTTAAAATTGTCTATAAACTTCTGTGTCTATTAACTAAAGTGCCTATAGACTCCATTGATTTGAAATGATTGAAATATCTTTAAGAGTTAAATATCTAGGTGAAATCTGCTTTTGAGAAACCATATTTTTTGTCTTTTGACCTCTTTAAAAATCTGTATTTTAGCTTTGTGATTCATTGCACTATTTCTAAATGAGAAGTAATAACATTTCTCTAACTCTCACAGGCACAGAGAGACTGCAAAATCCTCAAGAATGTATTGTGTGAAATGTGTTTATCTATTTCTTCCTCTGTGAAATCAAGTGCAGTACATAAATGTCTTTACAAATTTTCCTTGCAAAATTAAGCCATGCACACCCTATTTTTTGTTTGTTTAAAAGATACACCAGCTGCTTTATAGCCAGCTCTGTTGCTTTTGGAGCAGCGATAGAACTACCTTTGGATTTCAGTAGAAGATACTTTGGAAGGAGAAACTACTTACTTTTTTCATTGATCAATAATTTTCTTCCTGGACTAAAAATATTTTCTCCATATCAAACATAAAATGTGATTTATTTTTTTTAATTTATTTTCCTTTTTTTTTTTTTTTTGTTTCCTCAGTGGTGTAATGGCTCACTCTCTATCCCTAATCAATTTCCTCTATAATTTCTTGACTGACAGTCATTCAAGTCTGTAGCACTCATTCTGTCACAATCTCTCATTGATATCTTGCTGATAATCCTTATCACTGAACACTGACAGGCACCACCACTCTGTATTATTTAATAGCCACTAAATTAATTTTATTTCTTTTACAGTTTAAGCACACAAGAAGCCTAAGTTAAAATTGAGAGCAGGAGAATACACTGTTTGTTGTTGCTTGCAGTGGTATTAAGCCATTGCTTATTACTTGAATAGAGTGACACTGTATTGTCTCATGGCATTTATGGCATGTCAGAGCTGCAGCTGTGGCACTGAGCAGAATATTGACAAACACCAAAAGCAATGCAGGCCATTAGCAATTCTTAAATCTTATGAATAACTTCATTACAGAGATTATATAAATATTTTTTTATTATTTATGATGTCCAAATTCAAGTCTTCTTTTTCATAATGACTTTTTAAGCAAGAAGTTCAGTGCATGTCTATTGGGATTCTATCTGAGAGATTAAGTGCTTATGTACCACAAAGCAAAAGCAGAGCTCTACAGCACCAGCAGGAGATACAAAGAGATTAGTCAGAGGTTTAAACAAATCATATTTTGCCTTAGCAAGCTGGTATATCTAACAGAATCTTTTTTACTTGATCATGAATTAATATCATGAGACATAATTCAGAAAATGTTGTAAACCTGCATTAACTGTTTTTTCTATCACAAGTAACAGCCAATTTGCCACTGACCTCTCCACCAGAACAAGAATTGGTCTAGTTGTGTGATGAATTGGATAGATGACTTAGCACTAGTCACTCAGAAATCTCTGGGGGAAAGTATGCTTGTAGTTGGGCTAAATTAGCTTTGCTACTTGTTTATTGAACGTCTGTATCACTCCACTGAATGAAGACATGAAATTGTCTCTGAAGTGAGAATACATATATACACATACATGTATATATATATATAATATATATGTGTAAATATATATATATTTTCTCAGTCTAAGCTTGCTTTTTACATTATATTCTTATTTCAAATTAAGTGCAATGTACCATCCACAGCAACAATTTAGCTTCAGAGACATGTATTTCCTTGTTAAGTATCCAGGCTTTCAGTTCAACTTTCAGCTATCTCTTTAGTTTATTAGTCATAGGACAAGAAAATATTATGACCCATAATAAAGAGCCTTTCCAGCTAAAAACTGAAGAGGAAGTCACTGCATTTAAACCCAGTGAACAGAGTACCTCAATACAATAGCTGAAAATAATTAATCATACAAATGAAAATTCATTCTTACAGAAAAACACTTCCTGTTGTTCTTTGCACTTAATAGGAATGAAATCCTTGTCTTAAATGAACTTTTTAATCAGTTATATGAAACGTGAAAATTCATGTTTTAGCCATTCTCCTCTTTTTTTTCCTGTGAAGATAAAAGTAAGAAGTGGAAAAGATTAAAGATATTGTCTACTCTTAGAATTTGATGCTTTGTTGGTATGAACAAGAATAAATATCCTGCTCCTCTAAAGAATGTTCATATTGACACTGCACAGTCAGAAAAGCAGAAAGTAGGGTTTCCTTCCCCTTTTCACCCTGATCTGAACCATTTGTGACACAAACTGCCTAAAGTCATAACAGTTTATTGGAGGGTATTAGAGGTCTATCTGCACAAAACCATTTTTGGAATGAGAACAGTAGATTGCATGAAAGACAGAACTTATTTCCTTTTTCTTGTCTTCCTAATCATATAAAACAGAGCAAGCCTTCGAAGATTTTATTACCTAAACTATTGATTCTGCAAATGGTTGGCTTCAATAAGTAGCTTTATTCACGGAAATACCTTGTTACTGTAAGGTATTTATAGGATCGAGACTAGCCCTAGGTAGGCAGGGGGAAAAGTAAGAATTCCCTTAATCAGATACACATATTTTTTTCAATTTCCATACAAGATCAATAACAGCCTATGTCACCTGGAATATATCTGGTAATAGAGAATGAATTGAAGTAACGGCTGTCTGCATCTAACTTATTATTATATTTATATTTATATTTATATTTATATTTATATTTATATTTATTTTTATTTTTATTTTTATTTTTATTTTTATTTTTATTTTTATTTTTATTTTTTATTTTTACACAAGGATATTTCAACCTGACAAGCATAGATGTTCCTTTCTGGAACCCAGCCTCAGTAGCAGAAATGGGATGGTGGTTATCCTATACAAAATTACTGTATAGAGCTGTAAAGACTTTTATTGATTTTATCATCTTCTTATTTAGTAAATATTCATCTTGTAAAACCTACCTGTTCAAAGACAGTGTTAAAACATCTGAGATTATTTTCTTCTTTTTAAAATATTAAAGCCCTTCCTGACATTTCTCCTTTTACCTTCCCCACCTATACCGCCAATTAAAGCATGCATTTCATGTGTTGTCAGAAGCCTCTTCTACATGGGCAGGCTCAAGCATCTAGGCTACTGCCAAATTTCATAATTTCATTAAGATAGTATATACTATCACCAGTTTTCCTGTGTGTATATATCTGTATCTATTCATGTGCAATCTATGTACAGGTTTTCAGATGCTAATATACAAGCAGGAAGTACCTCTTTACAAAGGACTGAAAGAGCTCCTTGAAACAGCGTTTCTGATACCAGGTTATTGATAATACTGACCCTTCTTCTAATATCAGAATACTAATATCAGTATGTACTTCAGTAATTCACTGACATATGGTTGCCATCAACTCCAAATATCTTGCATAGAAATATGAAATACTCCTGTTCCATAGTTCTGTCTCAGAAATTAGATGTCCTAGTCAATGTGCCTGGTGTCCTGAAAAAGAGTCAGGATACTTGGTCATAAACTCAGAAAAATCTCAACAGTTAAAAGGACTTAGGAATGTTTCTATGGCATTTGCTATTTATACAATGAAATAGCTAACGAGATTCTACAGACTCCCCTCCTTCTGCTCTTCCTACTCTTTCATGTGAAGATGCTAGTGGTGGGACAATATTTCAGTAAGACTTTCTCCGGACTTTTTTCCTTGCTTCCAGTTTTCATTCAAACTGCTGGGATTCTGACCATAAGAATCCCAGGATATAGGGAAGCTAGTGATACATAGATAGAGGCTCATTTCAAGACACTAATGCCTCTGAGAATGTTCAGCCCTAACCCTGTTCCAGTAGATGATTGGATAGGTGCTATAAGTGCTATCTCTTAGACAATGTTATTATTATTATTATTTTAATTGTTAGCATTTTTACTTTCTCAAGTAAAATTTTTGTTTTTATCTCTTGCTTTGTATATACATACAGATATATGGAAAGCTGTTTATCATCTCATAATGATTTACTATTCTGTGTTGCAAAATATGTGGTAAAATGTCTGCCATGGCAAAACACCAAGGCATCATCACTAGCTCAGGTGTGTGTACTCTGCAATTTAAGCTTGCAAGCATATAATTTTACGTTGTTCTTTGCATTCCCAAGGAAAATTAATTTTCAGCTTTTTCAAGTACTTCAGTGGATACACCAGCTGCTGGAAAAAAATATCAAGTCCTATGAGAATTAAACAAAGAAAATTCATTTTAGTTGTCTGCCATGTCATTCTAGAAACTGAAGTAAACTTTACTTGCAAATTCCATTTGGTTTAAATTAAATGAAGATGAAATGCTATTTTGCTGAAATCACATTTAAAGTGGGAGGGAGCTTTTCTAGTAACAGGAATGACGACAGCTCAATTGGTGAGGTATGATTAGAGGAATATTTCTGAGGTATAAAAGAGTATTTGTTAAAAAAAATAGCCTAAATTTACAAGGAACAGGCAGATAACTCCAAAACACAGATCATAAAACATTTAAGTAGGGGGGAAGTGATGCTATGATAGAGTAGATATGAACCTAAATCATGTTCAGTTTTCATGCTTTTCAGACGTCAGTGAGAGACAAGAAAGCAATCACTGAGATTACAGTTTGTGATTTACCTGCTGGGAATAAATCCTGACTTCAGTCAAATAATCCAGGTATACAGTGAAGAACCAATGGTGCCTTTTGTGGTAAGCAGCAGCATGTTCTTCTGCAATGATCTGCTTTCAGTCAGATTAAATGGACTTTTTCAGAATTCCAGTCTTCTGTGAGGCTTAATCTAATTCCATTAGATGCTTACAAAGATTTATGGCACCTTCCACACTTTGCTGCTGTTTTATGTTTTTTTTCTATCTGAAGACACTGTCTAGAAGGAAGCTTAAGGAATTGTTTGATAATGGGCAATTGTTTGATAATAAGGCTTTAAATTGAAATCTTATAGTGAAAAATTAGCAATACATTCAGCACTTTGTCTTTTATTTAAGTTCCCACTGGAATGCATGTATTTCTGTTGATCTGTAATTCTGCATCTTAAAAGAACAATTAACAGGAGACTAGTTTATACCAGTGCATTACAGTGGATGCTAGTTATTCTTATTTCCTTGCTAGTTACTAAATACACAAATGAAAATTTTTAAAATTTATATGGCACTTCTTGTTATTAATACTGTTCATATTCAAATACTTCTTTGGAAAATGTATTGACAAGAATGTTCTGTTATGTTACCCGTCTACTCAGAAGATAAAAAGCAAGGAGTGAGATCTGGAAGCCCAGAAAAATCTGTAAAAAATCATCAGCTCAAAAATGCTTCATCTAGATAAACAATAATTAAATAAGGCAAAGCATAACAAAAGTATAGAAAAATGTAGAAAACCATAAAACCAACCAACCCAAACCAAGGAAACAAAGAGAAAGGAGAAAACAATACCAGGCAAAACAATCCTCATCGAAATGAGAATGAACAGCTTTTCTCTATTGCTACCTAATTTTTCCTTTGTAGCATTGCTTTTGTTTATTTTATTTTTTTTTGTTTTCAATTGAAGTTAGATCTTGTGTTTATGGACTGAAGTACACACCTACATGTGCTGAATCTGCACAGACTTGGCAGCATCAGCATATACTTCCTCACAACTGCTTTACATCCATCCATTCTCAATCTATTTGACTACCAGCTGAGCAAATGACCTGTTTATCTTTGGCCTCTCTTTTGATACAGCCCGCAAGGATACCAATTAATTTCAGTGTTGATGACTTGGTCACAAAATATGTTTTACTACCTACTTTTTTTTTATCCTCAGAGAAGAGAAAAAAGAAAGGAAGACAGAAAGTTGTTTTTCCTGTTTTGTTTTGTTTGTTTGTTTAACGAAAAAGAAACTTTGTTAAGAATGAGAAAGCAAGTTATTTCTTAATACACACAGGGATAGTTATTTCTGAAGTGTTGATGTTTCAGGGCCAGATCCCAGTAGGTGTTAATCATTACATTGCCATTCTCCTCAGTCTACTACTGGCTGAGTACTGGTCTTTAAGTTTTACTATCGTCTATTTAAGAAATCAAGAAAATTAAATACTTTAAATATTTTTTAAAATGCCTTATTTGTTCAGTGTCAAGTCTTTTTGAGCAATAGCAAGAAAGAGGTTCAACAGTCCATATCTCTGATAGTGAGAAAATATTTTTGCATGTAGACTAGCTGAGGAATCTGATTTGCAATGTAATTAATTCTTTTATCATAGTTGCCTTGGCCAAAGAAATGTATTTGTAAATATAGAAAAGAATGAAATAAATAATGATAGCATGCTAAGCCTATATATTTCTACTCATCAAAAGTTTTTCATATAATGTATGAGTTTGTTGTGGTTTAATCCAGCAAGTGGCTCAGCACCAGACAGTCATTCACTCACTCCCCCCTACTTTCCCACTGGGATATGGGAGAAGATCAGGATATTATAAAATTTTTATTATTATTGTTGTTATTATTATTTTATTATTTATATATATACATATATGTGTGTGTATGTGTGTAGTTTTGACTATGTATATATAAAAGTATATAACAAGTGATACACAAGAAATTACTCACCATCCCAAAATCCAGCTAGCCCCCTGAGCTGTAGAAGAGAATATGAACTCCCATCCTCCTTCTGCTTGATGTCAAATGTTATAGAATATCCTTTGGCTAGTTTCAGTCAGCAATCCTAATTCTGTTCCCTCCCAGCTCCTTAGCCCCTTCACTGCAACCTGCCTTAGCTCTATACAGAATGCTTAACAGCAGCTATAAACAGGTATGTTATCAATATTGTTTTTCTCCTAGAACCAAAAACATAGCATCATACCAGACACTCTGAAGAAAACAATTCAATCCCAGCTGAAACTAAGACAGAGTTTTCAGGTGAAATAAGATTATTTGCTCAAGATTGGATTAACATGTTCAGTTTTACTTACATGTCTTTTCATGATTCCCTCTAACATCAATGTTTACATTTGTCTACTTAAAAAAAAAAAAAACCTAAAAAAAAACATAAGTAATATATAATCATGTGGATGAAAAGAAAAATCAACTTTAAGGAGTCAGGTGGAGTTTATATTCAATGAAGTGAAAACTAATGGATGGTCATTTAGTCAACACACTGGTGAGACACTGAGGTTCTTACCACAGCAGAAGTTAAGAGGAATCCTTTTAAAAATGACCCTTTGTCAGGTAAGTAAGTTAACCGAGTTTCAAAGATTCATAAATGTCTAGTTCCACATAATTTGTTGGAAACACGGCAAGTAAATACTTTGAATGTTTCAATTTAGTGTCCAATTGGGCAACCACAGAGTGAAATGGATAAATTTCAAGAAATCACCACTATAAACACACTTCTTTTTTTATCTAGTAAGAAATTCTGTGGATGAAAGGGGAGTAAGATGCACAATAGAAAATCAAACTTCTTCCAGTTGGCTATACACTGTAGGAGTTAACTTTGAATGCCTAAGTTTTCAATTTAACCTCCACTGAAAAAATATGTGGCAAAAATAAACACTTTCAAACAAGGTTAACTCAAATACACTACTTACACAATGAGAGATATACAGCACAAGCCATGTAACAGGAACAAAAATTTAATCATTTACCTCAGAGAATTTATTTCTGAACTGCTCTAAAGATGAGCTCTGTAGCTTGCTTACTGTTATGTCTATCTTTTTTTTTTTTTTTTTTTTTTTTTTTTTTTTTTTTTAATCAAGACCACACTGTTGAGTTTACTATGACTACTGTGATGTTTAGGCCATGTGTAAAGTTTCTGTTTGAAAATCATTCTTACCATGTAAATAATTGTTTCCATGAGGGAGAAAGAGGGAAAAAATGAAAATGTTTGGGACGATGCACTTTTTCTGCTCCAGGAATCAGGCCTTTTTTATGCAGATCATATAAGGCAGTTAGGGTCTGGTTAAAAATCGGAATAGCTTGAGTTTTGTGAATGCCTATTTTTCTCTTCTCATTTGGATTATTTCTCTTGTTTATGTAGTGAATGTATGTCTATATTTCCCTCTTTCTTCTCTTAGTTTTAAAAACATAATTGAAATATGGCTTGAGATGGGCCTATGACAGTAATCCACGTCTAAACAATTTCAGATGTCTTGAGAATTTATGTCTACATTTAATAAATTTTGTGACTGGCCTTTCCCTTTCTGAGATTATATAAATCATCAAATGCATTTTGTTATGTTATGTTGACTCTTCTAAGACTTTTTAGCCTCCAGGTGCTAGAGGCAATGCCAGACATGAGTACAAACTGGGAGAAAAACTCATTGAGAGCATCCCTGAGGAGACCTGGAGATTCTGGTGGATGACAAGCTCGACAAAAGCCAGCAGTGTGAGCTTGCAGACTGCATTAGAAGAGAGGGGGGCAGCAGGGAGAGGGAGGTGATTGTTTCCTTCTGCTCTCCCTTTGTGAGGCCCCATCTGAAGTATTCTATCCAGTGCAAGAAAGATGTGGAGCTTTTGGAGAAGGCCTAGAGGAAAGATATTTAGCACCTCTGAAGAACCTCCCCTCTTAAGAAAGGCTGAGAGAGCTGGCCTGTCTCTCTCCAATTTATAGGAGGAAGAGGAGGTTCTTTTAATACGTGTATACCCGATGGTGAGATTAAGACCCAACTGGTCAAATGTTAGCTTGACCAGTTTACTACAAATCATAATTACTAAGGGAGATGAAGAAGAGAAGACAGGCAATAGAAAAGAGATAGGAAATAGAACCAAGGAGTCTTTGTAGAAAGAAAGAGAAAGATAGTCACCACCTAGGGTTCCAACGTTGTTCATGGTTTGGGCATTAATCTTCTGTGGTGATGATGGGTCATTGATCTTCATTAGTGATGGGAGGTTGTTGTTTGGTTCATGACTTCTCTTTCCAGCTACAGTACAAACTTATTTATAAGTTCAGAATGGTTGAGTCAGCTCTCTTTGGAGTGACAGTTTCTGGCTTTTGAATCTCAGCAGGAACTCCTTTGTTCCCATCTTCCAGGGCTTGCAACTTTTAAGTCAGCAGAAAAGAGGAAGCTCCGGATTCATGTTGTCTTCACAGGACACAGTGGTATCATTTCCCAGTCTCCCCTATCAAGCTGGAATCATTTGCTCCCAGGCCCAGTTTTCAGGCAATTAACATTCCTGAGCACTCCCTTTTGAAGGCAAACAGCTCCAAAAATCTGCTTTCAAATGTAAAACTTCCAACAAAGTGATGCTGACTGCCATGGTTGATGCCCACCTCTCATCTAGATAAGTCAGAGGCTTATCACAAGAAATGCCTCCAAAAGCAAGCTTTGTGCCAGAAGCAAAGAAGGGTTCAGACATGTGCATATTCAGTTTAGAGAAGAGATGACTTCAGAAAGCCTTTCATGGGGAAATTTTTTACTCAGAGTGGTGGTGCACTGGAACAGGTTGCTTGGAGAAGTTGTGGATGCTCCATCCCTAGAGGCAAGTTCCAGGAAGTGCTAGATGGAGCACTGGGTGGCAGTGGTGACAATTCTGCCTACAGAGGGGCAGTTGGAAATAAATGATCTCTAAGGTCCCTTCCAACCCAAGCCACTCTGTGAAATGTCTTTTGCCAAGATCAACAGAAGCAAGAAAGTTATGCAGAAGATCCACTGAAAGGTGCTAGCTATTTCTTGAACTACAACATCCTGTCTTTCTGCTTCTGTAGAACAAGTAGTAGAGTTTGAGTAAATTTTATGGTAGGCCTCTAACATAGTAGCCTCTAAGTCATAGTAGCTATATTTGTCAAGGAAGTGACTGGAGATGTAAAAATGTCTGAAAAGATGCATTTTCTTCCCAGAGCAAGGAGGAACATTGTAATTCCTTATTTCCTCCTTCCTTACATCTGTAGTGAGTTTGAGAATATTCCACTGAGATGATATAATAGAAAGGTAGATAAATAGAGCTGGTACTATTTAGCATTAAAATTTATCTATTAGAATATCTTGAAAAGTTAACAAAGCTACATGAATTGTGAAGGCTTATAAAAAGAAAGTGTCTCTAGTCCAAATAATTCAGTAATGTAGACTTATTGCCTACAGTACTGTATCTTCTCTAGTTGAGAAAATTCTGGCCCCTCTTTAATTTTTGGTATACAGTTCTAAGTGGTGTTAACATAAATCCTTTAAATTTGAAGTATAGGCTCTTACTACTTTCATGTTCAAGAAAGACATTCCAAGTTAATATAAAATCACTAAGGTTAAACATTTTCTTAGTAATATATTTCATTAATAATTGACAGTAAGAACCTCAAACTCATAAAAAATTTAGTGTGGCAACTAAATTTTCACATATGGCCTTTGCACTATCTGTGAGTAATGGTACAATTTACACTTCATTATGAGTACAATTTGAAAAACTTTAATAAATAATTAATATAGATTATAAAAGGCATACTGTGGATTTGAGCTTATGTGCTTTAATTACATATAAACTCATCAGCAAAATGTGTTGCAACTGATTATCAATCTGTTTTATAACCAAACTATCTCCAGTCAGATGCTGTTACGTGCAATTATCCAGCAGTAGTAACAATTGCTGAAAATTGATAAGCTACTTATAAATGTAACCTTAACATAAAATATGCCCAAGAGAACATCCGTACTGACAAAGTTATTTAAAAAAAAAACAAACACAACAAATAATCCCAATTTCTCTGATTGTTTAAAAATCTAAGTACAAATAGTAGTTCAGACAAAATCAAATGTACAATTTTATATATTTTTGCTGTAATATATGTGAAAGTGGTATTTTTCTAGTCTCATTTGTTGCTAACAAGGTATGGAAGCAAAATTTTGCTGATTCCAGAGAAGGTCTTTCACTTGGTCAATATCATCATTTTTTTGCAGCTATGACAGATCACATTTGCTGTCCTATTTTTGGAAATTTAGTCTTTTCAGTGTTTTCTGCCAGATCAGAAGTGAGTTTACTGTTTCCACTAAAATAAAAGTTTTTCAATACTGATAATAGTGGATGCCATACCACTGGAGAGAAATTTCCTTTGACAAATACAAGCCTATGTCTTCCTCCCATGTAGGAAATGGGCATAAAGACAGCACATGATTTATACAATATTCTTTTTCTTTTTCTTTTTTTTTCTTTTTTTTTTTTTTTTAATGGAAGGTTTTACTGTAAATTCTGAGGGCCAAAAGCATTTGATTTTTTTTTTTTTTATTTTATTTTATTTGAATTTGTACTCAGTTACCTACTACTTGGCTTTTGCAAAACCAAAATGAAACTGAGCTTGATGATGGGTATATTCTAACTTCCAGATCAGTGTAGAAATAAGGACAACTAGATTGTTTCAGACAAGAATGACTAGTTTCTTCAATGAGTTTTCTGTCAATGTTATCAATGTTGTCAGTGTGCACTTGTGGCCAAAAAGGCCAATGGCATTCTGGGGTGCATTAAAAAGAGCATGGCCAGCAGGTCGAGGGAGGTGATCCTCCCCCTCTACTCTGCCCTGGTAAGGCCTTATCTGGAGTACTGTGTCCAGTTCTGGGCTCCTCAGTACAAAAAAGACAGGGATCTCTTGGAAAGAATCCAGCGGAGAGCCACAAAATGGTGAAGGGCCTGGAGCATCTCCCCTATGAAGAAAGGCTAAGTGATCTGGGTCTGTTTAGCCTTGGGAAGAGAAGACTGAGAGGGGACCTGATCCAGGTCTATAAATATCTAAGGTGTGGGGGGGAAAGTGGCGAGGCCAGACTGTTTTCAGCAGTGTGCGGAGACAGGACAAGGGGAAATGGCCAGAAGCTGGAGCATAGGAAGTTCCGCACCAATGTGTGCAAGAACTTCTTTACGGTGAGGGTGACGGGACAAGATCAGAAGATCTTGTAAACACCAGGATTAATTTTGTTTTCATCTTTCATATTTTAAGAAAAAGTAGACAGCAGCATACATCTGAATAATCATAAAATTCCTAATAATGGTCATAGGACCTGGCATAATAGGAAAATAAATAAAAATGATTGTAAGACCCAGTAGGAAAAAAAGAAAAAAAAAAAAAAAGATAAATGAAGCAAACCACTGCTCTCTTACAAGGAAAGAAATAGGTTCCACAAAACCTTACAATCACTGGGCTATTCAAAATTAATAATGGTTTTGTGGCAGATGAGTCTTGAATATGTCTTATTTTAATTTTGCTGAATAAAGCTATCACAGAGATTTTTCTTGTTTAATGTTTATAAAATAGTTTAATACTATTTTTTTGTCTTTAACTGAAAGTCTACTTAACATACTACTTGAAACATACTACCTGATCTCTCAAAATCAACTTGAACTCTCAACATTAATTTGGATAAATGACTCTACTGAATATTCTGACACAAGACAGCAAGTTATTTTATTCAAACAAAAGTACAACTGAAATTTGTTATTCCCCTTCTGTAGAAGTTATGAAGAAGGAAGCAGAGCTGGGACAAATGCTCAATTAGTTTTAATTAATTTTATTTGAATGGATTTCATTTAAAGCTGATGAATCACTGGCAAATTATTCAAGTGTACCCTAAAGAATCATATTCATTAAGACAATATCCTTTTTCACGAAGTCACTGTTTTAATAAGCATGGAAGAACAATATAAAATTAAAGTTGATTTTTGGATTTGGTGAAGAAAAAGTACTAGCATCACCTAGTTCTGTGATATATCCTACTCAGTTTTGTTAAGAACTATAAAAACTGTCATGAACAGTATTGTGTTAATATCTGTGCTGCTTGTGCTTCTCTAGCATGACATTTATTGCTGAATGTACATCACTAGACTGTTATTCTGTCTTTTCCTCTCTCTCTTGCTCTTCTTTTAAAGGCAATTTCTTTCATAATTCTCTCCTTAGCTAAATAACCCAAAAACAAACATCCTAACATCCTGTGATTGTAGATCTTTACTTACTGGATGGGAGATGTAGAAATACAAGATGTGTGCAAAGCATTTTACTAATGCTACCAACCCTGAAGTGGCGCAGTTAAGACTCTCACTACCATATGGAAGTGTTGATTAACAGATTCATACACTCTAATGTTATAATTGAACTAATTATTGCATTTGACTGATATGTTTGTACCTTCAGAAAGTCATTTTGTAAGTACTCTATCCTCTCATGTAGAGAAACTGAACCCTCATACCCAAAGCACACGGAAGAGTACTACTGGTTCATCAGTGGGCACAGAACAAAATGCTGAACTGACTCCCGCAAAAGTGCTAACAACACACAGGTTTATGCTGTCTACTTAACTGATTCTAAGCAGCTGACTGTAAAATCCAATTTGAAGATTGGCAGAAGATGAATATTCATCAAAGGAAGTGCTGATTGAATAAGTTCTCAAATCAATTCAGCTTTTTTAAATGGTTACATTAAACCCCACTGATTTGGAAGGTAAAAGGTAATTTCAAAGGTTCTGCTAGAAAGTGATTTTATTTTTTATTCTGCCTCTGGTTTAAAAGCTACTGGCAATTCAAATAGTTTGAAATAGTTGTATGACACTTGCAGAATAATGCAGAAGTTTTAAATTAGGATGAGCAAATGACTATGTAATCTAGCTCTACCTGAGTTTTACATTACTAGGTAAAGTGCAAGTCATCAGTTCTTGGAAGAAAACACATGAGGTTTACAGATAATTATTCCAACTTCAGCTTTGGTAACTCAATTCCAATTTTTGAACATGATATATGTATATTCAAAAGAACACACACTTTTTCATGGGAAAGATTTTCAAAAGTGTTAAACAATGTTTATTGTTCGCTTTAGTGTTTTGTTTTGTTTTTGCACGTGTATGTTTTTGCACTAATGGAGCAAATGCAGAGATGTACATGAATGTTTTCCCCTATTTAAACACCTTTCTTTATGTGTCTCAGTAGTCTATGCATCGCAATACATTTACGCTAAGAACTTATTTGGTAATAAATGTGTTAATGGACAGGAATGCAAAGGGAAAAGTGGCTATTCCAGAAATCAGCAATAGCGGTAACAATATTTGAGGAAGGTGCAAATAATCAAGTTTGTCTGTGTGGAATGAAATAGAAGTGGAAACAAGTCAAGATACACTGGCTGCTTAATATCAAGGAAATAATTATCTAAAGAAAAATTGCAATTTGCAGGGCATAGATCTGCGTGACTGCTTAAGAATCTTCAAAAATGAGAGATTTTTTTCCATCACTTTTCCACTGTTTTCTGTGGCATTGTTTAGATACTGTAAGATCTGATAAATATATTTTTCTGAAGAAACTCACACAGAAAAGGTATACAAAAATATTATTCACAGATTAGCAATTAATGTATGGTATATTTATAGATGTAAATCTAAATATAAAGCTATGTTTTTTTAAAAAAAAACTTCTATAAGGAAAGGAAGTATATATCATTAGCTACGGAATTTCAGGCTATACTTGAATTTTGAGAAAAAACGATTTACTTTTTACATGTGATCTGAAGGGACATTATTCACTGAAACAATTAAAATTATTCTGTTGACTAAGCTGCGATTCTCAAAAATCATATTCTTTACACAAATTAACACCTTTTATTTTATAAATATCATCCAGTCTCTTCTTCCTTTCTTCAAATATGCAATCTGAATCTTTTAAGATTTTCACTAAGCACATTTGTCTATTCTTTATATCAAATGGGGATTATTTATGATTTCTGACTGGAAGCATTTGGAGAGCTACTGTAGAAAAGAAGAGATGTAGAACCGTGATAGTCTCTTACAATTTGTATGGAACTAGACGTGAACTTTCTGTCTCATACATTTGTTGTAGAATCTTGCAGCCAAAGGACTTCGTTTCACAGACAAAGAAGGAGGAATCTGTTCAAATTGCTTTGGTTTCATATTTAGAAATCTATGTAGGATGCTTTGAAGAGAGTCTTGGAATAAATGACGCTTCATTTTGTTTTGAATTCTTATTTTATTTTATTTTGCTTTTCTACTGTAATGCATTGCACTTACTCCATTGCATTGTATAATATTTGTAAAAAGTCAAATAAAACCCAACATTTTCTGCAAGTTAGCTATGCTTCATAGAGAAAGTGTGTGGATTTTTTTTTTAATTTATTTGTTTGTTTGTTTGTTTTAAAACTGTTGCTTGGAACTACCAAGTATTGTACAATTGAAAATGTCAACAAGTCAACTACCAGTTTTTGCTTGTGGTGGAATAAAAACGAGCAGTAGACAGTGCTAAAATGTTCTCACTTTAAGAATACAAAGCACAACTTTCAGATAAAATAGCTTTTTTATTTTATTTTCCTTTTTATTTCTTATCCAAAAGATACAGGACCTTTCTGTCAGAGCAAAATGCAAAAACAGACAAAATGAATCAATGGTATGCAGTACATTTCTGTTGCCCTGCTTCATAATATACTCAGACCTAAAATTGGTAAATGTATGAAAAATAGCAAATATGCTTTTTGTCATCGCTAATATTTTTAACACAACCTCAATGGAGAAGAACAGCAGCAGGTGGGGAATAATATACTAAACAAAAAATCCTGCATCTAGCACTCAGCAAGCACTTATGTACCCATTCTATTGAGAAGTATGAGGTAAATTTAATGTTTGCTATAAGCAGGCTAAGAAAATAAATTAATCTGCAGCTGAATTTAGGAATTTAGTATGGAGTGTGTTTTGTCTGGGAACCTGAGTTTTTTTTTTTCTTAGAGGTCCTTTCATGAGCAGAACAACCCTAAGGTAATGACATTCTCTCTTAGACAGGTATATTTGCAAAATTCATGCCCTAAGGATTTTAATAGTATTGCATTTTCTCTGTTGTGTTTAAATGCAACATTCTCATAAGTATTTATATAAAAATGTACTTGTTTGTATAGCAACAGTAGGTCAAGCTTTCTGCTACAGATGTGTTCCACTTAAAAGCCAATATTAAAGCTTTCTGTATTAAAAAGTTTGCAAGTCCCACTTTCATCACAATTTACAACTGAGTCTTTTTAAGATTTTATTTTAGGACTAGCATTGATCTTTATTTCTACAAAATGTAGCTGCCTTTGAATGCTGCTGCACCTATATTTATATATATATTCTCAAAGATTTTAGTTTCCAAAGTTATGGAAAGATTTCTTTAGACATATTTAAAAGTAGTGAACAAGTGAAAAGAAAGAAATATGATGAGCACATTCTTTGAAAATTAAGCAATCAATTTCTTCTAGAGCTAAGTTAAATGTGTAAAGGCTCAATTCTTCAGCTCAGGCAAACTTCTAAGTTAGTCAATAGTACTTCATTTAGTCACACGGGCCCTGCCTTTCACATCTTTCAAACAAGGAATCCATTTATTGAGATATTAGTTAACCGGATATAAGTGCTAAGTGACTGAGTTAAGCATGGGCAGGAAGGTGTTTGCAAAGTTTTGGGGAACTTTTGCAGCTCTAGAATCTAATAAAACAGTTTAATTCAAGCTGTAGTGAGCTGTTTCTTTGTGCTAGAAACTATGTTCTTGCCTTCCCAGTCCTTGCATATTTACAAATGCTGTTGTACACTACATTTAAAGCAAAACTGACAATGACTCTTCAGATCCTGTCAAATCACCTGAAAACTCTGCTCATTTTATTTCTCTCATCTAGAAAAGCTTCAGAGAACAAATGGGTCTGGCAGCATGCCTGAGAAGTCAGCAGATTCAGGCACCAATGAACCAAGGCAGGAGCAAATCCTGCAGTTAAGGACCCATCATTGATTATGCCCTGACTCCAGCCCCCTGTGATTAAGCCAGGAGGCTGTTACCTTGAGCATGCTAGATGATCTCAACTGTCATAGTGTCATTTTTTAACACCCCAATGCACACTTTCCCAGTGCAGCTTGGCAGGGACAGGTGTTACTGCTGAAAAAATTTGCATGTAGAAGTCAGTAAAAATGTACTGAGGCATTTGCAGACTAATTCTCCAGAAACTGAAGGGACAAATAATAAGTTGCTGTTTTAATATTGGAACAATGAGACTTCTGTGTTTCAAATCTTTTCTGATTCCTGAGTTGCAGAGACTGTAATTTTTGCTGCTTTCCACAAATCTGTATTTTATGTTTATAGGCAATGGTATAGCTGTTAGCACTATAGCATCAGAAGGGAGCAGCTGCACAAAAAGCTAAACTGCATCAGTGTAAATAGGTGTCATAAAACTGTCAGAAGGTGAACAGGTCCCAACCTGCAAACCTGCAGTTTTTTTGGACTGGGAATAGCTGGGGTTAGGAGTATCCCATCCTGTATTTCACATTGCTCGGTGATATGTGAACACAAAGTCACATTTATCATTGAAAAGGGGTCTGAAATTACAAATATACATACAGGAATTCTTTTATGCCTTTATTCTTTTATTCTTGTTTTATTTTTTTCATGTTTCTATTAATAAAATATTTATTGGAAAGACTTTTGGGACAAAGTCCCAAAATTGTGAACTTTTCCAGAAAACTGATGTGTACTGAAGTTTCAACAACATTTCAGATCACTAGTCCTTAAAGAAGTTAAAATATATGTCCTTATATTTTGCATTTGATTATATTTGAGAGTACTTCTTATGATGTGCCCACATCTATCACAAAATGCAGTACAGAAAAAGCTACTCTCATTTATGTTTTCTTATCATGATTCACATTCATTACTTAGGGTGAATTAAATCCACCATAAAAAGTGTTATAAACCTACTTATAATTAAGATGAACCAGAATGTGTTCAAAAAAAGTTCCTTGATAATTACACTTGATAATGAAACTGATATTTCAGAATTTGATACTTATGTTGTCTTAATTTTGCTGATGCCATTTATAGAATAGTAAATTGTTAAGAAAAATTACATTGTCTACAGTGTGAGAAAGGTGCCAGTTTTAAGCTAGTACATTTAGACTCTTTTCAATAGTATATAAAATAAATCTTCTTTCATGACTTTTTATTTCTCATATTATATAGCAGTTTCTTTCGTCCTATCAGGTACCCCACATTGATACCCCTATCTTGTAACCTTTTCCAGAGTAAAGAATGCTGCTGTGAAAAAAATATAGTTATTTGGAAAGAATAGCTAGAAGCAGTCAAATATAAAATGAAGTTTTTAATTATGTTGTTGAGTGAAGTATGGTTTATATCTTCAATGTTTAAGTATTGTTGTTGGCACTGGAAAATCTATTTGTGTACTTTTGAATTTTATTTAAAAATCATGAAAAACAAATTTAGAGGGGTGCAAAGAGAAGACTACCTATCCCTGTGTGACCAACAGCATCAATTTCAGAACTGTGACCCAATCAAAGCAAAGATTTTAGTTGTACAAGTTATATTCACTGTGAAATGTGGCCAGTTTTCAGTAGAGATACAATAACAAAGTTATTGAATTCTGATGGCAAGTAGTTGAGAGTAAGGTATATTTCTGGACTTGTGTATTGGAGTAGATACAACTATCATTAATGAAAGAGAAGTTTTGTTTACTAGAGAAAAACAAAGGTATAGGAAAAAAACAGTTGGAGTTTATATCAATAACAATCTATGGAAAATAGCAAGGGACGACATTTATAACGTAAAAATTTAATAGAAAACTGGAAATCACAGTGGAAATCCCATGGAAAATAAAATTTTGAACGGTATCAAAAAGATGAAGTTAACATCGTTTGAAGGAATTTTAGAAACAAATTTGAAAACCTGGAAGATAAAAAATAATGAACTGCAAAAAAGACAAAGCAATAAAATTTACCTTTTTTAAAGGCTATTTCAAAGTCTATTTTCTTTAATTGAAAAAAATGTGATCATCTTCAAAACAAAACAACTCATGAATTTAAAAGAAAAAAAAAGTTTCAATGTATTTTGGAAAAACATATGGTGGTATGAAGATCTTGCTTTAAGTCCAGCAAGATTCCAGATAAAATATAAAAGGAAAATCTTCTGGAAGAATACAACCAAACCCAATGAATTAAATGAAGACTGCAGCTAGTATTTTCCTCGAGAGAGACCATTCAACAAGTCACTTGAGAATGTCAGTGTCAGTGTGTTTTTCCTGAGCTTTCCCTGCAATTCCATTATGACAATCATGGGCTGAAAAATTCTGACTATCTAATCTGGTTACTTTGCCTCTAGAAAATGGCCTAGTTCTGCAGGAAGTAATTGAAAGAGGTCTATGTCATACGAGTACCTGAAGGCATTAGGAAACAACGTATTTCACTCTTGTTGTAAATTTTTAAGATCACTTAACTTTAATACATTTTACTAAGATTTTTGTTTTGTTTTGTCGTTTTTATAAAATATTCACCAGCAACGTTCTATTACAATACTAAGAAAGGCAACTAATGTTTTGAATGTCAAATTTATCTCCAGAGGATTCAGGTATTTTGCACATAATATAGCTGGGTTTTAAAATTTGCTCCAGTTGTTCGAGCCTGTTTTAAAAAAATATCAAGCTAGTTTCCAATTATGTATAATAGTTGATTATGATTTTTTTTTTCTGATGTTTCGGTTCATGTATTTGTAGTATTAACTGCTGGCACTAATGTTAATAAATAGATAAATAAATAAATATTTATCTCCTGCAAATTGTGACAAAGACTGGGTCCTATTCCAATTGTGAACATAACCAGAAAATCTAATTTCCTCAAGCTCTTTCTGTCAAATTAGCTAGACAAAAGTAGTTGATTTGTACAGATATTTTAAAGAGCATTGGAAAACAGCTACAGTCCAAAAATAGCCTCTGTCTGATTAGTTGGTCATTAATAGCAACAATGTCTTCAAAGAACAAGGCTAAAGAAAAAAATAGGTAATTTAAATTTGATATCTGAACAAGCAAAAAATGAACTGTAGAAACCTGTGGCATTTGTGTTCTCATATTTGCTGAATTATGTACCAGATTGTAAATGAACAATGAATAGAGTAGTTCATTTTATCTATCTGTAAATAAGGACATGTACATTAGCTTTGGGGGGTGCTTATAAAAAAAATGAGGATCATCTGTATGGAATAAAAGATTTGATCTTGTGTTACACTGCCCCATCAGTGTTCTGCAGAAGCTGCTATCTTTCCCAAAGGGACTGAAGGTCTTTCCTGTTGTTGGAAGATGAAAGTTGTATTAAGAATCACATTTAAAGAACAGCATTTAAAAGCTGTGAGATCTTTTGGAGAGGCAAGTCATACACATGAAAACACAATTTTCTGTAGCTTTACTTGTGGAAATTAGCAGACATATGGAACAACAGCAGTTTGTAAAGTCACATAGTATTTACTGTCAAAACCTATAAAGTTTAAATAAGCTGCCCTTGCATCTGACATAAAATATAGGAAAGGAGTGGAGGAGAAAAGGAGGAGAGGAGAGGAGAGGGGA
>JAPSGF010000018.1:7202321-7347304 GCA_035772895.1 Perdix hodgsoniae | reverse complement strand
GGAAGGCAGAAGTCTAATGTGACTGTCACTAGAACAGATTTTTTCATTCAAGTAGAGCACAGAATAATAGAACTGAAAAGAAGTGGCAAGATATTAAACAGATGTATTTTCTTCCAGGTGCAAAGTTTATGGAAGAAAAGATTATTTCCAATCTCATTTCAGTTGTAATTGAACTATTCCCAGTGAAAGATAAATTTTCACTAAATTGCACAATGGCATTTTTATGGCTTTGGCTTGGCTTATTTTGTGTGAATTAAGTGCCTGAAATACTCAATTCATTTTAAGTACAGGGAGTTGCACATGAACTTGTGAGAGCTAAGAAGTTAAATTAAATATAAGCCAAACAAACAAACAAACAAAAAAACTGAAAACCAAAACACAAATGTAACACTTATAAATAGAAAATCATGTCTTTGATCCTTTTGATACCTTAAAACTGAATAATTTTATTTTCTACTGTTCACGTGTCAAGAGAATTCAGAATGTGCCTCTCTGAGTTCAATTTTTATCAAATGATATATTTTTTTTGTTGTTATGTCATGCAATTATGAATCATATAATCTTAAAATTGATCATGTTGGAAAAGACCTTAAAGATTGAGTCCAACCACAACCTAAGCATACTACTCTAACAACCCTCCACCAGATCATGTCCCTGAGCACTACACCCAAATGGATTTTAAAAACATCCAAGGATGGTGACTCAACCACCTCCCTGAGGAACCTATTCTAATGCTTAACAACCCTTTCAGTAAAGAAGTTTTTCCTGATATCCTACCTAAACTTATTAAACTTAAATGTACATAATAGTAAAAAACTGAGATTCCTTAATTCTTTTCTCATATATTAATCCAGTGTCAGAAGTAATAGTTAGAAATTATCCTATTAGACTTTTTTATTTCCAGCATTGATATGTTTAAAATGTTTCACTCTATTTCAAGAGAAGGTGCTTTAAAGGACTGTGATGTATTATGAGGTTCAGATTGTGAATTTTGATTATGAATAAAAATTCCCCAGTGGAGCATATTTTTTACATGTGTTTCTTTGAACTAAGGTAAAGTTCTTGAGCAAACTACATTTAAAATATGCTTTCCATAATTTAACTGAGTTTTGATTTAAGCACCTGACTTGTGCAGATCAGGACTGCCAGCCGCTAGCTTGAGGTTGAGAAGGTTGCAGGTCAAGTCTAAAGGTTAGAGGATGAAACTGCAGATGTGAAACAGCACCAGGAGACCTGGAGCCTCAGGAACATGCAGCACTGCCAATGGAGCAGTACACATTTCCTGGTTATGTCCTGGTGATGGCAAGAAGGGGACTTTACCAGATGCATAGGCCTTACCTACTGCTCAGCCTCCTGCTTGATGACTGCAGTGAATGACCAGCTTTTGCCTATAATATGTGCTTTTCAGCCTTCAAGTCAGGAAAAGAAGCACACTGTTTTTTATTTCATTGTATAGTAAGGTTTGGCACAGAGGTGACAATCCTCCTTAATCTTTCATTTTGCTGAGCTATGAGACTGCAGAATGAATCTATACAACAGAATCATAAAAAATTTAAGAGTCTCTGTAAGTTAAAAAATGTGGTATCAGTTTCCTTTTTTTTTCATATTTTGCACTCTTGTTAAATTCTAAAAAAGATTTCTGATGAGTTTTCAGGATTCTGCTTGCTAATCTGCATCTGTGCTTCAGAGGTAATGCTGAAACATAGCTGGGAAACAATTTACTACACCGCAATTAGGGGTTAGCACATAACAATCATTTTGACTTCTAAACTGTAACAAAATTCTTCTAACAGTTTTGCTAACACTTGTTTAAAAAAGTTTTCCTTTTTTTTTTTTTTTTTTTCTTTTCCTCATTGACCACAGAGGTTTAAATGCACATTATCTGCTGCCAAGGAATATGCATAATGAAATATGATGCAATGTGATCTGCTTCCAGGTGCTTCCCTTCCCTTTTCTTTTTTTCTTTTTTTTTTTTTTAATTTTCTCTTTTTTTTTTTCCTTTTATTTTCTTTTTTAGAAATGCATCATACATTATGTTGAGAGTAGATATGTTTATATGTTCCATCAGAGAGACAAGAAAATCATTATAATTGTTTGTCTTTAGCAACATTTAAACCATAAAAGTAAGTATGCAAAATGTTTGGTTTATTTATTATTCAGTTCTTTTTTCTTACCTGTGTGTAAGTTGACTCTACTTCAGATCTGATAGTTGTCTTGTCCTAATTAAAATGAAGAGTTTTTATCTTTTTCATTTACAGCAAAGGTACAGTCTTTACCTTTATGCTTTGGCAACAGACTGGTTATTGTAAAAACTATATGATAGTATTATATCCTTTGTTATTTAGTACGACAAAGAAGAAGAAGGCATTATTTTTTGTAGTTAAGACATGAGTTCTTAATTTCTGAAGCTTTTAAGCCTTAAAGTTTTATTTCATGACAATACATTCAACACATCCATTAATTTTATTGTGTTAATGTTACTCCATAATCAGAAGCTCAGTACTTTTCAAAATGTAAGGTTTGCACTTCATATTCATGATTGTCTTTAACTATACACTAATAATGAATAAGAAATTCTGAGATTAAAAAATAAAATCTGTTTTAAAAGTTTATGAAATTCTTCTTATTGTCCCTTACAAAGTCAAATCAAAATGTGATTTGCAGTAATGTAGCATTTATCTTATTCCTGGATTCCTACATGCTCCCTCTCTGCTCCTACAGCATGGCTGTCCAATCTTTTGACTGGCCTGGGATGTACTGAGTAAACAAGAATTAACTTGAGCTGCAAAGAAATAAAGTTAATGTATACAAGTAACAAAACTTATTTTTAATGTATTTTAAAAGATTTTTTTGAAATCTTGAAACCTATTCTCAAATTTATTTATCAAAAGAGAAAGAACAACTGCATATTTTTCACTGTTCACGGGACTCTCTTTATGTATCAAAATGCATGAAATTATTTGCCATAATTTGAGCTTGCCATTAATTTAGTTTCATTTCAAATGCTGTTATGTTTAAAACATAGCACAGATAAGGTCAGATAAGGTCATTTTGAGCTTGAAGACACATGTTTTACTCATTTAAATGAGCAGTCAAATCCACCAAAAATGCTGAATCTGTGAGCCATTTGCCATCTTCATTTTTGCAGTTTTTCCTTTTGATTCCATAAGGGACTTGATTTCACTTTTCAAATCATAAATTCTTTTTTTGCCTTTTACCCTGACTTTTCCTTCAGAAAAGTAAATGATGACCCAGTTATCAGTATCCATACTTTTAACTAATTCCTAGAATTTCTGGTGATTCAGTCTCTTCAACTTCACAAAATTCACAGCTTTGATGATGATTTGCATGACATTACAAATTTTAAAGCTTTTGCACATAAATTTTCTTGATGTCTGATACAGTGATATTTCATATAATGTGAGTTGTCAGCGGTAATTGCGTCATATTCTATTAATTTTATAAGTCTTTTTTTACCAACCACTAGCAGGGCATCATCAGTAGCTGTGCCAGATATGTTGACAAAGGTTAAAAAAATTCACTTTAATATATTTTTTCACTGTTTTGTACAAATCAAAAGATTTAATTGTCTCTCTCAATTACACCAAAGAAGCCATTTCTTCAGTGACATTGCAATTGTTATCAGTATCTCTAATGAAACTGGCAAGTTGAGCTGTACCTGCAGCATTACTACTTTCATCTATTGCCAAAGTATAAAATTTGAAATAAGAAGCTTTACTCTCAATTTTTTATGATAGACTTTCCTATTTGTTTGGTTCAACTGCTATAGTCTCCTGAAACAAACTAATTTTATAAAATTCCTTTTTTTTTTTTTTTTTTTTTTGGCAGGACACATTGTATCTGTCATGTTTTCCACACATAACTTAGGAAATTCACCATTAGTAAATGGTTTTGATCTTTTTGTATGCAGATTTTCTACCACATAACTAACAGAGTTTATTTGAGTTTTAACTTTTTATAAAGATTTTGTTAACAGACTTTTTTTCAGTTCCACTATAATGTTTTTACAAAGCATTCCTCTACATGCACTGAATTTGGCAGCATGTTTCAGTATATAACAACTTTTCAAACGATGATCTTTGACAACTGACACAATTTCCTTTCAAATTAAGTATAGTGTTATATTATTTGTCTGTACTGCACTGCACCTACCTTCCGCATCAGAGGTGGCACTGCAAGCTGTGCCAGGCCTTATGCGGCCCATGGTCCAGGAATGGACATGCCAATAATCTACCGTTTCCAAAAGCCAAGCACAATCTAATCATATTAAATTCTTTAGTTCAAACACTAGTTATAATTTTACTATTGTTTCAACACAGTCCTCCTTCAGCTGGTTGTCAACTTAAAATGGTCTGCTTACATATTATAGGAACTTCATTTTCAAAGAAAGATGATTTTCTTAAGAGTTTAAGAGTAAACATTATTTTTCAGGTTTTGTTGTGTTTTTGTTTTTTTTATATAGATTACTTTCTGAAGATCTGTCTCTCACTTTAACCACCTTCACAACACATTTATTGTCAGAATGTTAAAAGAGAAAGTGGAACTGTTAACTTAAAAGTGTAACAATTTTCCATCAAATTACAGTACAAGCCAGCTTTGTGAAGTCGACCCCATCATGAATTAATAATATGCTAAAGAAAATATCAGAATGAATGATCTATTTTCACAATGAAAGGCAGTTCTGAGCAAGTTTATTTAACAATGTTTAGAGGTTCTCTAATAAATAACATATCACTAAATAATGCAGAGAACAGATTAAAACTGAGAGGATAGAGTTCATTGTTTAGGCTTGTCAGTTACTATTATCTTCAAAGAGGTGCAAAAATCTATCATGATACTGAATGGTTACGCAATAAAATGGCAGATGGGGGGCAAATACAATTAATTCATAGTAACATTCACAGAAGAATGTTGTGGTAGTTTCAAATTTCCATTCAGGAAATGGATCTTGAATTTGTGAATAGCAATGAAAATACTCCTATCTGGGGTATTCAGTCAGCTCTACTTATTCAAAACAAAACAAAACAAACAAAAATGTAAAAGAGAACGAGAGAATATGCAATTCACAGATTAAAAAAAAAAAATTAGAAGTACTTCATTTGGAAAACAGTAGAAAATATCAAATAATGACATTTTCTATTTTCTTTAAGTGCAAGATGTAGAAAATGCCCATAGAAACAAGAAGTACTTGTTAACAAATTAAAGTAAATATTTATTTATTTTTCACATGAACATCTTGCTCATTCTGAGAAAATAATTTTCAACTTATTTTATTTATTTATGAAGGACAGTTTCTGAATGGCATGTAGGTTCTTCAAGGTCCATCATCAATCATGACCATTATACTTGGTAGTCAGAACTGAACATCCAGTTCATAAACTAGTAAACTGGTAAACCTTTAAAGAAATGCTAGTTGGAGAATCATTATATTCTTTTTTTGTCCATCAGCTCCATCTAAACACATTCCTTCCTACAAGAAAACAGTCTGGCCATGATGATGTTGGCTACCATTACACATGAATCTGACCTCTCTTGGCAATCTTTATTTATTTTAACCTTTTCCTGCACAATTTAAAAGACTGGGACAAAAAGAGAGAGGAAAAAAAAAAAAAAAAGAAAAGAAAGGGAGAGAGAAACAGGGAGAGAAAGAGAGAGATGCCACAATCCACTATCATCAAGCTCTACCAAAACCAGGAAGGCTTAACCTTCCCAAACGAATGTTGCACTTATATGTAAGACCTGATTGTTAAATATTCAGATACACCCTCCTATTTATTTTTATTTTTATTTTTATTTTTATTTTTATTTTTATTTTTATTTTTAAATTTGCTTCCTATAACAATAACATCTTTCTATTTCTCAGTTGAAAGAAGATTCCAGCGAGCATCACATTTTTCTCTAGTTTGGATTCAGAAAATTTCAAAAACAGTGAGTTAAGATCACATGGAGCCCATCAAGCTTTAATGCTTGGCTTCAGACCATTTTGACTCAGAGACTCATGAAAGCTACCAGAGGCCACAGACGAACTACAGAGCAAGTAAAATAGAAAATTGATGTACAATTATACATCTGCATTTATTGGGTTTGAACTCAGAAGGGAACACTTCCAGCCAAAGAGACTGTAACAATCAGATAGCACATGGAATGTGGTTAACTCCATGTGGCAGAAAAAAGGAAGAATTACCTGTATGTTCAGATTGGAGCATCTTAGATAGATGCTGTTTCCAAAATTGCTCCTTGCCTTTATATTACAATAAAGTTTTAGAAATTATATTCATGAGTTACAGTAATGCTACAGTGTAGGGATATTACTCACTTCTAAGGTGTCCTTAAAAAAAATTTAATCAGCATTCTGCATATGGTTTTTTGGATTAACATTTTGTGCCAAGTATTGTGTGCTGGTAATTTATTTATATTCTTCCCGTTCTGAATTTCTGTTTTTCTGTAGTGGTGGAAGTTATTTTTGCTCTGCTGCTTGTTTAAGAGATTTCATCATGCAGAAAAAATGATGTGGGTTCCCCAAATGAGATTGGGTATATGCCCCACATTGGCAGCTAATTCTTGAATTAGGCTGATTAAATTGTATTTCATCAAATAAAATACCTTCAGGACAAAATACGGCTAATCACTAATAATGCAAAACAAAAAGTGCCTATTGCATTCATCTGATAAACATGCAAGTAATCGACAGCTACAATTAGGAAGTTTATAAAATCTATTTGCAAAAGTTTTAATTAAAATGAGCTTAACTAAAATTATATATATATATATATTATCATAGGACTACATAAAAGAATAAAACTTCAGAGGACATAGGATGCTAATGAATGGACACATTTTGAAATCAAATGAAAAAAGAAAAAAAGAGAGAGAGAGAAAAAAATATGGATGTTACATTCACAGGTTATTTACCGAGTTAGACATCAGCTTTACATAGTTTCACACATCAAGGACATACTGATTCACAAAATTAGGTCCTGTAAAAAACAAAAAAGGCTATATTAGTGCTTAAGTGTGTATAAGAACTAATATTTTGTGATGAAACAAAAAAGCTCTTGAAAGCTTATTCTAAATATTTTATCAAAACTCTTTTGTGTTTGAGGGATTTTGGTCTCCTTCCTGAGTCTGCTTTGTCTTTTACAATGAAAATATTAATCAACAGTTGCCTCAGAGGAATGAACTGATTTTCAACTGTCTATTCAGAGTTTTAAAGATATTTCACCAGATTGTTTCTTTGTTCTCCCACTGTTTTAACTGTAACTCTTAGATGATGGATTTTGTTTAGTAGTAGCTAGAGCCACAGAGAATTTCTAAATTTCCCCCTCCTTTCTGTCCTATGATAGAAAAGCTGTAACAGTAACATTAATTAAATTCTGTTGTTCATATGACAGCTTGAAATAGATAGCAAGTAGAATGTGCTAGGATAACAAGTACAAAATGCTGGGACAGCTGAGTAAGTAGAACATGGGATAACTGAAATTTACTCAAGTAAAACTAGGTTAAAAAGGACTGTTTCACTGCCTATAAAACCTTTATTATTTCTTCTCTAAGAGATCTAGACATCTAAAACTCTTCAGCAAAATAAAAACAATTTGAGGATAATTAAAGAGAAAACATACAGTCCTGTTTTCTCACACTGAAATATATTCAATAACCTTGGGATTAAAAATAATAATAATAATAAATTAAATATTCAAAACAGATTTCTCATTTATAATTTGTTACTGTTCTGTCCATATTGGAAAACAGTCATTTATTATAAAAATGCTCTGAAAACACCCACCATAGCAAATGCCCTTCCTGCAGACCTTTTCATAGCAGTTTACTGATGCACTATTTCTCCTTCTTCATTTCTAAGCAGTATGTTAAATCTGTTTTTATTACCAAATAATTTTGCTCATTTATGATAACCAGGAATCCCATTTTGAAACCATAAAAACTGCTCATATCTCCTGCACAGTTATCTTCATTCTGCAGTCCATCTACTCTAAAAAGGATAGGATAAGAAATATCAAAGAAATTCTACAGGGAATCAGAATAACATGTTCAAAGGATGAGAATTCTGACTTGTAGAAAGCAAACTCTAAAGACTTTGACATTTCCTGCTCCTTTTGTTTTACAGATGCTTGGGGACCTACATCTTGGAGGAAAAAAAAAAAAAGAAAAAAAGAAAAAAAATAAAACATTTTTCCTTGTGGAGAAAAAAGTTTTCCTTTCCACTGTAAAATTTCTTTTCATTTTAAATATATTGAGATATTTTCTACGGTAACAATGCAAAAGTAATCTAGCTGAGCCTATCCAGTGCAGTTGTGCTGCTTACACTTTTACTGGATCTAAGTGAACTCTGGCAAGTTTTATTAAATTATTTCAACCAAGACTGAATGTAATTTCTCACTTCATGTTTGGAAACAGGTGAGAGTGAAATATGTTACTCCTTAGGGATTGCTTTCCAAAAACTACGACTCAAAAAATTAGTAAAAATGTGGTATTGCAGAGCAATTTCAATCTGATCAAAAGACCACTATAGATTAAATTACTCAGTGGGATTCACACGATAGCTTTAACTCAGCTGAATTGTCATTATTTAGATCAAGATTTTGCCTGTATCATTCTGTGTATTTTCATTTCTGATCAATATGTGGCAGAGAGAGATTAATTTACAGGCTTCAGACCTTTCTTCTCTGTGCAGCCTTGAGCTCTGAGATGAAGTTGTTCCTGTACCCAGATTGTTACACTGATTCTGGCCGAACACCATGGGTTGAATTAATGACCTTAAGTTTAAGCTCAGGTGCTGGTAGCAGGGAGCATTAGCCTAAGGTCTGAGATGCTCCTGCTGATAGGAACATTAATATGTGCAAGCCAGAGAGGGTTTCTCACCTGACAATGAAGAGCCCTGCCCTACCCATCAGGATTGCTAGCAGGGGAGGCTGGCATAGCTTGTTCTGTTTGTTGTAACTGACTGATGTAATAAAAATGGCAAAACATGAAAATCCTGCTCATAAAGGGCTCCCTTTCCTACAGTGTATGGTTCACAAGAAAAACTAGGTATAAACCTTGCCTTCAAAATATCATCCTGCAGGTCACTCAAAATGTGACAAGGTATTGTAGGAAACAAATGAGAAAGAATTTAGCATTAGTTACAGATGTTCGCAGATGTTCGCAGCTTGAAGCTGCTTCTTTTCTGTAAGAAAAGGGCTTTAGTCATCAGTAATTCATGCTGGACACCCATTGTGTCATCATCTATTGAAAGTCTTTCTTTTTTTTATATACTCACAAATACTTTTTAAAATATACTGGATATTGAGATAGAAAGAACAGATTAATCCCTCTTATGTGGCTTTCAAAGGGAATGTATTTTGTACATTGAGAAAGAGAATGAATTAATTCGCATGTTCAAATTTCATATCCTCAGAAACTACAGAGATGCCACATTTAACCTTTTTTCTGCTGAGACACTTATCTTTTCCTTCTTGATTCATATCTACAGTTAGTCTATCAAGTTAATAAATGTGGGACACTGGAAAAGAAAATATACATCATCCGTAAAAATAATTATTTTTAAAAATGTGTTACAGACCACATTTGAATGTGATTATGAATTTACCTTCCTTTGACTTCTGTTATCTATCTTCTTTTATACATCTCAGGAATAAAAGCTGTATCAGTCAGCAAAACTACAAAAGGAAAAAAATTGACAAAAAGTTATACAGTTAAATGTGCTGCTAGAAAGCAGACACATTTGAAGTTGACATTGCTTCTGACAAGCCTTCAAGGTGTCAAAGTGTAAATTCACTCTGTGTGTGCATATGCACTGCCTAACATGCAATACACAGGGACTTTCATTAACAAATATAATTGCTAACTTAGCAATCTCTCTCCTTCAGAAAACTATAATGCAACAGTGAGCTAATAATAATATGTGTGAGGATGACTCTAGGTCAGGCTGAATTGGCTTTTTCTCTGCAAGGTAGTGTTGTCAGCATGGTTCAAATATCAGAATAGAGCAAATCCCTAAGCTGTTTTAATTTGTTGAAAATCTCCAGAGAACAGTATGAATTGTTTTTATCTATTAGTACTATAAAATAATCTGAGGGATGACATTCTGCTTTCCACCCTCTGCCGGCACCCTCTAGGGAGCATCCCTATATGCCCATCCAGGGCATATTTAACTACAGTGGATTGTAGGTGTTATGTATTTAATTCAATTGGCAGGGCATTGGCCCATGTACAGTATTGCAGAACTTTATCTTCCATAGTGCATCACCAGTAAGAGGTATTTTTTTCAGTTATCTTGTGCCTTAAGAATAAGTGCTGTTAAATAATTAGCTTGCAGGCAGTTCTGTCTTACACAGTCACTGGCACATGGCATGTTTCTATCTAGTGTGCATCATCAGTAGTTTACTCCTGGAAATAATGTTGGAATGCAAGGAAAATCAATATCACTTCAGACTTTGGTATCTTCTTTGGATGCAACAGCTTAAGATAAATCTTCCAAAAATGACCTTTCTGAGATAACAGTCAATGATTCAAGATGTAGCAAGATAAATCATCAAATAGATGATTCCAAACACTAACTGTTTTGCTCACAGGTAGCAATGGGTTAGAAATAGGATTTGGTCCATTCTTGGTATTAATTCTTTTCAATTTCATTGTGTGAAATATTATTGATGCTACAAAGAAAGAGCTTTAGATAAATACAGTAAAAAAAGCTTAAATCAATAGTTATCTTACAGAAAGATACCTAAAATAATAGAATATAGAGAATCATTTGTCCCTTAGTGATGTGAGAATTATGTTCTCCATCATTCAAAATATAACAAAAATACCAGTGGCAGCTGCCTCTGACACTTTAGATGCCAGATGACTTATGCTGATCTGGAATATTTCTATTGAGAATTTATTTGTAAATTTACTGGAAAGAGCGTATGTAACCATGCCACTGATGGTTGGAAGTGGGATAGCAAAAAGATTAAAAGTTATTCTGATGTGCATACCATGGAGTGTGTGTCATGCTGGGGAGGCATTACTAAATGGACTATGTACTTACTTGCCCATCCCATCTGTTTTTCCTTCTATTTCTTTGTAAGTCTGCCTTTGTAGAGAAAAAAATCCAGTGGTTTTTGTTTTTGTTTTTCTGATAGAGAACTGTAACCCACTCTAACTTGAATGATGTGCTATTCTCTGTTCATGACATCAAGCAGCAAGGATTACAGTTATTGTTAGATTATCGTCTACTAATATTATTTTGAAAGTACATGTTTTCGTGTTTATGTTTACTTCTTGTTTAAGAAAAAACTTTAAAATTCCATGGAATGAAGAAAAGATACAGAATCTTTCTCCACATGACCTCAGCAAATGATCTCACAAGCATAACACTCCAGGTGACTTCAGTAATCATCACGCATCTGTACTTTCTAATTAATATATCATATTTTAAATAATAAAAAAATGCATTTTATAAGCATGAATATTCAGTTAATTTTTAATACCCAAATAGCTGTTGGATTTAACAGTCTTAAAAACACTGGAAAACAATGAACTTCATGTGAGCAGAAAGCTCAGTAAACTCAGTCAGTTTGTAATTTTGAGTAAATGTGTATGGACAAAAGTGTAGACAACTTGTTAATGAATTAAAGATTCCATTGAATAGAAACAGTGTCTTTAAATCAATTTATAACTTGTGTCTTCTGAACTAGGGCAGCCCCATGAATTCCTTGTACTCCAAATGTATGTGTATATATATATATATATAATCCAGTGTTTTGAAGTATAAATTGATATTCAACTGAACTCTTGGTCAATGAATCCACACACTGGGTTTATGCCTTAAGCACCTTACCTGAGGTTTCTGCTGTTTCAACTGTACTGACTCTAAAAGAGAAAGGACATAATCAGCATCATGTAGCAAGTTCTGAATCAAATAGATATCATTGTATTCCTTCTTGTGACAGAAAGCAAAGATCACTCTATGCTTAAACAACTTGATAAGGCTTGAACCTTTAGCTAAATGATGTGAGAAGATTATCTAGGATTTGCTTTGTGAGGGAACATTGTCTAATGAGTAAGTTATTGAATTAATCACAGTCGCATTTAGTACTGAAAATGGATTTAAAATGTGAGTTACTCAGATAATACAGCAGAGAATCCCACTGCCACTTCAAAGAAATATGTATGTGACTTTAATAGTCAAATGTTTCCTGGTAGGATGTTAACTGGGAAAATGATTTCTTTCACTGCAGGAAAAAAAAAAAAAAAAAAGAAACTGTAAAATTGGTTGAGCTTGGTATTACAATGACAAAATATTTTACCCTCCCAGACCTCCATTCACAAGTGGTAGCTTATATAAGGAAATTTTGGAAGATCTAAAAGATGCTAAACAATTAAGTTTAAATTATTTATGAATTCACTTCTGTTGCTGCCTTTAAAATAACATGCATGAGCAAGTGCTATAAGTGTATGATCAGACTGCTTATATTGGCAGGTGATGCTCAGATAGAAACACAAGCCTGAAGGCACATTGTATCCACATTCCATATTCCACTTTGAGGCCCTGTGTAAGCCATTCAAAGCAGTAATTTGAATGTCACTAGTATGCTGCATGAAGATTTAACCTACATTCATAGATATTAAGTGACAGCTATTTCTGGGATGCCTTATTATAAGCACAGGTGGCTTATATAGAACAGAAACAGAAGGAAAAATCATATTTTCCCAGTTTTTATTTAGATTATTTGTCTTGAAACATTTACAACTTATTGTTTGTATCTTTGCCTATAGTTTTGTGTATGGCTGTGCAGAAAACACACAAACTACTTCTTTTCCTCTGATATTTGAGAGATCACAAAAGAGTGATGATAGTATATGTAAACCTGAAAAATATACATAGAATATTACAGGGTTAAACAGTATGGTAGCCTTATTTCTAAAATTGGATTGTCCCATTCTTCAATAATAGGTAGTTAATGAACTAAGGCCCAATGCCAGACCATATTGAAAAACAGCAGTTACTGTCTTTGAGCTTATGAAAAAGAAGAAAAAAACAACATCAAGCTAACACAAAACCACTAGTGCTGTGAATTTATTTTCCCTTATTTCTCTATCATTTTAAAAAATAAGAGCAAACAAAAGTCATTTTCCAGTAATCTCTTTAGGCACATCATTTATTCTATTTAATAACAGATATAAAACACATTTCAGTGTATTTATTTGCCAATTATTCTGGAGTGCAGTTAAAGAAATAATGAATCATAGTCTCACTGAAAGACAGCAAAATGTATTTATAGCAATAACAGAAAAATACTCTGATTTTGAAAGATTTCCTCCACCACAATACTTCCTTGCCAGGTATTCTATTGGATGGCATCCTGAAGATAAACAAATTTAATCTTTTTAGGACTGAAGAAATAGGAAAAAGTCTGTCTTTTGAGAAGGAATTCAACAAGGCATCAGGAATTGTCCAAGAAGAGCAATGGGGTCAAGTATCATCAGTATCATCATAGTGACTCTCTCAGACACATCTTTGCCAGCAGAGTTTTCTCCTTTCAACTGATAGAACTACCAGAGGTGTTTGAGCAGCCAGTTCCCAGGGATCCCTTTCAAAATAGGATGACATGCTACATCTTTTGTAAGTTTGCTAGCATTTTAAGTGGTAGTGTTTAAAAGTTGAATATACAGTATCCTAGGGCCTGTTTTAAATCTGAATCATTCAACGTTGTTCCAACTCTATTGTCCTGAAGGTTTAATGTCTGCATGAGTGAAAACATAGATACTGTGAAAGTCATTTATTTTAGGTCCTGGGACCTTTCTTTGTCATGATGCAGTATACTCCCTTCTAATTAAGATTCTCAAACAGCCTAAAAACTGAATTTATATCTTAAAAATTAAATTTAAAATTTGGGCATCTGAAATATTTCATGCCATTTCAGTTTCATAAGTTTTTTACAAGTAGACTTGCACATTTGAAAATGCTGAAATATAACTAGTATGGAGAATTCTGCTGTCTTCCACTCCCCATAGAATTTATCAAGGTTTATGTAGTTTCAATAGATATCTACAGAATTGCTCTTAAATATATATATATATATACAGAATTAACTAGAGGATAATTTTCTAAGTTTTTAAACTCAAGCTTATAGATTTCTGTAATACTTGGCAGACATATAATTTCCTAGTACATTTCAAAGGTAGTAAAAAGGAAGTATCAAAATTATCTCTTTCCATTAAATTTTGTACTTCTTCCTCATAAAATTAAAATTATTGCAACCAAATTAATTTTTAAAAAAGAAGCTTTCTGAAGGATCACTAATGTTAACCAAAGCCCTGAGGATGAAGTGCACCAAGCCATAAGGAATAAAAGTAGTGTTGCATTAAGAAGACTGCCCTGGAGAAAAGATGAATTAATCTGATTCACTCTGAATTAGTCAAATTTGAGTGTTTGTTGAATTGGGAAAAAATGTAGCAGATTGTATATTTGTGCATACAGTATTCCTCCTACACGAAAACAAGAAGGTATGAATACATGTGTACGTATTTTATGAAACACAGTGTTAGCTTCCCTGGTCTGAAGATACTGAAAAGGAAGGGTGGACACTCAGGATTTTTTGACCACCAAATAGAAACTGCTCATGATAAGAATGTTCTTAATTCTCAGGTCCCTTCTTGTACGCTGCATGCATTAGAAATATCTGAAGTACTGTCATGGGAAGGTTAACATTTACTTTTTTAACATAGTGTGCTAAGAATAGCAAGTTAATTGGTCCCTGGAGCACAAAGGATTAAAGTTCACAAAGTCATAGTTCGTGAGAGAGAAGCTGCGAGCAACTCTCTCCAAGATTCTCCTTTATGAGAGGCATGTAAAGCAACATAGTGCACAGATAGATTTGTTTCAGCTTGGAGTTAACTTAACATGAATCATTTTTGGTTTAGTGGATGTGAAATGAATATGGCAAAACAAACAGAAAGTGGAAAATTGTAAATTAAAATTGCTCTATAAAGACCAGGATAGAGAGAAACTGATGTGGCAGTAGCAACTAGTAGCATATTTTGTCAAGTATTAGTGGAGGATTAGATAAGATATAACTGAATTGCAACATTTGCTGTCATTCCAGACAACAGTAAAACTTCCCTTCTCTACGTTCTTCCAGCTCAGTTCCTTTGGTGAGATTTGTTATGTGTTCTGCTTCATATACATTGCTCTAATAAAATTTAAAGTGATAAAATCTGTCTTTCCCACTAATAAGCTTCTGTGTGTGTGTGTGTGTGTGTGTGTGTGTGTGTGTGTGAGTGTGTGTGTGTGTGTGTGTGTATGTGTGTGTAAAACATGCTAGGAAACAAAAGTGGATATCTTCTCACCTTTTCTAAAAATATGTTCCTGTATTTACACAATTCCATCTCTTTACAACAGATTTTCTTCACTTGCTAGTACTCTAAGGTTGAAAGTCTTTCATGGTTTTGTAGTTCATGTATGGTTCTTCAACACAGAATAAGCTATAGTACTTTATTTTAATGATGTAAAATGCAATTCAGTAAGGACACTTCCCAAGAAAAGTTTTGGGAAGGACATAAAAGAAGGACATCTTCCATCTTCTGCTTTAGTTATCTGAAGTTATCAATTTCTTCATGAGTTTGAAGAGACACCCAAACAGCAAGAAAGTCCAGTTCTGTTCATTCCAGCTGTCAATACTATGATTTGGATTGAGTGAAACAACTTCTAGTACAAGTTTCAGACTATTACAGAAAGTCTTCTGGTGCTTCATAAAATGAATGTTTCCAATGCAGTATCTGAACAGGTATTTCTATCATCCATTATTAATATTCGCTCTGGTTGAGAAGGTAGCACAGCTTGGCCATTCAATCTTTCTGTTACATGCTGAGACTTCTAGCCTGAGTGAAAATTCATACCAATGATGAAGATGGCCTTGGTGCTGTTCATGACAGTGTCAAGCAGAAATAGACTAAGATGACAGGTTATTTAATATAGTCTACTGGTTAGCCATCTGATAACTCTTGCTATTGAAACAATTACAGTATGAGTTTTGTAGGTTCAGGTTACTTTATACAACTTCTGAGACATAAAGCTTGCCTTTGTATTAATTTGCATCTTCTGTAACTACTCACGCATAAAATTGAAAGCCTTTCTCCCAGTCCAACAGGTAATTTCAGGTTTTGGCTTTGTGGGAATTTTTGTGTTTGTTTGCTTTTGTTTCTGTTTTTGTTTGTTTGTTTGGTTTGGTTTTTAAATATTAAAAGAAGTATTTGAAAAGCTTCCTCAGAGTACCCCAGTGCAGTTACTTTAAAAGTACATTATAAAGCTTCAAATATTCTTACTACCTCACCAATAAAGATAAAGGAAACTGAGGAAGTAACCCTTCCTTCAGGTCTTTGAGTTTAGCTTACCTCCTGTTCAGTTCAGAGAAATCCTTTGCATCCAGTCAATTTTTCAAGAGCTTTCGGGAAACACAAAACCTTTCTTTTCTTTTCTTTTTTTTTTTTTTTTTTTTTTTTTTTTTTTTTGAGGAAACATGCTATCCTTCATCCACTTCTTGTGATAAGTACTGCAGAAACAAAGAGGAAAAGAAAAAGGTAGTTTTACCCAGGAAAAGTAAGTGTTCTTAGCTGAGATGTTATTCTGTACTCAGTAGACGAGCAGGTGAGTAGAATGTCAAGCAGAAAAAGTGATGCTGAGTGCTGTGTTATGTATAGGTGACAGTAAAAATCTGACAGCAAATGTAAAAGGTGGGTCAGTGAGAAAAGTTTATGTCAAGAAAGAAAAAAAACAGTATGGAGAGAAAATGAAATAATAATAACAAAATAATAATAATAAAACAGTATGAAAAAGTGAACTGCAAGAATTAGGTTATTGCTAATTGAAGAGTACCACATGCATTTCACTTTATAGTTCAATCATTTCTCCCACGGCCATTCATCTCTTTCCCAACATCCTGTCCATCCTTAACTGTGAAGGGCAAGGAAAGGAGAGAGGAGTGGATAGGGAGGGAGTATGTGAATCACCCGATGACAAGATATGCAGAGGTCAAATAGTATGACAGTGACAAAGCAACTTATGCAGAGCTTAGTTTAGAGATATTTCTATCTAATTTGCATAATGGTATAAAAATTTAAGTGTCATCTTCTAGCTGACTACCTCTGTTCCTATGTTTCAGGTAAAAGATGTATGTCAGCTTAGTGAGTCAAACTTACTATGATTTTAAACATTTGTTTCCTATAAATTACAAATTTTTTAGCACATAGAATAATTTTGCAGGTTTTTCACTTTTATTGCATGTGAGAAACATTAATATCATGCATTAGACTTGTCCAGATCTTCTTTGCTTCAAGAATAATACAAGCCAGTATAAATGTTACCTATAAATCCATGGTATATTAACTACTATCTTCTTGTACCTAACATATCTGATAAATGTTATAGCTACATTCAAAATCTTGTTATAGGCAAGACAAAACTATCACATGGAGCTAAGAATTTACTGCAAGTCTAATTAAAATTTTAATCAAAACACAACAGATATTATTAGTCTAGTTATGACAGTACTATCACTTACAGTGCAAATTAATGTAAAAAAGTTTCATTAGCTTAAAATTGTTAAAAAATAACTTCTCTCAGTTCCTCTCCCTTTTCTCTGCTGCAGTACTCACTCTTCCAGTGTCCCTCTGTGCCCTAAGGCTGTCAATTTTAGTCTTTCTCAGGAAGAATGGTGTTTTTTAGAGGGGGCTGCTGGTGCCAAGATGGAGGTTACAACTAATTATCAGCGTCTTGAGAACCTTACATGGAGGATCAGGATGACAAGAACTTACTCAGTCTTGGGTCACTTTCAAAACTCCTTTTATCACAGCTCACTCTCTTCCTATCCCTTCCCAGCTGTCATTGCTATAAAGGGCTGCTGTCTGTTACCCACTGACTGCCTACCCCTGACAGACTGGTGTTGTACTGAAGATCACAGGGCAAAATTAAAACAGGATATCCCATAGGCACTGTTCCTCTCAGCAGCTGCTAAACCGAATGGAACACAGCTGAGGCCACAGTAAGCCCATATGAGCCTGGAGATCCTCTGATAACAGGGCAGTGCAGAGCCTGCAACCTGCTATTAGCCAAGGCAAAATCAAATTTACTGGGTTACACTGTGATCCCTTGATCAAATTTTGCTTGAGTGAGGTTTGGTCAGTGCAAAACACAACTGCGGCAAGTTCCTTGTAGTCATGTCAGCACTTCTCCTGGTGAGTCAGAAAGAACATAGAAAAATAGCTGGGATTTGTGCAGTCATTGAATATTTTCTTGCAACTCCTCCTGTAAAGCTGACTAAAAATGTAGGTTAGCAGTTTTGCTGCTGATGATATTTTGGTCCTTGGGATTTTCTTGGGTGCACAATTTTTCCTGCTGTATTATGTCTGATAAGATAGAGCAAAAGATATCTAAGACAGGGGTCAGGCTCTTCCAAATTGCAGCAGCTAATGCAAACCATCAGCCTGCAGCTGTTAGTGTTAGCACTGTTCTTGGCAGAACAAATCTTCACCTATGTATGGAGTATCATGAGAGTTTTAGAAGAGAGCCGGCTGAGAATTTAAACTTGTTTTATTTGTCAACAAATATTTTTTTCATCTAAAATACTAGATTAATATTATTATAGGACATTGTATGTGAGCACAATTATTTCTTTGAAAATTAAGATGCTGATTTCAAAAGTTACATGGTAATTAATTTAAATTTCCCAAGTAAATAGTTAACATTAAATTGAGTCCTCCTTTGTTGCTGTTATTGTTTGGGTTTGGTTTTTGATATTGTTTTTCTTGCTGTTTCTTTTTTGTTAAGAAAGTATTGGGAGATGCCTTTCAGTGGCAAATGTGTTTCTTGAGATTTGTAAAAACAGGTGATGAATTTCTTTCCTGTTTTCTAATTTACAAGATAACACTTTTCTGACTTTTGTCCTATAATTTTTCTACACATTGTGGCTGTGACAAAAGCATGAAAAGTTCAGACAAGCTTACTGAAAATGTTAATAAAAAGTGTTTTATCATTGAAGATCAGTATGCATCAGAGGTTGAAAAAAAAAACAAACAAACTTTGTGATGCCTGAAATGTTGGAGATGCTTCACCTACCTGACTATCTTCCTGACTGTCTTCCTCAGGAGTGGTAAACAATAATAACAATACCTGGTTGCAATACTCCATAGGTAAAATAGGTAAGCAAATCCCCTTTTAGCTGCTGAGTAAAAAAGAGGTGGGCTTTTTAGTCTGGGACTGTAGAAAATCTCAGGCTGGTTCTTCTTGGATTCAGAAATGACATTCCTTCACTTCTTTAACTGCCCCTCTGTAAAAAAAAAATACTCTTCTCAAATATTGTTTGTTTCTCACCAGTAATAAAAACTTTAGTCCTTTTGAGACCTATGATTAGATGTTATGAATGATAGTTCCACAGAAATGTGATCTATTGCAGTAGTCAGATGAATATGTCTAGAAGGCATGTGAAACATAAGCAAAACGTGACTATATATCTTATGATAACCAGGATTAATAGGCGTATTGGTAAGTCTGTCAAGATATTGAGTCTGTTGCACTGTACAAGTAAAAATTCCTTTCCAATTCATGGTGCAGGCTATGTTTTCAGAAACTGTAAAACAGGGATGGCAACATGAAGCATTTTGCATCCAGTTGTTATCTACACAAATAAAAGCTGAAAGTTGTGCCAACATTTTAAAGAAAGAGAAGAATTACATGAACGTAAAAGCACTGCACCATAAAACAATATATAACCATAACCAGTTAATTATAGTAGATTCTTCTGGCGCATGATACAGAGAAAGAGACTCAGAACTGCAGTGAAGCATACCAACAACCATGACATAAAAGGAATCAGAAGCACAAATTAAGGCGGATGTTTATAAACTGAGAAAATCAGATTTAACAGATCATAGTGAGTTTTCCATATTGACTCATACCCCCTAATACCTGCTTTATTTCATCTAGGTTTTTAAAAAAAATTGTATAAAACTCATTCTCTGCATTTTTATATGCTAAGATTCTGATCTTATTTTGCATTTTCTAAAACAGCTTTTTGATCCTGATTTTCATTTCAGACAGAAGTCTTTTCACAGAAAAATTATTTTTCACGTTAACTTAATGTTCCCTAGGGTGTTCAGTTCTTATTTGTGCACTTGAAGAGAGATCTGTGAACCTGATTGAAGCATTTCATACACAAACAACTGCTTCTCAATAACCTAGGAAACTGAAAATGAAGTGATTTTGCTAAAATTTATTTATATATGTCTAAAATTGGTTAATGCTTTGTCTGACTCTGAAGTTGTCCTAAGCTTTTTTAAAATTTGAGACACTGTTATCAATTACAAGCTGTGTGGTGAGTTGTTGTTGTTGTTATTTGTTTGTTTTTCCCCTTTAATAGTAGGGTGTATTTTCTCCAGAATAAGTGTGAAAAATTTAAATGGAGTATTCTCCAAGACATTAGTAGTAGTAAGTTTCCAGCATCAATCTTTTCAAAAGTTTAACTGCATTTATTAGTATCTTGCTACAGCCATTTAAGATTTGTGAAAGCCATTAGCGCAACTACTTTTAATTGTAAAATAATGACAAAAACTACTCACTCTAATGAATGTTATCTTCACTTTCTTTAGTAAACATACAAGGAAACAATCAGGCACCATAACATACAGTTCCATGCAGAAAGGATACTCATTTCATTTTATTACATTATAACTTTGTAAATAGTATTTTCAGAAGTTTGGCTTGACTAAAATAATCATGTAACTGCCCATGGTTTGCACCTTTCCCAATCCTGGATCAGTATTTTAATGTATAAATTGAAGAAGTGTCACTTTAATTATATTCCATTGCAGTCACACTACACAATACTTTACTACAGAGAAATAAATAATGAGCAGTTCTTTGTGAAGATCCTTACTCTCAGATAATCATAGTAATTTTAAAAAATTGGGAAGGAAATAAACTAACAGTTATCTAGTCCATTTACTGCCAGTTCAGAATTGCTCATTGTACTGTTTTCAGTCTTTTGTGCAATTTTGTTTTAAAAGCCCCATGTAATATGGCTTCCACAATTTCCATGGGGAAGCCATTCAATTTAAAAAAGAAATAATGACAGCTCTTAAGTGGATTCCCTCCACCCCCAGCCTTAATTTAGGCACACTGAATGATCTGCTTCCTTTGGGCATATTTGCTCAAGGTGACATTAGTGGAGACGGGGAAGAGAGCACTTTCAAAGTATTCAGGCTAAAAAATCCACCCAAAGACACTGAAATTTAAAGGCATTACTGCACCTTATGCAGTCAGTTTTGGACTACGTCTTTTAAAGTACATTTCTGTTATAAAGGACACTAACATTCAGATATTTTAAGAATTTTTGTCTATAATCTAATAAAAGTAATTATATATGTATGATCATTGATAACTCTCACAGAAGGCTATTGCAAATAGCAATAGAATACATGCTCTGTTTTGCTATTTTTTGTCAAAACATGTAGGGTTGGATAATAATATTTTAGATGTAGTATTCTCCACTCTTCTATATCTCTATGTATGTCTTTGATTTCCATTGCTTTACTTCTGATGACAACCAGGAGTTGGAAGGCAACCTTCCTCTGACCTGAAATGGTTGTCCTACATTTTCTAGTTGATTATATCCAGACAGGAATTCTGCCATCACCATGAAACTGTCCCAGAAGATGTCTTAGGATACAGCAGTTGTACTAAATTAGTAGCACCAAGGAATGCTTTTTGGACAGAGATACAGTCATCGGTCTAGTCAAATTCACAGAGCAGAGCCTGACAATTTGGGAACCTTTCATATCCCATTCCATACTCTCTCATCTGCTCCATACCACTAAAGATTGACTTCTATATTTATCAGTGACAACAGGCTTTCTTGCTTTCTGAATGTACAGTATATATGTACAAATGCTTCTGTATGTTTCCTCATGGAGCCTCTACTATTTCTGAATCTCACAACATCTCAGCAAATCCAACTTTCTTTTCATTTTAAATTTCTGAAATGTGAGCATACCCATAGGAATAAAATAAAACAAAACAAATAGGAGGTAGACAGCTCTTGTGTTGAGACTGAGATTATTACAAAATGCACTGGTCCTTGGGATATGATAATTTCTTATAGTTCTCTACAAAAGCATTCCTCTCATTTATCATTTACTGCCCCTCTTCTGAGGAGTCATGGTGTTTGGTTTTTTTTTAATTTATTTTTTGTCTTGTTTTATCAGATAAATAATATCTTTTAATATAAATAATAAACCAAACTGATGTGACCAGAGATAACATGAGACACTCGCACAATGGTCTTAAACAGAGATGTTTCCCTTCTTTTTTTTTTTATTCTGCCAGAGATACAAACAAGGGAAGACAAGACCAAAATAATCTTGCTGCATTGGTCCTTAGTTTCCACACAGTCTTGATTTTGCTGTAGGACTTGCTGATAATAAACTACAAAATGGATGCTTATGTACTCAAAAATACTAGATTTTCATTACAGAACATTACATTTCTATTACTCTTTTTAAAATATTGATTTGTTTTAGCATCATAGGAATTAGCAAGCTTCAACTTTTCTAAGAATGCAGACATTTACATTGGTATTATTAATACGAAGTAAGACTTTTCAGTTCTAAATTACTGAAAAATAATTTTGATACAAGGAAACATACTAGAAAATAAAATGAACTTGCAAAGTATGTTATTTGACATGATTTTTATTTATTAGTTAATGTGAGATTATTTCAAATATTGATCTTTTACTAATGAAAAAATACATAGGGTAAGGAATATCTTACCTAAATCAAATGGGAAAGAATGTACAAAAAAAACAACCTCTAAATGCACCTAATATTTGTTTTTTTATTTTATCAATAATAGTCCTGTAGCAGTTTTTCAAATCATTGAAAGTTTCTTTCTCTTTTTATTTTTTATTATTATAAAAATAAGTGTTTTCTTACTTTATTGGTACCAAATTACATTCTAACATAACTATACATGTTGTTCAGGACTTGTATGAAAATATATCTGTGAGAAGTCTGTAGGGGCAAATGGTCTGACAGAATAGAAATTTGCATATTTATTCTGTAATTCTTGAGAAATGAATGTACAGAGAGAGGATAAATTATCTCTCATTAGCTAATCAGTGGGCAGGGGTTTGCATAAACGAGGAAAAAAGTTATATAGTATTCCTAAGTCCCTACACATTTATCTGTGTTCTGTGATTGGTTGAGACAAATCAATTTCAGTATAATAATTAAAGGCTACATGGCCTAATGGGAACATCCAGACATTTGAGAAGATAGCAAATGTTCCTTATCATCACAAGTTAGAAAAATCCATTCATTTAATATACTAAAATACTGTGCGCTGCTATAATATGCTTTAATCAGTTGCCAAGGTGAAAAATATTTAAATATTTCCTTCTGTATTTTATTCAGATACAGTTGTTTACAGAGAAATAAAGGTTCAATAAAAGAAGAACAGAAAATAGTCTCTGTTATATCTACAAAGCAACATCAGAGTTTTCCTCCCTTTCTTTCCCTTTTTTTTTTTTTTTTCGGGGCAAGGACACCCAGAACAACTGCCTGCTAATACATCAGCCTGCCAATACATCAGAGTGCTGTTTGGCTGAATGATATTTCTAAAGGCTTAAAGACAAAATTTGAACTGAATAACCCATTTCAGGAATTATTTAATAAGAAACTGGATTTACAGTGCATACTTACTCTTTTTTAAGGTGCTGATCATTACAGTGTCATTCTGAAACTGGTTGTCTTTTGATGTTATGTGTATGTCTGTGATTAAGAAGGCCATTGAGAAACAACTGCTTCCACTCATTGTAAGGTCTCTTAAATGCCAATTAAACAATATTAAAGTTTTACTGATTTGGTAAGAGCAGCATTAATTTTTATCTAAGGAAAAGTCTAAAAGCCTCTAAATCAAATATTTGACTTTGTCATCCCATGGTTTGTAGCTGTGTTATCAATATATAATGTGATTTTGCCGTAACTAATTTCATCAAAGGACACATGGAACATTGCTAGCTTTCTACTTCTCTCACTCTCCCCTTCTATACTACAATATAACTGTTGTAGCCTTTTATAGACAGGATGATCCTATATGTATGAACTCTACTAAATGAAAGAGTTTGAAGCTATGAATGCCGCTAACAATTTCAAATAAAAATCTGATCCCCTCTTTCACTTAAAACATTTATTACTTGGAAAATGAATTCCAAATTAGTAGATCTGGTATAATTATTATTTTAAAACAACAACAGTAGCTCTGTCTTAGCTCTGAGCTTCTAAGCAAAATGTCATCTGTTCACAGAGAGCTGTAATCAGGAATGTATTTATGTTATTTTAGAATTACAGTATTCAGTTAAATTGAAATCAGCCTAAACTAGTGTTGCTATTGTGTGCATCTGTCATATCTTCTAGTGTCAGATCAATTTGCATTGAAGTCTAGAAATGACCAATTGTATGTGATTTATGCATATGCAATACAAATGTAGGTAATTTCTGCTTCAAACTAAGGCAGACAGTTTGTGCTCAGACGCAAAAATATCTGAAATAGAAACCACCATTTAGAAAAATGGTATAAAATTTAAGTAGCCTAGTAAGATCTGTGGTGTTTAAAAATGTCTGTACTTCAAAAGAAGCTGACTATTTTATAGTGGCTATATTGACTGTTTTGGAGTCTTGCCTATTTCAGAGATGTAAGTGCTCTTTGTTTACATTTTTTGTAAGTGCAGATGTGGAAGGAGAATGTTAAGTATAGGAGACAAATTTTCTATTATTCGGAATGGATGTATATCTTTGGAATTTGATGAAGCTGAAAACACAAACACTAGCTGGGAATTCATCTCAGATATTTTAAGAGTCTTCATTAAAACTCATTTTAAAATATTATTATATAAAGTGCAAAGTGGAAAATATTTATTTTATTTTATTTATATATATTTTTTTGTACTACATAGATCTACTACTAAGATTTCTTCAAGAATACAGTGAGTTGACCTTGGCTAGCTCCCAGATTCCCACCCAGCCGCTCTCACTCCATAAAAGGATAGGCAATGGGGGTTATGGTCAATCCACATAAGCTCCTCTCTGCTTCTACTCCCTCTTCATACTCCACCTGTGTGCCAGTGTGGGGGTACAGTCCTACAGGAACAGATCATTCCTGCCTTCCTGCCAGGACTGCCTATTCTGAGTGAGGTCTCAATTCCTGTGTGGCTGTTTGGGCTGTACTTGGGGGATTTGTTTTGCTGTAGTACCCCATGGGCTTCAGGGGAACAGCCTGCTCCACTGTGGGCCTCTCCTGGGCTACAGGAAACTTCTGCCCTACATCTGGATCACCCCTTCTGTGCTGACCTTGGTGTCTGCAGGGCTGCTGGTCTCATATTCTTCTTGCTTTCTATGCAGCATTTTGTCCATTCCTCTACAGACTTTCCCCAAGGTGCTGCTATCTTTGTTGTTGGGCTCAGCCATACCCTGTTCTAGAGACATTGCAGCTGCCTAGAAGTGGCTGTGTCTGGCACTGGGCAGCCCCAGCCTTACCTCACAGTAGCTGCCACTGCAGCTGCCTGCTTGCTGGTATAGGCTTCATAACCAAAGGAGCTTATCTACAGTGAATCTTTTGGATTTTGCCTTCCCTAATAAAGCAAAACCTTATTCATGACTTCCTGAAATATATTTAAACTGATAATCACGCATCTTATGTACAGTAATTCTATAGAAAAGAAGCATAAGAAAAAACGTAGAAAGAAAAGAAAAAAAAAAAAAAGGCTTCAGTAAGCAGGCAACCTGAATTTGTAAACATAATGAAAAGCCATTTTACTGTAACTTGATGTCACTGGGACTATATATACTTTGCACCTTGAGTTCCAATGAGTAGTACATAGCAGATATTTGGAACAGAGATTTGATGATGAATGGTCTTATATACCATTTGTAACTGAGTTTCAGTTTTAGCCTTTATGTGTCACATGTAGAGGATTACATTCCTGTTCATAATGAGGAAATCAGTATGTTTCAGTTTAAAAATTAAAAATGGAAAATGTTTTGATTGATGTTGCTTTTAATTTAGTTGGAGCTATAAATCATCCTGTGACTTTCTGTGAAGGATGTTGTATAAATGTTTTTTATTCATCATTAGGTCACAAAGTGCACTGTGTCTTGGTCTCTTGACTACAATTTTTTTTACACCAAATATGATGTAATGAAATTGGATTCAAAGTGTACTTGTGGTGAATACAGATACCTTATGTTTGATTGTCCTCCTATTATGGTCAGTGATATATCCAGCTTGATTCCTTTAATGTATGTGATATCAAAATCAAGTTCATGGTTATAATAGCATGCAATTTTAATTTAAATAATTAATTATTGAATCTGAAGCAGGGGGATAGAGGACAGGAGGGGGCAGGAAATTATGTGTGAAGGTTGACCTATACAGGCATATTCCTTTTTCACTACAAAAATGAACAGAAATTGCAGCCTTATTACTGTAAGTTTGTTATTATATTTTAAAATAAACAAACAGAAATGTAGTGGAAGTCACAGAAAAGAAGATGGAAAGAAGGTAAATTCAATCTCATCAGAATTAAGCACTTGCTACTATTGTCAAGTACTTTGATTAATAACAACTATTCCTTGATCTACTTTGTCAAACCATTCTTCTTTTAAAACATAGCAAAAATAGATACTCCATACCATTATTTAAAAAATACACACATATTATATATATATATATATATATATATTTCCTGTTGTAGTCTTATTCTCAGTTTCCTGCTGTTACAGTGTTTTCATCTGTCCTAAACTAAAAAGTATGCTGACCTGCATGATCTTCAACAATGTAGTTAAGGGTTCCTACGAGACTATTTTTTGAAACTATTAAGCTCTCCTGATTTGTAACTTCAGAGACAGTTAACCTTGTGCAGAATCTGTATCATTGCCTATAGTCAGGAATTTATTAATAACCACACTGTGAAAAGTAGCATGTCTAATCTAGTCTTCTTTCTCAGATAACAGTCAAAAAAAAAAAAAAAAAGGAAATACAACAAAATTAATAATCCAATTTTCTGAGCAATCACAAACGACCTGACCTAACAGTGTAAGAAATTCCTTCTAACACCAGGAAATTTAGTCTGTAGAATGCTTCAAAAGATAGGAAATCATAGGTAGGGAAGAAAAAAAAAAAAAAAAGTCTTTGTAATAAAAAAATATAAAAATAAGTGGCTATGTTACATTTGCAATAATTTTTAAACTGAATTATTTGGAGGTATAAAATTTCACACAATGAGTGCACTGTAAATGTATATATATTTTTTTTCTTGCCTATCCATTTAATTAAACAAGTTCCAGCTTCTCTTGTTTTCCTTTTTGAATATTCAGAGAAGGCAATTGGATGTTCTGAATTGATCTGTTCATCTTCAATTTCATCTAGGGAGAATGGTTTTAAACTAAGACAAGGGAGGTTTAAGTTGGATATTAGGAGGAAGTCTTTCACACAGGGGGTGGTGGCGCACTGGAATAGGTTGCCCAAAGATGTTGTAGATGCCGCATCCCTAAAGGCATTCAAGACTAGGCTGGATGTGGCACTGGGCAGCCTGGGTTAATCACCCTGCACATAGCAGGGGCGTTGAAACTAGGTGATCATTGTGGCCCTTTTCAACCCAGGCCATTTAGCAGCTGTGTACTAGTCCTGTTACTGGTATGCTCTGAGAATTGAGATAGTAACTTTGAATGTTCTCTGTGTGCTTACTCTGAACTTCACTACACCTTGAGTGTAGTGTCTTACAAACTTTGAGTTTCTCGAGTGTCTTAGAATAATAATAATAAATAATAATAATAATAACAATAATAAATTTCAGAAAAGCAACACTGATTGAAGTCAAGCACAGGGATAGTTTCCTCACTGAAGCTGTGGAGTTTCTGTTTTTGAAGATATTCACAGCTTGCTGAACAAAATATTGTGCAACCTGATCTAATGGAGATGTTGATCTAGTTCATTTCCTGTGGTCCTCTCCCACCAAAATTATTATTAAGCCAGTGTTCCTATACTTCATGGTTCCATCACTATCCATCTACTTGAAAGCATGCAGCCTTATCTCTTCTGTATATGATTCATGAGAATTTACGGGTTATATTTCCAGGATCTATTTGTTCTTTCAACATATATCATACATATATATGAATCCATACAATTTTAAATGATATTGAATTTTATATTTGAAAGGCTTTCATTTACAAAGCAAGGATTAATACCTAGACTTGCTGAAAACACTGGTTACATTATAATCCGGTATACAGTTAAAGTCCTAGCTAAAGGAGGAGAAAGTACTGAATAACATACCCTAAGGCTCTTTTTCTGAGTCCATGGATTATGGACAGAATGAGTTCAGATTACTAGAAAATAATCTACTGAAAAAGTAAAGCAAATTATTCATATATTTTCACTTCAGTGTTCTCTTGCTGTGCTACCTTACAGTCACTTCCACATCCATTTATGGACCAAAACCAAACTATTTGAACTCAAGTTCTTTTTCAGGAGAGTAATTTCAGCGCAATTGCCTTTTTCTTCTCTGATATTATTATGACAACTGCTGTATTACAAGAGAAGAGAGGATTGCTGAGCTTCTTTTAGAATAAGATCATATATACTCAAAGGCAATGGCATATTGATCTTAGTCTTTTATGCAGCACACCTTGTAATATTTTATTTGTTCTTTTCTTAATTAAACCCTGACTTAGAGATGTATGAGGTAGTCTACCTACAGTGTCCTCTTTTGAACTCCATAGATTTGAAAGAAAAAAATATATACATAAATTTTGCTTTTACCTTATGTATTTAGTGTGTTAGGGTGGGTTGTTTTTTTTTTTGTTTGTTTGTTTGTTTCCACATCTTAGTAATGTCATATTATAGTTAGTCATATTTAGTTAGTTATATTAGTCAGTTAGTCATATATTAGTCATATTTTATATTTTGTTAAGTACAGCTGCCATATTAAAGCAGCTAATTTGTTTTTGCTACTTCTAAAATTAACTATCACTGTATTTGTTCTTTCCTTCATGTTAACATGATCATTATGTCTAATCTTCTATATATTTATTTTGAGACACCATTCTTTGTGTCTTTGAACTTCCTTATTGCTCTTTTAATATTTTTAGAAATTAAAGGAAAGAAATGACAAAGTTATCTACAATGCTTAAATGAATAAGGCGTAAGACATTCTGTTTACCATGATAAATCTCCATTCTTCTCCAAACTCTTTCTTTTAGAATTTTCTTTTTTTTTTTTCTCTAAATATGAAATAAATAAGAGAGTTTTTAGTATTAATATACAATGCTTCTTGTTAAAACCTGTGCTTATTACAGGATGTTCATAGAAGAGCTACTTTTGAAAAGCTCCCATCTGAAATGGTTCTGCTCATTGAAAAGGTATCATCACTAACTTTGAAACAAAACTTATCTTTTAAACCAGGGTAAACATTTTAAGCATCCTTAGCAGCTCCTAATGTATTCTATATAAAACTTCCAAGACTGTTTTCTACCTCCACTAAATCAAAGATTCTTTTGCACTCCATAAAAGACGTACTTACAACTGCCTTCTTCAGAACCTGACTTCCTCTCTCCACATGACCCAGTACTGATAAATTTCTTATGAATACTGCTTGCTGTCATGACTTATTAATATCTAAAACCCCTTTTAGTCTCTTACCAAACACTTTTATAAAGATCTTCTTGTAAAACACTAAAAATAAGCCACTGAAGTGCAGCTCTTGATGTCCTTGATGTTTCATTGCTTAATTGAAACTACTGCCTTTGAATTTCTGCAACACCCACGTATTTACATGCTACATGTGCTACAGTCTGTTACTTTAGAATGAGTTAAATAATGGATGGAAGAAAGCAAGCTTTTCAGGAAGTTTCTAAAATTTAGCAGGAGTTTGAACAGTCAATATGAGATGTAAGCAAGATTCACAAAAAGCTGTAGGGACAGTAAAGCAGAGTTCAGATAAAAGTTGGTATTCGCGTGTTTTTTCTGGCTTGAGACACAAAAATAAGTAGAAGTTAGAAGTGCTGTTTGTTCTTGTTCTTTTTCCTTTTTTTTTTTTTTTTTTTCCTCCAAGGCTCAATAATCATGGTATTTAGAAGTTGACGAATTGTCAATGATGTGAGGAACTCAAGCCCTTACTCTGCTTAGGAGGATATAAAATTGCATTTCTTTGTGTCAAGTTCAAACATTCCATTAACCAGGTAGGAAGATGTTTTCCATCTCTTTTGGCTGAAGACACTCACATCATATTGAATAATTAAAGGTGACCTGGCCACTAAGGAATTAGGAAGATAGAACAAAGCTCTCTAGACTTTTTGTGTAATTCCCAGCAAAATATGACAAGACATGATGTTGAACTTATGTTTCCACTCTTCCGCTATCTTACTTAGCAGTGGACTGTAGACATGCCTTAGGATATCAGAGATATCCACAGAAGAGTGACAGACAGGACACTGACATTTACAACAAACCTGTCCCTTTTTGGAGATATAATAATATGCCAGATGGAATACCATATAAAGTGATACTACTCTTTTACAAGGCTCTTTAAACAAGGCAATCCACCACCAGTAGTTTAAATAGAATATTCTTTAAGTAACCTTGATATATGTAAAGATCATATTTCTTTAAAGATAAATGTATCCTATCATCATGATGAGTATATAACCCCTTTCTAATGAGAGTCTTTTGTATTAAAAGTATCATTGCAGAACTTCTAACACTACAGAATTTTCCAAGAGGCCTTTCCATGAAATGCAGAGCATTAACACAGTCCAGATCAAGGTAAAACAGTACAGTTCAGATGGCCTGCAGTAATCTGTCAATTCTTGACAATTCTTCTCCAAATACCACAAAGCTTATATGCTCCAGTGTGCTTAAAAACATTAATAGAGCAGAGAGAGCTGCGGAAGTTTCCTTAGCCCAAGATAGAGAATGGAAAAGTAAAGGTGGGACCAACCTTATTGTAAAGTTTATGGTGTATTTATAATAACTTGAAGGCTTCCTCCAACATTAAAAACATGTATATGTGGCCATAGGGCTAAATTTTCCTAAAACATTTAATATGGGAGACCTCAATACTGCCCTCTGTAACTACACTTGGATAAGTTGTTTAGATCATCTTGTTTTGCTAAATATTTATTCGGGCCTTGCCAGTACTTGTGTTTGCAAATGCTATGAAATACAAAGAAACAACAAAAATGAGGTTTCTGTATTTTACTGAAATATCAAAGAAAGTAAAAAATAAAGCAATTAAAGTTTTATCCAAACATTTAACAACTCCTGTTACATTCTTATGAATTGACAAGGGATTATGGCCAATAGTAACTCTGACTAACCTAAGACTGGGTAATATATTCTCCATTATAATAACTCAGAAGCATTGTTGAGAGGGTATCACTGTCAATCTCATTTAATCTAGACTAAAAGAAAACAAATATGACCATTCTGAAGGTGTACTGCCCCGTTCTTTTACCATGGAACAAGAAGAAAGTAAAGGTAATAAAATATAGCATGTATTAATGTATTAATGTATTAATGTATTAATGTATTAATTAAATGTATTAATTTCTTAAAAATCCTTACAATCAGATAAATATCATATAAGTATTTAACTCCTTATTCCTATAATTATATATGTGCTGAATTTAAGAAAACAGGATAGTATTAAGAGATCAAAATTTTGAGGCAAGAATAGTTATGCTTATGTCATTATGGATCAGAAAATACTAAACTGATTTCAATTCTGTATTCTTAATAACACAAATGTTGGTCTTCAGGGAAAACAAACTTGAAGATTTTGTTCTTAGTGAATTAAATGCTTATTTTTCCTATTTCTCTTCATTCAAAAATACATTAGTTCAAATTAAAATAAATAAATAAATCACAGTTAGGAGGTGTCAACGGTTTAGGAGCTGGTTTGGCCCAGTTCTGTGACTAGCAGGGCAGAGGGATTTCACAAAATCTGTGCCTCTGGAAAAGGTAAATAGGGGACCCAAAAATAATTAAAAACAGAGGCAACAATTTGAGGGGAAACAAACTAATTTATTAAATATTGTATCGGAATGCAAGATAATACACGATAAGAAAATATAATTAGCTAATAAATCAAAAATAATGAGAGAGAGTGTGTCAGAAAGATAGACAGGCCTCACTATAACACTGAGGTGAGATGCACAGTCTGGTTGAGCAGCAGGGAAATGAAGAAGAGCAGACGGAGAAGAGTGCATCAGGTGACTTTGCCAGGAGTTATGTCTCCTCTCTGACTGCAAAGTCCCCTGGGATGTGTAGTTCTTCTTCTCTTCCAGACAGGTAGCCGGAACTGAAGCATTAACAGTTAAACTCCCAGTGCACTACACGATGTTATGATGTGGAGTACCAATAACCAAAAATCATAAAACCATGACAGGAGGTTAATCCAGGAAGGTTAAACTGCTTAAAACTGAGAGAATGCCAGTGAGTTGTATATATGAAATCACTGCATTACCTGAAATGTTACTATCATTTCATCCAGTACTATTGCCCAAATATTTTATTAGTAATATGCTAAAATAAGCCAATGTTCTTTAATCATATTTCCTCAATTGCTTATACAAATCGAAAGCAAAAGATTGACAACGTTCTTCTTCTCCCAGTGTCATCTATAATTTGATTAAAATCTCACAACACAGAAGTACAAACACACCCTTTCTTTTACTTATAGTCAGGAAATTAAAAGCTGAAGCTAAGAGGCGGTATGTTTATATGAACAGAACTGCAATTATTTAAGAATGTAGTGTAAGATTTTTGTCAGTAGAGTTGTGTAAATAACAGATTTTTTTGTACAGTGGAAGGAGAGTTTCCACATAAAATAATCAGCTTTGCTGCTGTCTTTTTAGCCATTAAATTAGTTTAACTAATATTTCTACAATTTATTTTAAAGCAGTTTTCGGGAATGAAAAATATAGGCATGTCTAAATCTACTTTCTTTCAGTTTAAAACTATTACCCCTTGTCCTGTCTCCATCTGCCTCTTTAAAAAGCCTGCTTTTCTTACAACCCCCCTCTAACCATGGAAAGGCTTCTCCGTGGTAAACAGCCTCAACTCTTTCAGCCTTTCTTCTTAGGAGAGGTGTTGCAGAACTCAAACATTTGTGTCTTTACTTTAGACCTATTCTAAGAGGTCCACATCTTTCTTGTGTTGAGAGCCCAAGAGCTGGGTGAAGTACCCCTGATGTGGCTTAACCCAGCAAGTGGGTAAACACCACACAGCCATTTGCTTACTCCCCATCATCTCAATGGGATGGAAGAAAGAATAGAATAAAAAGATAAAACTCATAGGTTGAAATAAAAGCCATTTACTAAGACAGAAAAGAGAAATAGGAGTATTGATAATTATAGACATATATATTAAATTGCATGAATTACAACTTGATGAAGCTATATTGTCTGCCTCAAATCACCACTCTATCTTCTATATACCTTAGCATAGCTTCAAGCAGAATTAGTTCCATTACTTTCCAGACATGGATGTATTGCTCATCATTGATAGCTTATAGGAAATACATATGTTTTAAATCTTCTTTTCCTGACAAAACAAACAAACAAAAACCCCACAACTGACACATTAAGTAAGACACATCTGCCCTTGCAAAGCTAGTTAGACCTAGTGTTAAAGATTGAGAAAAATGAATTAAGGGGTTAATAGGACTGAAAAGTTTTTTAGTGTTTCTTTAACAGAATGTTGTAGAGATAAATAGGTCAATAGAATAAGAATAGTTATGGCTATCCACAGAATCTCCTCCAGAAAATTTTCAGAATACTTAATAAAAATGCAGCTCATATCTTTAACATGCTTAGAATGGCTATTAATCTTTAATTTTTAAACTTACTATGAGTGGAACTTTTATATAAAAGGCAAAACTTACAGTTATGAAAGGAAAGGGGAAAATATTCCCATGTGCTTGAAATGTTTTCTTCAAAATGCATTCTTCCTTGAGGCTGCTAAAATTGTAGCTACATCATCAGTGTAATCTCTATACATCCTCTTAATCTTCATTACATTATGAATTAAACAAACACTGTGAAAAAACATCTTCAATGTAGTCATGGACTACTCATTTTCTCCTCTTTCTGCTTAAATGCTATAAATTAGATCATACTGTACACTAAACTGTAATCATGTGCTAATTAAAAAGTAGGTGGTCCTCTGGGGAACTGGTAATAAGTTATAGGAAAATTGCTTAGGAATAAAATTCCTTATAACTCTGCTTTTACTGTTATTAATAATGCATTATAAAAATCTGTCTCCCTGTCAATACAAATATCTCTGAAGTAGTTACTAAAAGCATTCATTCAATATGAATTCATCCAAGACAAATTAAGCAACTGATGCCTGGCTGCTGCCATGTCAAAGGTTTTCACTTAAATGGTCATGAATCTACCTTTGAAAAGCCAGGTCTGCTGGGAGATGATGGAATTCAGCTGACCAAATAGTGCTAGATGGTTTTCATCAACATACAAGACGGATTTATAAGCAGAACTTTAAACTGGACATAGCGGGGATAGGAAAGTTTTAAGTAAGAGAGAAAAGCCAAGGACTGCTAATTTATTAGGTACCAACAGGAAACTGTCTGCAAAATTCCTCAAAGAAATTAGGGTGTATTCCTCCAAACAGGTGATATGGTCAGTAGCCCAAGTAAAACGTATCTATATCATTGCATAACAGAGTAACAAGTAGGAGATACAGGAAGCCTCACTGCACATATATGAGTTATCATCACAGCTACAATCTGAATGTGATCACTGAAACTTGGTGGGACAAATCACATAAATGGAACACTGCAGTCAATGGCTATAAATTGTTCAAAAGAGACAAGCAAGGAAGCAGGTACAGGGAAGGGAGAAAGAGTGGAAAGGGGACTGTTCTCTATTAAAAAAAAAAAAAAAAAAAAAAAAAAAAAAGATTGCACAGAGCTGCCTTTCAAAAACAGCAATGAATAGGTTGAGATCTTACAGGGTCCAAGCAAACAGAAAAAACCTCATGGTTGGTGTTTACTACAGGTCTCCCAGTGAAGGAGAGCCTGCTGATGCAACATTCTTATTTAAAGTATTGGAAGCACAACACTTGCAGTCTCTGATCCTGTTGATGGCATTTCAGTTAACATAACATCTGTTGGAAAAACAGCACAGCAAGTCTAAAGCAGTCCTGGATACTCTTGGTATGCATGGAGGATGTTTTCTTAATTTAAGTAATAAAGCCCAACCAGAGTATCCATGTTGATAGACCTGTTGCTTACCAACACAACTGAATTAGTACAAGATTAGGGGCAGCCTGTGCTTCAGTAATCATGCCCTGGTGAAATTTGTGATCCCAAGGGATATGGGCCCATTCAAAAGTAAAGTCAAGACACTGAATTCTAGGAGAGTGATTTTTTAGTTGTTTAAGGAATTAGGATAGGACCCACTGGTAAACTGTCCTCAAGGATAAAGGAACAGAACAGATCTGGCAGCTCTTTATGGACATTTTTCTCAGAGCACAAGAGCTATTGATTCTTATGTGTAAGAAATCAGGCAAGGAAGGCAGGAGATCCACACAACTGAGTAAGGATTACTTGATTAAAATCATGTGTAAAAAGGAAGTGTATAGGGAATTGAACCAGGGATATGTATCCTGAGAAGGATATAAGGACATTGTCCAGGTAAATAGGAATGAGGTTAGGAAAGCTAAGGCACTGCTGAAATATGAAAAATAATATAAAAGACTTATATTGATATGTTTGTCAGAAAATGAGGGTTAAGAAAATTAACCCCCCTCATAAATAAGACAGGAGAATTACTAACTGACTACTGTTGCAGAGAAGGACAAAGTCCTGCACCTGGGACAGGGCAATATGTGATATCAGTACAGATCGGGTGATTAATTGATAGAGAGCAGTCCAGCAAAGAAACACTTGGGTGAAAAATAGGATATGAACCAGCAGCATGCACTTGCATCAGGAAGCCAACAATATCCTGGACTTCATATAGAGATGTGTAACTAACGGGTGAAGGGAAGAGAATCTTTCCTGATAATCCACTTTTTTGAGGTTTTATCTGGTATACTGAATCAATGTCTGGGGTTCCCAGTACAAGAAAGACATGGACCTATTACAGCACATCCAGTGGATGGCCCCAAGGATGATTATAGTGTTGGAGCACTGCTGCTATGAAAAAAAATAATGTTTCATGTTGGAGATTATCATCTTGGAGAAGTCTCCAGGGAGATCTTATTGCATCCTTTCAAACTTAAAGGAAATTTGTAAGAAAAACAGAAAGATCTTACTAGGGCCTTTCATATCTGGGTAAATCACAACAGTTTTAAGCCGAAAAATGATAGATTTAGATATAAAGAATAAAAATTTTGCTATGAGAGTGGTGAAACAATGAAACAGGTTGCCCAGAGAAGTCATGCCCATCACTGGAAGTGTGCTGTGCTAGATAAGACTTTGAGCAACCTGATTTGGTGAGAGATGTACCTGCTCATGGCCAAAGGGTTGGAATAGATGCTTATTAAAGGTCCCTTTAAACTCAAATTATTCTATAATTCTATGATTCTATGACTCTGTGTATAAAATCAGTCACTCAATAAATGTCTATAGATTTCCCCTTTCTAGTTACTGTGAAATATTTGGTAAATATGCACATCACTGTACTTTTTCTAAGAAAATTATTCATCTTTTGTAAGTATGGGTCAGAAGGTATGTTTGTGTTTCCCTCTTGTGAGAATTAGCTGAAAATATCAGCTGAGTAACACACGGTGGAAAAACATATCCTTTTTCTATTTTTTTTTTCCCTAGTATTAGAACAAGTTTGTAACACAAATTACATGGTAATGGTTTTCAGGTTAAAAATTCCTGTCTTTTCAAGCAAAGTTGCTACTGTAATATTATTTCCTTGTTTCTTAATGACTTTTAATTCTATTTTAGCCTAATTACACAATTGGCATTGGAAGAGGTGAAGACTTCCCTTCTCTTTAAAATACATATAACATTTTTATTACATTGATAAGTTCCTAGTAGGTTTAATTATATTATTTGAGATAATTGAATCAGTCAGGAGAAATAAATGAAATATTTCATCTAAGATTATGGGATACATTTTTTTCTACCAAAATGAATCAGATATTTGCATAGCCTTATTGCCAACAATTACCTCTGTCTCATGATCTAAGATTTACAACAGAACTATATTAGGTCTGATTTCAATAAAAATGGACTGAGCCAGACCTCTTTCCTAGAATTAGGCCTGGCTTTCACAACAATTTTGTACAGAAAAATATTCAGTGTGGCCTGCAAACTTATTCTGCAAATGATTAAGTGGCCTTCTTATATCAACATCACATAGATGAGTTGAATCTACATAAATTGTGGGATTCAATGTCCACCTTTCATTCATGAGAAATATGTCCAATAATTTTAATCCTCTGCTTTGTTTCTGCTGCTGAAACAGTCTCAAGCTCCATTTTTGAGATACTTTAAAACCCAAAATAGAGGCATGTGACAGCAAATAAAATCTTTTTTTTTTTTTCTCCCTCCAACCTTTATTGCTGTGCTCATGACAAAGAAAAATAGAAGCAAGAAAAATCAAAGCTATATCATAGCGTTGAGGGAAAGCTTAGAGAAAGGAAACTTCTGCAAATTGAATACTGGCTAGTAGGTCATCATTCCTGCTGTACAATTCACCCATTTTCAAGGAAAAAGAGTTTTGTATGATTTTAAAAAATAAATGATTTTTAACAAGAATCACAGACATACTCATTTTATCTTAATAAAAACAAGATGCAAAGCCACAAGTTTCATCTACCGTGATAAAAAGAGTTCTTATGCATTTACCATTCTCTGTTACCTACATTTGAATGCTATTTTCCGCAGTGACTATGCTATTAGAACATTAAAATGTCATTAAAGAAAATGTATCTCTAGTGATAAAGAAGTTTATCTTAAAAAAGATACTATGAACTGATAATGTTTATTTATCAATCATGTATTTTTTTAGATTATTTTTTATATTACAATGTAATCTTAAAGACACATTCTGTTAAAATGAAAGTATTTTATAAACCCAGTTGCAGTGGATAATCCTCATTCTCAAGAGGATAATCTCAATCTCAAAGATTGCTAAAATGCTGGATATCCAACAACAAATTTGGAGTAACAGGGTCATGGAGCTGCAGAGCATTTCAAGGTCGAAGATGTGGTAATGTTTAATAATAGATTAATTTTAAATTCATTTTAAATTAATTAATTTAAATTAAATTAAATTTAAAATTAAATGTATTAAACATAATTCCAAATGATTTATTATTTTTTTAATTTAAAAAAATTAATAATTTTATTTTTTTTAATTAAAAAAAATAAAAAGTACAAGAGGAAAAATAAACATTTTGCACAAATTGACTTCCAAAATGTATGTATTCCTGTTAGTTACAGCAGGGACTTTATAACAAAAATGGACTTCAAGAACAGGATTTGGAAAGGATTTAATTTCTTTTGTAGATACAGTAGTGGTGCTTAGCATTGGGAAATGTCAGTCAGAATCCTAAATGCCATTCTGTAGAAGTTCGTAGCTCTTATGCATGAAACTGGTATTTATACCTTTGACAACTCTCCCCAAACACAGAATTCTGTATGATGTTGAGCACCGATCAACAGGAGATGGGGGTGCTCAGCACTTCAAGGACTCAAGCCCATGACGTCTATTACAGCATTCAGCTCACATCAAAGGGAACTCAGTTGCTGCTTAACTGAAATTATTGCTTTAAGATAATGCTTTACTTTTTGAATGTCTGTTTTTTTCTTAGTATATGTTATGTACTATACCCCCCTTGGGATATTAGTTCCTACACTTGCTGTGGGTTTTTCATGTCTTAACTTGATTGAAGGAACTTATTTTCTAATCTTTAATGGTCATATTATCTGCTTCTAATAGCTTTTTTTCTCATACAAATATATAAAAAGTAGAACACAGAAAGTTAATGAATAAATAAACAAAAAGACTATTTGGGGTATAGACTATACAGAACCTACTGCAGCATTATGTCAATAATAAAAATAATGTACAATGTCAAGTGCTGCAATTCTCAAACTCATAGTGAGCCTGACATAAACAGCAGGGCATAATGGGACATCTTCAAAAACCAACAAAGGAAAAAAAAACATTCATTATGTCTTATACAGTGACAAATATAAATTTGATCAGTTGAGAGAAAGAATAGTTTAAAAAATGTAATGATTCATCTTGTATCCCATCCAGTTAGTAATTTAGTCCCTGTTTTAGTAGAAAATGAGTATTTGTGCTAAGCTTTAAATTTGTACCAAGCCTAATATAATTCAGCAAATCATATGTTTAATACTACATTTGTAAGTATGAAGAGAAATGTTTAATTTTGCATATGTACAGAAGTAGGAGACAAAGTTCCCCATCATAATTTGAGTTTTTACACTGCGTATTGTGTAAATATGTGAATTTACCTCAGATTCTATCACAACTAATGGAATTTCAGTACATTTGGGATGACGCTTTTCATCCTGATATTCATTGCTTATTTATAACCCTTTAACTTTTGACAGCAATAATTGCAGCCTTCCTTTGTTTTCTGTTAGAAATTGGCCTACCTTATGAAACCAGAAAAAAAATTGCATCTCAGATTTCCTTGCTTGCCCTATCACTCCTGGTAGTATTCCATTATGAGGTTGCTTTCATCATTTTATTTTTTTTCAAGGTAAATCATGAACATCTATTGGTGGGTTATATTAATAAATGTAGACCTTAACCTGTAATTGTATATTAATTTTCAGTCTGTATTATGTATTCCCTCATTTTTAGTTTTTAGTAGGCAAAAATTTGGCTCTCACCTGGCTTTGATATTTCATATATTCTTCCCACTACCTAGAAATTCCTAAATTTGGAAGCAAAAACAGAATTAATCACATTTATTCACCAAGAATTATGTGTTCTCCAAAAACACCTTTATTTACTACTTGTAAGTCAGATCTCATCTGTTGTTTTTTTGTTTTTTTTCCTTGCATACCTAGAAGATGGATTTGTAAATATTTCTAGATTCACAGACAAAATTGTCAATTTTTCATCCATATATCAAATATATCTCTGAACAATATAATCACCCTAGATACGCTTCAACTACAGAAGGAAGATCATCATTTCAGGAGATCTAATTTTATGTCCATTCCTGTTGCTGCCCTGTAGATTGATTCTTGTAAAATTCATAAAGTACTGCACAACACTGAAAAATAATTACAAGGACAACAGATAAAGAAGATAACACTTCAAAAATGTCATAGCCTTCTGCTGTGATGTAGTGTAAAATCCCTACACACTCTTTTTAAATAATAAAGGCTGAGAGGAAATCTAGCATAGTACAACTATGTGTTTTTTGTAGTAAGGACAATTAGTGTCCTTATCCACATCATTAACCATTGAAATCACATCCAAACAACTTGCATTTGTGTAAGAGTTCACCCCCTTCTCCATCTTTCTTGAAGCCTTCTACATACTTTTTGCCAATAGTGAAAGGCAGCATAAATCATTTAATTAGGATTTAAATTTATGTGCACTATTTCAAAAGTTCATAACTGAAAATTGCAGATGCTTTCATGACTTCAGCTATAATCTGCTAAAAGTATTGCAATATATACTTCCTCAGATACTTCTGAAAACACATCAGTAATATCATCATCACCATCACAGTAATATTCACTTAACATTTCTGATGCTGTAAGTTGTAATATAAAGATAGAGCTGTATTAAACTGTTAGAAAGCCATTTCACCCATTTATAAAATGAAACACTTTACAAAATCTGTGGTCTTTATGAATTCTAAATCTTTCTAAGCTCAGCATGCTGAGAGAACTCTTAAAGATTTTGTATTTAAAAAAAATCTGATTGCAAATTTATAAAAGGCCTATATACAAAAGACAATAATCTACTGCTTTCATTCCCAGCTTTATATCATATCAGTTTTGTATTCTCCCTGTAAGTTAAAAATGGAAATGGAGGTGAAAAAAAGAAAAAAAAGGAAAAAAAACGTATCAGAACAAAATTAGAATAAGCTGCTAACGCTCAAATGATTCTACTTAGAATAGCAAACTTGAGGCTTCTACTTTAAAGTCTTCTACTTTTAGAGGCAAAGCCTTATAAAGATGGATTACACCTACATGTATGAAGAATAGCTGATGCTGATGACATGTGAAAAAGTATTACATGTATAATATTTATTTCTTTTAAAAATGTTAATACTTGGTATAGTGGAATTTTTTTCTTGTGGCATTCCTGTTCAAAATTGATTTACTTCAGTTACTAATAGAGCACATACATAAAACATGTGGCTTTCATGAAATATGGAATTTGTTTTTTTTTCACCCAAAAGATGTTAAATTTCTCTGAAAAACTCATCTCAACATTTTATTTTATTTTGCCACTGGCTACAATGCTGTGCTGTTTCGTTTTTTGTTTGTTTGTTTGTTTGTTTGTTTGTTTTTCCTACTTATGTCAGCTTAATGCTTTATCTTCATTTTTATGGTTTCATTATTTCTGATTATTTGTTCAATGGAAGAAGAGTACATGTTCTTGTAATTAAAATAATGATAATTAAAAAATAAACCAGAAATACTAACATATCCTGGGGAATTCTGTCTTCACTTGAACATTTTTATCTGAATTCCTGCCACTTAGAATATTCTGGATGTTTGCGTCCAATACAATTCTGTATTTATTTAGCCAAAACTGTTCCTTTTTTTCCCAGCAGATCCTAAATATCATTTCAATAAATGCCTGGAACATGTTTGGCTACATTTTCTCCCCTTCCCTGCCCTGCCAAGGACAGTGCCTAAGAACTACAATCAGTCTTTGTAGATTGATACAGATCGACACACTTCAGGAAAACAATAAACGTCTGTCTCTTGGTCCTTTGCTGACGGTCAGAGGTTGTATGTGTTCACGTGAGAAAGAGAGGATGGGAGTGTATTTGTGTGTATTACTGTATTAACTACTACTAAAAATTTTGCTAGCATCTTCTGAAGCATTATTGTATGTCATTCTCCTTACATCCTTTACATCTTCACAACAGAATCCTTGTATAGGTATTTCACCTGTGAGTAGACACATTCTTCATTATTTCATCATTAAGACAATCTGAATAAGAAATGCTCTTGACTTCCTTATCACTGATGCAATGGACTTCTTGTTGATTTACGCCTATCTGGATTGAACACTTTCCATAAGTATCTTCTCTTTCTTCTTTTATGCTTCAAAGGCAGCAGTCCTTCTGTGTAATGTTTCTTCCTTTCCAGCTATTTAAAATATTCACAACTAAGTAATTTGTTGAAGCATACTTTTGTCTTGCTGCTCATAAAAAGCTTGACAGTAGCCAGACAGCTGTGCCTACCGTTTATCACCACAGCTGCTCATAATGTTCGAATTATTACCTTATGCTTCTCTCATCTGCTATATGCTTATCCTCTGAAAGTAGGACATTTTATTTTCTTCTCGCTATCTAGAAATTTGTTTATATTCATAGACATATATACATAGCTAGACATATTTTTTGTGAACATTATTGTACAAAAGCTGCTCCAAAAGTAATGCCTCCTGTCTACGTTTATTCTGTATAACATCAGAGGTGGATGTTGATGGTATGGCAATAGATATTGTACCTTAACACCAGTAATCCATTACATTTTGTTGCCATGTGACAGATGGCAGCAGAGGGGCAGTCTGACAGAATGGCGTCTGACATGGAAGTGCTCATGAAGCAAAAATATGTCATTAAATTCCTCCATGTGGAATAAATAGCATATTCATCAACACTTGTTGAATGTTTATGGAGATCAAACTGTGGATGTGAGCACAGTGAGGCAGTGGATCGTGCATTTCAGCAGTGGCAACGATGATATGAAAGACAAGCAACATTTCTGGCAGTCACATAAGCACGAAATGTAGGCTCTTGTTTATGGCTGGCAAAAGTGCATAGTGGTGATTATGCAGAAAATTAACATTTTTTAGCCTAGAATATGCTCTATCAAATAGTTTTATTGTGTTCCTTGTATCTCTTGTAATTTCCAGGGAAATAAATTGAAGACATTACCTTTGGAATGACCTTCATACTCTGAATGGTTAATGCTGAATAACAAGAGTAAAGAAAAAAATAATAAAGGGACAAACTTGTTGAGTATTTTCTGCATTTTTTTTAGGATTTTCCTAACTATGGTGCAGCCAGAGAGAATTAGCTAACCAAATTCAGGTACTGTAAAAGTAAACTTTGCTGCCAAGGTATGGTAGACATTTCTGTACTTTTTTAAGGCAGGAGAACCATTCAGACACCATGACTCCACAATCAAAGCGTAGATGAAAGAGGCAGGCTACTTGGATAAGTATTCACTACCTATATGCAGTATCTATGCTGGAACACTTTTCTGTCAGACATTATGAACAGAATAATTCCTGTATTTTTTCTGCAGCAGAACACAGGATGCCTAACAGATCATATCAAGCAGACCTCCTCACAAAGTCAATCTTCTATTAGTTCTTAGGTTACTGAATGTACAGGCAAATAATTTATTTTCACATTCAGCTAGAAATTCCTTTTTAGTGCTTTCATTCCCTCTATATACAGAATATAAATATAAAAATTACTTCTAGCAAGGTCCTCTAAAAAATGGGTTTTGAACAGTTTGAAAGACTTTTAAGGTTTGACTTGCAGTGTTGTCCAGAAGATTTGCTTGTTTACTTATTAGGTACAATTGATAGGCAGCTTGCTCAAACTAGTTTATGGCAAAAAATAATGTGTCAAATAGCTAAAAAGTTTCTGTATCTTTTGGTCAAACAGTCTGTTCTATTCTACCATTAAAATGAATGCTGTCCAATCTCAAAAAGTGTTTTGACAACAGTGTAATTTTCCGTCATCATCTCAGATCATTTTCTGCCCAGATACATTTTGTTAAGACTTTTTATTTCTGTTTGTGGAATGCATACTGTAATCTTCAGAAAGTATTTTCTAGCTCAAAATTGCTCTGAGAAAAATCTTCCATTCACAGAAATAAATCCATGCAGACACCTAATAAAAGCTGATAACAACATAGTAGTGAAAAGAATATTTGTTTTTTGTTTTTGCTTTTGTTTTTGTTTATCACCCCCAAAAACCTCTATTAAAAACAGATGAAGTTCAACAATTGTCATGGTTTTATGATTTTTGATTATTGGTATTCCACATCATAACATCATGTAGTGCACTGGGAGTTTAACTGTTAATGCTTCAGTTCCGACTACCTGTCCGGAAGAGAAGAACTACATACCCCAGCGTACTTTGCAATCAGAGAGGAAATATAACTCCTGGCAAGGTCACCTGATGTGCTCTTCTTCATCGTCTCTTCTTCATCTCCCTGCTGCTCAACCAGACTGTACATCTCACCTCAGTGTTATGGTGAGCCTATCTACCTTTTGGACATTCTCTCTCTCATTATATTTGATTGATTAGCTTCAATTCTAATTATATTGTATTATCTTTCATCCTGATACCATATTTAGTAAATTAGTTTGTTTCTCCTCAGATTGTGGCCTCTGTTTGTAATTATTTTGGGGTCCCCTATTTCCCTTTTCTGGATCTGTGGATCCCTCTGCCCTGCTAGTCACGGAACCAGGCCAAACCAGCCTGTAAACCATTGACATCAATGAATAGTAAGGTTGCAGAACAATTGCTGATGAGTTATCAAGAGCAAAGTGTTCAGATTAATAGAAATAAATATACAATTTTTCATTACTTTAACTGTACAGAAGTATATAGTAGTATTCAAGCATTTTGAATCCAACTTTTCATGAGGTGTTTTTCTGTTAAATGAAAATATAAAGGCTAAACTGTATAGTTTATGATTTAAAAAAAAACTCTATTTCTCCACATGGAACTCATCCATTTATCTATGACTGCTAACAATTGTTTATATCAATGAAAAATTTCCACATGTTGATGACATATTTGCAGCTTTTCATGATATACTAGGGAAAGTTGATCCTTTTATTATATGCTGCTATAAGGTCATGCAATTTCTTTTTAAAACTTGGAGAACCCTTGAAATTATTCTTAATGTGGTAATTGGAAGAGGTCATTGTGTGGAAAGATGTTATCATGAGATATTTCTAATCTATCATGTAATTTCCATTGAAAAATTCAGAACTCAAAACACTTTTGAGAGAATTACCTTATGCTGTAAAATATTTTTGACAACATCAAAGTTTTGTTTTTGGTGTTTTAAGAAAACTACTCTTATTGCTCTGAAAAAGATAAATTCTCTCTCTCTCCCCCCCCTTTTTTTTTTTTTCTGGTTTGTGTTATTTATTTATTTTATCCCAAAAGAAGCAACTAATTTCAACCTAAATTAAGTAATAGCTTTGGTTGAATAAATCTTCTGAGAACAGATGATCTGTTCTGAAAATAAGCAAAATTTCTGTACCTCTGTTCTTTAGCTATCCTTTCTACCAATTTCCTGAATCCTTACAACCTCTACAAAATCAGTATCACTCTCAATCATCTTTTCTGCCTCTCACGTAATATGTGAGGAATGCACACATATACAGAGACACAAAGTGAGACCAGTCTTCCTTTTTTTTAGAAACTGTCACCAAAATGACTTATCAATGCACTTGATGATAGCTTTCAAGTTATGATATATGACACACTGTGTTGCAACTGATGCAGGAATGCTGGCAACCATCTATCTACCTTTGATTTCCAGAAGCTCTGTTACAAAAGACACTATTATAGAAGATAAATATATAAACTTAAATCTCTTTTACAGTTTCTGTTTATAAAATCTTTTTACAAATTCTGTTGAAAGTTGAGACAAAAGATGTTTTACTCAAAACCAGATCATTAGCTGTATATCCTGCCTTAGTGCCCAGTGCTTCCTTTCAATGTCTGCATGGCTCTTGAGCCAACTGCAGTATTTTGAAAAAATTCACAGTAAACACTGGAAATAGATCACATACCTCTGCAGTGCAAAGTGTAAAAAAGAAAATAATTTTCAAAGTTCAGTTTTGTTTTGTTGGGGTCAGAAGTAAAGGTATTCTTACTCTTCTAATATCTAGCTATTGTTTAAGTCTCAATGTTTCTACTTTGCATTTGTTTTGTCTCAAATAAATTTATCTATTCAACTGGGTTGTGATGTATTCTATATTGTAAACATTTTTATTTTCTTTTAGCTCCTAGTCTTAGCACAGTCCTCCCTTTATCTGTCCCTCTCAATTCCAAACATCATATGTGAGCTTCAAACATGAAGAATTTTCTTACTTTTATTGATGGACTGCTGTGCCACCGCAAAGCTGAAAATCCAGAGGGTCCAATGAGCATCTGATATGAACTGTACATCACACACTGTTGCTCAACTAGTTGACAAGCAGCTAGCAGTTCACTTTATATTTTAATTATTTTTATTTACTGTTATTTCTGTAGTATATGTCAATGGAAGATTGGCTTCACTCTAGCCATTCGGTTTTCACCCATTCTTACTGCTCATATTAATCATATTAGGGTTAATTGTAATGGAGAATTAAAAATGCAAGAAAAGAAAATCCAGACAGGAGCAAAAGATGTTAATTTTTCACAAAAGTAAAAATGTTGTTTTAACTTTCATGAGATTTGCTTCAGGAATTTTGCCAGTATTTCACATGAAAATTTAGCATTTTAAAATTTAAATTGAATAAAATATTCTTTTTTAAACCATTCTTAGAGTGTGGTGCAAATCTTCATATTAAAGTATTTAGTTGTGATTTTCATTTACTTTTAGTCATTTTTTTTTGGAACTAAAGTCTTTTGCTAAAGTGACTGAGATTTGTGTAGCCTACACATAATGTCTTCTTGTGTGGCTGCAATGGGTTTGATGTACAGAGACTACTTATCTGAAGGAGTTCTTAACTGCCACACCAACAGGACATAGTATGGCAATTGCATTCCAACCTGGGAAACTACTGCAAAGAAACTGTGGCAAAGAAAATAATAGAAGAAGTAACAATTACAAGAAAAAGAATGCAGTATAAATAACAGGATCTCATCTTCCATTTCTAGAAGAGAGTATGATTTAAGAAGAAATATATTCCTAGTAGTTTTAGGATTTATATTTAAATCCCTTCAGTGTTTACCTTCTTTCCATATTACAAAATTTTCCTTATTTCTTTTTCAATTCTGCCACATTCTTTCGATAACAACAGACAATAATGAGGAATACCAAAAGTCATCCAGCGTCTTATGATATTCAGTGCATCTCAATTCACTATTGGTATAATAGATTAAATTTAACTACAATTTTCAATGTCACATGGGAATAAATACAGAAAAGAGAGTGGGATTTTGTGACAGTGTACTATAATCTGCTTTTCTAAATTATATTTTTTAAATCATCCATAACATGCAGTCAAGAACTGACATATATATAAATTTAGACTTATTTGTTTCAGTTGTGACAATGAAATGTTATGAAAATGTAAGCTACCTCCACAGATACCACAACATCTGTAGATATTAGTGTTAAGCAAAAGGCACAAGGGTTGTCTTTTTTTTCTTTGTGGTTGTGGAGGCTATCTCCATGGAAAAAAAAAAAAAAATCTAAATTAAAAAATATATATATTAAATTAAAAAAAATCTAAATTAGTACACACATTCACTGAATTCTCAAAATCTGTATTAGCATATAAAAGTATCTCTAGTCATGTGTATGTTTAAAAGACTGTTAACAAACACAGCTACAAATTTTATATTTGAAATAAATGCACGTACAAATATGATTATACTAAAGGGTAGCCATTCCCAAAAAGCTGGCCCTTATTACCAAACAGAAAACAGATTGTAAACTGTTTCCTCTTTAGAATGTGCTACCACTGAACTAATATATAGGTACTTAATGTATTTGTTAACTTTAAATCACAAAAAATGAAAAGTTCGTATTATGTTGATGCAATATCAGCAATAAATACCAGAGCTAAATTTACTGGCATGTTTTAGAATTATATGAATAATTATTTGCTTTATTTTGAAGAGAGGGAAGATAAAGCATATGAAATGCTATAATTCCTCTTACGACTTCTTTGTGCAAATAAATAGATTCAGTTTGATTGACACAAATTGATTTCTTGTGCTTGCATTTTAGTAAATCAATTTCATCAAATCTGGACTTTGTGCTCAATCCAGAAACACAATGCTTTTTGAAAAGAATTAACATCTTATCTTAGGGTGCCAAAGAGGGTGTGCAGCAAGTTTGTTATTCTGGACTTCATGAGAGTAGACTTCAGTCTCTTCAGGGAACTTCTTGGCAGGATGACCTGGGAGAAAGTCCTGGAGGGAAGAAGAGCCCAAGAAAGCTGGTCAGTATTCAAGGACCATCACCTCCAAGTGCAGAAGCAGTACATCCTGAGAAAAAGGAAGGCAGGCAATTATACCAGGAGGCATCTGTGGCTCAACAGAGAAAACCTGATTTAAACAAGTACAAAAATAAAGTCTCTAGGAAGTGGAAACAGGAGTGGGTTATCTGGAAGGACTACAAACAAGTAGTCCGAGCAATCAGGGATCAGATTAGGAAAGCTAAAACCCAGAAATAATTAAATCTGGCCAGGGATATATAGGGGAAGAAGAAATTCTACAGGTATGTCAGTAATAAAAAGGATAGAGAAGATGTGGGCCCTCTTCAGAAGAAAACTGAAGACCTAATCACAAGGGATAAAGAGAAAGCTGAGGTGCTCAATGACTTCTTTGCCTCAGTCTTCATCAACAAGGACTCTAGCCACACCACCCAAACAGCAGAAAGCATTCCTCAGGGATCAGTGTTGGGACCAGTGTTATTTAACATCTTTGTAGGCAACACAGACAGCAAGATCAAATGCACCTCAGTAAGTTTGCAGACGATACCGAGCTGAGTGGTGCAGTTGACATGTTAAAGGGAAGGGATGCTATCCAGAGGGACCTGGACAGACTTGAGAGGTGGGCCCATGCCAACCTCATGAAGTTCAACAAGGCCAAGTGCAAGACCCTACTCCTGGGTCAGGGCAATCCCAATGACATATACACGGTGGGTGGAGAATGGCTTGAGAGCAGCCCTGAGGAGAAGGATTTGGGAGTCTCGAATGTTGAAAGATTCAGCCTGAGCTGGCAATGTAGGCTTGCAGCCCAGAAGGCCAACTGCATCCTGGGTAGCATCAAGAGAAGGACAAGGCAGGTGAACCTGGTCTAGAAGGAGGTGTTCCTACCTATAGCAGTGGGTTGGAACTAGATGATCTTAAAGGTCCCTTCCAATCCAAACAATTCTATAATCCTTTGATATTCCATGGTAAAACAACCGGATTGAAAATGATCTCAGACTTATTCAAAACAAGAACAGTATGCAGATCAGGCAGCACACTACCTCCTTTGCCCTGGAACTGAGACTCACTGACAGCAGTCATCAGAAAATGGTACAATACAATACAACACAACAAATATCAAGGAAAATTCCTGGTCACAAATAAGAATGGGGAAAAAGAAGGGGAAAAAAAAAAAAAGCTTTTCCTTATTTTATATCAAGAAAGATGTTTTTGGAAAGGAACTGACTATACAGGAGTATGTTTTGTAATATGTCACATCAAAAAGAGTAAAATGTCATAAAATACATAGAACTGCCAGAAAGCAGGGAAGTCCTACGTGCCAGCTCCTGCTCCTGGAATTGACAGTCTTTTTCAAGTGACGCACAATCAAAGAGAACAGAATGAATCTTGGGAGCAGATTTTAGAACCTAAATCTCCTGCTGCCAGCTAAGCACTCTCGTCATTAACTACTCCTGTCAGACTTTTCTTCTCTTTATCTCTCCTGGACACTTTGAATTTTGCATTATTTCTGCCGGAGAGGTAAAGAGCACTTCTTTTATCCATTCCTTTTTACTTCCTCTGTCCCACTACACCATTACAAGCTCACATTCACACTTGCTCCCATTCATAGTAATTTACAGCTCTTTCTCAAATGGAAGGTGTGGGTTTTCACTTTGTCATGTTGGTCATAAGGTTAAACCTTAATATTCAGATTTCAGAGAAGGCATTCTAAATAGCAAAAGATAAACTGTTACCTCCTCATCCAGTTACAATTTATAAGAAAGTCAATCTTTTCTGTTTTATGCCCGTATGGCACTGAGCATACCTGTAATACCAGGATCTCTTGAAGACATAGATATCGCTTTGTTCCCTTTGACAGGGATCAACATGTTCTCATGTAGATTGAGACAGTTCAGGCATGCAAAACTTAAACAATCAGCTCCTAAAAATATTTATTTTGAAAATAAACAGGCAGCATGACGTAGATAAAGAGATGTGTATCCTGTAAAAGGAGGTTTCTGAGGTGTCTGATGTACAGGCCTGGTTTCAGGAATGTTAGCAAAGTTTTGGTTTAATTTTCAAGACTAAAAGGGGAGCGTAGTAAGAAACTACATGTTCCTCTTACACTTTTGCATAAGGCAGTTCAGACTAAGTGGCAACCATGCTTTCCATGCAATGAGATCGAGTATGTCCTAGTTACAGAACTTACTCCTTTGAGACAGAAGAAAAAAATCACAAATTGAGTCCACAATTCTACAGGATTTATAAATCAAATTCCTCCTGCTATGTGTTAAAAGATGGCATTTCTGTTAAAAAAAAATATGGCATTTCTGTGATTACTGAATATTACTGTACATGATACTCTGTATTAGATTTGTCCTTTTTTCCCCATTAGCTTCAGATAACCTATTCATGTAATTTCAGATCCAATATCATGACCCTGCCTAAGATGGAATGCAGAATATCTGCAGAAACAGATCTGTATGGCTACTGAATTAAGGCCCAAGAGACAGGACTCCTTTTCCAGCCTTCTAGGAACTTTTTGGATGGTGTCCTTCAAATTGCTTAACTTTGCCTACCTCACTACACTCATGTGAAGGTAATATCAACCTGGACAAAGCGAGGTCCATTGTAAAATGGAGTAAATAGGTTCTTACACTCAGAACTGTCTGAAGGGAGGTGCACTGTTTGCTAATGCAAACTTGTTCTATCTGCTAGCAAAGGGAGCAGGGCTGAGGCCAGCAGGAGATAACACAGTGAACCAGAGTACAAGCAGCAGCACGTTGGAAAAGCCTTGTGACCATTCTGATAAAGTCACAGAATAGGAGTTAGTTGTTTAGAGAGATAATTCAGAATGTTGGAATAACAATCATAAGCTTTCTCGGCTTTTTAGAAAGTTCACATGCTCCTATATCCTTCCACATTCTCTAAACTACATTTCACTGCACAGCTGTGGACATTAGTATGCTCCTGTTCTAAAGGGGTCTATAATTTTCATTTTTGCTTTTTTGCTATTGCCAACTACAGTAACTCAAAGAATTGGTTCACTAGGTAATGAAAAGTATTAATTATTAAGAATTAGACATTTTTTTGTTGAACTATGACTGGTGGAACAGTAAAATCAAACTCCAATGCACAGTTAATAGCAATCTGTTGAGATCAGTTTGAATTTTTCTTCTCCAAAACTTGTATTTTAATTAAGATAACCTTTAAAAATCATTCTCAAACACACATCTGAGAGGAAGGAAACTGCTAGTATAGTCTCATATTTTCTGCAGCTCTGCCATACCAAATGTAATAATGCATGTTTGTGCTGATGTAGAAGATTGAGAGCCACCATACCTTTACTGTCTGTTTTTAAGTAATTAGGCATGTATTTATCCAAAAAACCTACTTATACGCTTTTTACAAGAAATATCTGAACAGATGCTGTAGAAAACTAGATACATCAGGTCTCATAAGTCCAAACATGTTTATCATCCAAAAATTAATTAATCCATAAATTAAAAAAAAATGGTATACTTTTAAGTACACACCGAAGTACAGTATTTTGACCTTCCATAGCAACAACCTAGCTTTTCAGCTTTGTGTATGACTAGTGCTTTTACAGTGAAGTGACATGCTACTGAATGCTGCTGACTTGAACTTTAAAACTGCCTAGAGAATGGTGGCTCCCTCTGGAGAGATAGGTACTCGCTGAGTGCACTTTTTTTTCCAGATATGGGCAAATATTTAATTAACTGTCCTTTTTCTTAGAGTTTAGGTGATATCTGAATGCCATACATGCTCCCCAAAATGCACATTTTTCAACAAGAATATTATTTAAAGATGTATGATTCCAGCATACCTATATAATGGTCTGATTTCTCAATGGAAATATATTTATCAGGATAACAGCATATGTGGATTAGAGACTGGCTGGAATGATATAGATGTACATATACTCCTTTCAGTACAGAAACTTGTATGTGAAACTGAAATTTGCAGCTCTCTAAAATGCTGAAACAAAGTGTCACAGTTGTGTTTGGCTGACATTTTTAAGGGCTATTAGAAAAATGGTCATAAATTTTAGTTTGGATAGACCATTCAACATCAGCAGGCCAGAGCTATGAACCCTGAAATTATTAACAACGTTAATGCTCCACAGACAGTGAGAAGCAGAGCTATAAAGCTGTAGACACTTATGAGGGATTTGCTTCTCTATTAATAATGCTTTTGTTAATCTAATCTGAAAGAAATGCATAGTGGTCCTGCTTCAGACAGGAGTGATAACAAAATGGTAATAGAGAATAGTAAAGAGAAGGAAAGTCTGTAGAGGAAGAAATAGGAATACCTATTAGGTGCCAATGTTGCCACTGCTACTTCAACATAAGTGTTGTTGGTCTGTCAGGCAGAAAAGACAACCACTAGGGGAAAAACAAACAAACAACAAAAAAAAAACCATAGATCAACTTGGAAGTTCTGGAAAGAAGGAAATGTGCAGGAAAATACTCAACAATTCAAAAATGAAGCAAGAATTGATTGTAGATACTTTCAAAACAGCTGAAATTAATCAAGATTTTTCAAATCTAGGCAAATTGAATCTTGAATTACCTGAAAACACTCAATACAGTGCTTTCAACTATTTTACATATTTTCACATTTAAAAAAATACAATTTTTTAAAACTGAATTGAAGTCAGCATTTTTTTGTTTCTTGCATGATATTATAACAGGACAAAGACAACAAGCACAGAATCCAGGAAGCTTTGTCTTTTTACCAGAATCTCAATTTTCCTTTCATTGAAAACTAAATGATAAGATTACCCACACAGATTTTTACATCAAATTTATTTAAGACATGAATTTGACCCAAGCCTTAACATCACATTCACCTTTTCTTAGATTTAAAACTGCTGGAATATATATATATATTTTAATTTCATTTATCCTTTATTTGGTGACTATATTATGACATGTGGAAAGTACTGATATAGTATAAACTATGATTCCTCTTGACTATTCCAGGTGTTGAAGAGATAAAGGACATGTGTTATCAGACACTCTATGCTTTATTATTTTTCTTTTCATCAACCTTGGTGGTTTCAGAATGATTTGCGTGAAAAGCAAAGTCTCTGAATCTTAATCCCAACTATATCTATGAGCTTTCAAGACATCCTTTGCTAAATTCTTCTTGAAATAAAGAATTGTTTTCTACATGTTTTACCACTGAGTAGCTGCAGCGATCAATGAGCTTGATTGCAGCTTGTACATTCATATCACGAAACCCATTTTATGTCGTTAATAAGAGCAGCCTGACATTAGCTCAAAGAGAAAAGCAATCACTTAAGCTCTTCCCATTTGCTTAGTTTTTAAGTGCCAAATGTTACCTCCTGCATAGATATTCACAGGCAATGAGCCAAAGGGGACATGAAATTCTGTGAGCTTTCCTTTGCAAAGTTTTCTTCAATCTTTTCCTCTGAAAGGTGCAGTTTTGCGTGCTATGAAACAGCCAAGAGACTACTTCCTGCTTTTCATGCTGTTCTTCTGCCCTTTTATGATTCATCCCTCTTAAAAGGTTATCAAGATAGGGGTCCAATTACGAACGTGCACCAAGCAGTAGTGATTCAGTTGTGTGTGTGGAGGGGGGGGGGGAGGAAGGAGGGGGGTTAGATGTGCAGTATGTTGGCATGAAACAGCATGACAGTTGCCATGTTATCAATATGTTAATAAAAAATAAAGCATGTAAATCCAGGACAAGTAAAATTTTAGCAAGATTCAAAGAAATGTGGTGAGTGACACAAAGGGACTGTCATTGTTTTTGTACTACTCAGTGTAACATGGGACAGAGTATAGTGCAGTGTCCTGATTACTCTTGAATTTTTACTCTGTGTATCCATATAACTGACCTAAGGGTGACTAACTTAGCAGTCTACGTACTTCACAATGCCTTCCTGCACTTGATGTCAGACCCCTCTAGGAAGGAGCATGGGCTGATTTATCTGCCCTACGTCTTCCATGTCACATTGTCATAAAATGTTATGGGATACATGGCAAAATATTTAAACAGGCAGGAAAGGACATTCCTCTCTGCTCAAAACGTAGAGAGACAAATCTGTGCAGGCCTTCAAAAAATGCATCAGCTGGTACCTATGTTCAAAATCAGTCTGAAAAGGGAAGCATGCTGTCCCATAAGAATAACAATGTGTTTACATATTTTGTATGAAGCACAGTCATGTTTCTGAGTATGAAAGCAAACTTCTGTACTTTCTCAATCAACATTTAGTTCTGTCCTACTTTAAATTTTTATGCAAGATTAGATATGGGATAGGGCATTTGCTGTCTCTCTAAGGCAATTTATCTGGAGTTTAATTTGAGAACTATAATGATAAAGTAGAGAACCAAAGGATGCTTTTCTCCAATTTCTGTTGTTTATCTTTACTAAAAATGCATACTTTTTCCCAACATACAGTCTATTATATGAATGTAGTTTTATCAGTTATTGCCATGGTTGTTTTTGGGGTTGTTTTTTCTGTTTATTTTCCTTTGCTTCCTCCTTCCCATCTGTACCAAAGCATTCCCCAGCACAGTTCGGCCAGGAGGGCTGGAGAGCAGCTGTCTCCACAGTGCAAGCCAGAGGCTTGCTAGTAGGACATGCTTCCGCATGAATTCATTGATTTTACGCCCTTCGCTTTTTAGGTGTGATGCCACGTTTTTTACATGACAAGGATAATATAAACCAGGATCAAGTGACTTCACCTTTTCTTTGAGCAGCTAAATAGTGTTTTTTTTCTTTCTAACACTGTTATTTTTTATGAAGGCATTATATGGATACTCACTTTCAAGAAATCAAACTAAAAATAGAAATTCAATGTCAGAGAAGTCATTTATCTCATTGTGATAATGCCAGAATATAAAAATGATAAGACCAAAGGGCTTAGGGAGAGGAATCTGAGGGAGGTTTATCATTTATTTATGTACTTAACGTAATACAAGGGAGTACATGCTGAAGAAGAAATACAGAGACATTTCACTTAATAGTATGATTTAGTGCTTCCCCTTCTCTGAACAATGACCTCTCTTATGTTTAGAAGAGACTGATTATTCCAAAAAGATTTTATTTTTTTATGAAAAAAATAAAAATAAAATCAGAGAAATCTTACTTTCAGCTTACTTTCAGCTACAATTAACTCTTTGTATTAGGTATCATTGCCATAAATAGCACTAATCTTAAAAAGAGAGCACTGTAGCTGTTAAAAAACTCCTCAAGATTTGAAATGTTATTATAACAAAATGATCAGTTATTACCTGATTAGTATGCATTGTCCAACAAATACTTTTTTTCATTTTTTATGTTATTTTGAAATAAGTCATGTTTTTCCTTCACTCTTTTGTGCAGTTCTAAACTTTACTTATGAAAATATGTTCCAACATATGCCATATTAACTTTTCCACCAGGCACTAATTTAGTCTCAAAATGTTTTCCATTTACAACAGACAACAAGAATGAAGCCTTGTTCTTGTTACTTTTCAGTGGGATAACAGAAAATTCTGCTTAAGTTAATGCAAAACATAAATGCTAAATTCAACATCAAATTTGTCTTTGAAGAAGGTAGTTTCACTTTGTGTAACTACATAGTTTATGACATAATGACATTATCTTGTAGAGTACAAAATATATGTCATAATTTAGGACATGTGAACATACATATATTTAGCCTATACATGTAGCCTTTTATCAAAGTCAGTATTCAGGAAAGTGACAGCTCTTAGATAGTACAACTCAGCAGAACAGTGCCCTACTTAACTGAATATATGACTATCTGTACTTCGAAGTTAGCCGAGGAAAGCAGAGATTGTAGTACATCTCTATTACAAATTCATCCTCCCAGTGTTTCAGACCCAAAGCAACACCCACTTCTGCATCTCCTTTTGACACTGAGATAAATAGCTCAGGAGATGGAAATGTTAGTCTTTTCAGATTTAATCAAATTTTGCAGGCTGTGTTACAACAGTGCTGTATACCCCATGGTAAAGGAGAAATAAATAACTCAAACTGATCTCTGTTCAATTACTCAAAGTGCTAATTTGCAAATTACAAATTGTCTTCCTGACCTACTATTTCTTCATGCTAGTTTTCAATTTGATTGGGATAATGGAGAATGCGTGTGAGTAAAATGATGATTTTCCTTCTTGCATTTACTAAAGAAATATGGAAAAACTACCAGAACATTCAACAGTCATGTGAAATTGCTATTGCTGAAGCAACTCAACAGAGGGTAGATGTGGTAGCATCTTGGATTGTATCAGTGACATTTGCAATTGTGCTAGGTGTAGATGTTGGTAGTGGAGGGAGGCTTCAGTGGTTGCCTCTGTGACAAGAGGGACTGTCTTGTGTTCAGTTCCAGCCAGTTTCAATGGTCCCACCACAGGGCAGCTGAGTCCAGCAGCCAAGGTGGTAATGCCAATGCGATAAAATCTGTATAGCAGATGGGAGACAGGAATGAGAAAATATGTGTGAGAAAAAGCTCAATATACAATAAGGTGAATGGAGAAAGGAGAGGAGGAGCTTCAGACACTGGAGCAGAAGTTCTCCTGAAGCCCATGGAGAATATGATGAAGCTGTCTTGTCTCCCTGGTGTACCTGAAGGACCATGTTGCAGCTAATGTTCATAATGCAGCTCATTGAGGATCCTCTCACTGCAGCAGTTAGAAAACTTTCAGGCTGTTTGTTCCTCACATTCTGGCAATCGAGACTATCTGAAATGGGAATGCAAAACATCAGTTTTTCTACGCAGGATGAAAACAGTACAGTGATCTAAAGTGATGATGCTGAACATAGTCAAGAGGGATTGACTGGCAGGAATAAGACATCCCTCTCTGTATTCAGGGATTTGGAGAAGCACTTCCAACCTGAATGGGATCCACCTCTTCAGATGCCACAAATTAAGATAAAGCTGTGGTATTTATCACATACACAGATGTCCTATTGTACTTCAAAAAAATCCAAGAAAATATATTTCAGTGAGGAGAATTTTAGTCTCCTTTCTCAGATAATGAGAGACAGGACATGAGAAGATAGTCTCAAGTTCCTCCAGGGGAGGTTTCAATCAGATATCAGGGAGTTTCTTCACAGAGGGGGTGGCTAAATATTGGAAAGAATTGCCCAGGGAAATGATGGAGTCCCCATTCTGGAGGTATTTAAGAGACGTGGACATGGCACCAAAGAACATAGTTTAGTGATGGGATTCAGTAGGCCAAGTTGATGGTTGGGTTTGATGATGATTAATGTCTTTTCCAACCTTAATGATCCTATAATTCTATAGAACTACAATTTACACATATAATGTTGGCAATATTAATAGAAGGCTTTCATTAAATACATTTATTGGGAATGGAAATTAATTATAGTCATATTTTGATATCACTGTCTTAAACAGGGAAATCATCAGGACCACAGACACTGCTTATACCCATTCATTCTACTCTAGTGTATCTGCAGAGATGCACGAAAACTCACACTTGGAAGAAATTAATCTCTCAACAGTAGCTGTGCTAGGAAAAGGTAATTTGGCTATGTAATCAAACTGCAATGTGTTCAGTTAGCAGATGTGTGCAAATAAAGGGAAAACCAAATTTAGATTTTCTGGCAATTGCTCTTTTATATGCTTGCTTGTTTGTGAGGACTCCCTATGATTTCTTCTAATTTGCTTGGTGGTGATAACATGCGGCATGGTTTTGTAAACCTTCCGGCTGCAGCACTGTGGTTTGCCAACAGATGGCATGATGCATTTTCATTACTTTGTGTCATTCCAACAAGATGACTGCCTGTTCATCTCTGAGATAAAACTAACCACCACCCTAGGCTTCAGCTCTGCAAAGATTTAAGTGCTTGAATTTGAATACCAGTACCACTAAATCTCATTTTTCCTGCTGTGAAGGGCTCTATGTTTTCCACTGTGGTAAGAGAGAAGCTTTTGCTAGCTATATAATATCAAATTGTTTAAGTATATAATTACAGTGAGACAGAATATTCGTGAACTTTTATTGATCCTTCTCACTATGGTGTTGTCCAGAAAACATATCAAAATATATTCAATTTCATGTGAATATTGTCCTGGACGAACAGGTTATATTATTAACTAATACAACACTAAAAATATTCTGTCTGTTTCTTATATTCCTTTATTTACTTATAGCCTGGACAACTGAATAAAAGTTATTAACAGCAACCCGAGAAGTTTCATAAGGCTCTGAAATGTTTGCCTTGCCCTTTCAGAGAGGGCAAGGCAAGTCCTTTTTTTCAGTCCTTTTTTTTTTTTTTTTTTTTTTTGTCTGATGGCACAGAATAAGTTATAACATTACCTACCCTCACAGAGGGGAGTATTAAGTGTTAATACTGTAACTTAGTAGACTATGAAGACAGTGTTCTGTTTCAGTGCTTGGGTGATAGAGTAAATGTCAAATAGGAAACAGGCAATGAGATATGTCACCAAACTGAAGAAATGTCTGTAATGTGCTAAACAGAACTAGTAGAGACCACACTCTTGAAGGTCAGTGAAATCATAAACTGACTCCATTTTCACTTAAGGAAGAAAAACTTGTGACGGGCCAGGTCTTCCCAATTTCTTCTGTGCTTTTTATTAATCGTGACAGTAGTAACATTGATACATAATGCTGAAAACAAAGCTATCTGGATGTTAGACTGGCTAAGCTGAAGGTTTAACTGCTAAACCTTTTGTTACCACTTCCCAGAAATGAGTTTTTGCTGTTGATGTGTAATCTTTGTTCTTGATAGCTTTGTGTCTCAGCATAATTAAAAACATATTCTCTGTTTTGATGGCTTCCTACCTTGCTTTGAGACTTTTTGGTTTGTCAGGCTTAAGAACATTTTAAGTATTTCAGATTGGTTTTGAAATGTCCTGTTTCTCTGGTTAATGCCTTGCAGAAATGTAAGTGCATTACGTCAATAGAAATACCTTTATCAACAAAATCTATAATCTCATAAAAAATATTAAGTTAGTTTGATGAGATTTGTTTTATGTAAACCCACACAGACTGTTAGTAATTATATTGCCTTAGTTCACTTTTTGAATCCTATTTCAGCATGGCATTATTTTGCTTGGGATCAATACAGGGTTGATTTGGATCACCACGCAGAAAAGCACAAAGGAAAATGGGTCAAGGCCTAATCATTCCTCACAACCTCTTCTCCACCAATTACTTGAAGTGGAAAGCATATAGAGACCTATATAGAGAATTGCTTTCCACGTCAGTCGGATTTCAAGTCTGGATATGTTTTTGGAGAATATGTGATTTTTTCTTTTATTTTCATGTTTACTGCTCAGTCTTCAGTTCCTTCACTTGTAAGTGTGGTGCTTCTAAGAGGAAGAATGTATTAAATTCCTAAGAGATGAGAAGTCTGAGGCATTTCCATTGTTTGGACTTCACTATAATGACCCTTCTGAGCTACAAAGGCTATGTTCCAGAGGAAAGATATTCACTGGAAAGAGGAATATTATTCAATAGACAATAACGTTTAACAATGATTACTCTCTTATTTTCCACAGGCTTTAAGGATACCATGCTTACATGATGAAAGGGCAAGGAAAGGAAAAAAACAGGATCTTGCTCAATGAAATGGTGTCTATTAGAAGCAGGGGGATGTTGACAAATGCTTTAAAGATTTCAGGAAGAAAGATGGTCATTTCTGTGCTCTAACTGACAATGACTTTGTTGAGATGACATTTTGATTCAATAACTTTACTTCTCTATTTACAACTGACTTACAGGCCCATTTATTTTAGAAAAGCTACCATATCCAGCTGTGACATACTGTTATGTGCTACTGTTTCCCTTTACAAGAGGAGCTCTGCATTTGGCATACATTTACCTCTGTTAATGATGTCAAAAGTAACTAGGACAGTCAGCTTTCTTCATACTGTCTAGTATGATGCTGTGCTTTGGCTTTAGGAGAAAAGCAACATTGATAATGCACCCATATTTTAGATGTTGCTGAGCAGTTCTATACAGGGCCAAGGACATTATAGGTTTTCATCTTCTTCTACTGTCCTGCCAGTAGAGGTGTTGAAGGGAAAGGGTGCTGGGAAGTGTCAGAACCAGAACAGCTGATCTAAACTGGACAAAGGGATATTCCATACCCTTATTCCAAAACCTGTCTATGTAAAGCCCAGCTGCCTATTGGGTTAAACCGTAATAGGCTTGCATACTAAGTTCATTTCTTCCAAGTTCAGAATTACCTTCTGAATAGCATGTGAGTGGAAGGCAGGACACTGCAGGATGATAAACAAACATGATCTGATAATCCTTCACTTCTATTAATATATTTGATTTGGTGTCTTCACATCTGGGATTGTAAGAGTCCAAAACCTTTCTGAAGCAGAACCTTTAGGGTCAGCATGGAAAGCCATCATCACTGTCAACTCACCAAACAGAGGATATGAAGTGGACTGTTTTTTGGACTGCAGGATTGTAGTGTCACTTGAAACAGACCTCCTCGATATGAGGACTGAATGTAATATAGGGCATTCACAGAAAAGGACCATATACTCTAAAAGACATTCTGCATCTGTTCAGTCAGATGAGACCAGTCAATTTTCAGGTCTATTTACAAAGCCCCTTACAACTCTTCAGGAAGAGGTATACACTGTAATGTCATTTAAGATACTTTTATTACTTCTATATATTCAAATCTGCCATAAAACTGGTAGCTTCTACAATTACAATGATTATTTCTGTAACAACTTTTGTTAGTTTTTATAATTATGCTACACTGCTTACATTTTTATATTCTACTTTTTAGGGAATATGAATATTATTAAATACTGAATATAATAAAAGTGAGTCTTATTTTTAAAGCTTCCTGAACTTCTTATTTTGCATGCCTAATCTGTGACTGTGAGCCTCAGCAACAGTCACTATGTGCATAGCTCCTCCTGAACCACAGTGGAGCAACACAATCCATTGGAACCACACTGTACAAGACTGTCTTATTCTTTGTCTTCAACAAAGAAGTTCCTATCAATTTATGCTTCTTGCTATAAGAATACAAGAGTAATATGTCAGAGTTCAGGGTTCCTATCAGACTATGCTTGGACTTCTATACAGTACCAGTCACCATTTCTGTTTTTGATTGTTCCTAATCTCTGTCTTCCAGTGTTCTAAAGAATTCATACATCTTTATATCCATCAAAACTTTAAAGCTGAGCAATCTACCCATTTGCAGACAAACAACTCAAAAGACGCATACATGCATTTATTTTCTCAAGTGCCTCCAGGTGATTAAGCTTAAGGACAAATACTGCTCCTGTGAGCAGAATCCAGGGAGAATTTTGCCCACAGGAGCTTCAGGAATCTCTCCTTTCTCACTCTGCCGGAAGGTCCTCTGGTATGAAGGCCACAGCTGCTATCACAATGCTAAGCTTGAGGCAGTATAGTTATGTAAATTGTTGCTGCTTCTCTCTTATGTGATATTCAAGCAGCAGAATGCATGCTGCTTATTCCAGTTTTTCCAGATCAGTCACATCATACCAAGCTGCACTGGGAGCCACTGCCCCTTTCCCAGTTCTTCTGCATCACCACTCAGGTCTCCATGGTTCTGTGCAGCATAAAACCAAAAGTTCTCTTCCTCAGACTGGAATTATTCTCTCCCTTGCAAAAAGACTAATTGCCTCAATGCAGATTGAAGCACTGATTCTCAGCAAATGATTACTCACCTCAATGGCAGACTGACCTTTCCTTCATATAACTGAACATGGTAGTGGTGTGCAAAACGTGCCCTGACAACTATCTCCAACTTTATTCCTCCTAATTGAGCTATGTGTTTTACAGTAAAGTTTTCTTTTGATCACTCTTCCTGTAACTCGTGAAATCTTTCTGTTCTATAGTGGTTTCTGCTCAACAGGACTGGTATGCGATGCTTCCACTTCAGATCTTTCACATGTTTTCTTCATGTAAACTCAAGACAAACTGAATAAAAGAACATGAAAATGAAAAACAAAACAAACTTTTTTATTAATAAATTGACCATTTGCCAATTTGTTAATAAATAAGTCTATACAAAAGATGACCACCGTCAACCAGTATTTAAGCTAGTGTATGGTTTTAAGTCACCGTATTTCCAAACCTGATGCCAGGATCCTCAATACATTCCCTGCCATCAGGGTTCAAATAGCTAATGCCAACTGACTTACTAGTGGAGGATGTAATGAGGGGTGCCTCAGCTTGGAAAATGTCTGAAAACTGAAGTTCTAATCCCTAGTGTCACTTGAGCTAGATTAGATGGCATTACAGCCATGACGATGCTTGGCCACTTATTCTTGCAATTTTGACTTCTATTTATCAGCCTGCCCTTTCTGATTCCTTACAGATGAGTTTTTTCAAAGATTGATGTTCATCTTTCTGGAATAAACATTTCTTAGATTTACTTGAGGATTTGATATTTAAGTATCTGGGGACTTTTTAATAAAGTAAGATGTGTCTCAATATTGTAGATCTTAAATGCGGTAGCCAGTCTCAGAATTAAGGTTACTGAAGTAATGCTAGTAATTTGTGGAAACTGATTCATCTAAGTGCCCAGCCAAGAGGAGTTTAGATTGACAGGCTTCCATTCAGGGCTTTTGCTTGCCCCTTTGCCATGACCTCTCCTGCTGCTTTTATATGCACAGGAGTATTTAACAACGCTTGCTGGCATGGACATATCTAATCTTATTGCAGTTGGTGTTGATCTCACAAATAACTCTGTTGTGTTTCCAGGGAACAGATAATGGAATGAAGAAAAAAAACCCAAACCCATATTCTCATAGACATGAAAAGCTCAGCATAGAAATGTAGTTATAGAGCACAGAAAACAGCAGAGTGGCTCTGAGCAGAGAGATTACAAAAGAACTAATTTTCCAGAATGCCATTCCAAGCCCATGACCACAGCATTAGTAATGCTACAACAGTATGAAGTGCACCTGAGCCCTCTGCTCGTTAACCTTTTGGGTTAATGTGCTGCTTGCAAACATAAAGGGGCCGTCTGTGCAGCGTAGGAGAATGAGGGGGAATAAAGGGAACAAGCATGGGGGAGAATGAAAGGAGTGGGAATAACTCAAGGAAAGGACAGAGTCTTTTTGATTCTTGAAATGAACTGAGCATTGTCTTTCCCCCATACAGAACTGTAAAAAAAGCAGAATGAAATAAAGCATTCCGAAAGAGAAATTAATTCACACAGCTATGTCATCAAATCAACCACATCATTCTCTGATAAGGAAACTGCTAAACAGTAGAAATGTTTGATGTCAGGCTTTTCCAGATTCCAGGCCTGTTTGTCTTTATTTTCTCATCAGTGACCAAGGTAAGAGGACCAGATATCTCAATTGGTTTGCACGAGTACCAGTTTTTAATAGACTGGCCCAGTATTCAGAGATTTTTTTTTTTTATTATTAAAATGCAGAGACATTCTGTTGTTAATCTGATCCACATTCAGTGCAAAAATGGCTGATTCACAGACTCTGCTCCTCCTCCCCTGTATGTTACATCTACAGTAGATGATCAAATTCTCATTAACAAGGGAAGTGTACAGGCTGGCACCTGCAAAATGTTTTCAAATATGACTGCTTAATATCTCTTGGCAATGCTGGCATGTAAAAGGAAGCCAAATGATGGCATAGCCAAGGATGTGTTCCATGAGATCTCTATCTGCAGGCAATTTAACTTGGACACAAAAGACTTGGAATGCTTCTTCACTTTCCTTCGTTGCTGTGTACTCACTATTATTTCCCATTCTTATGCACCACTTGTTACCTGTTCACTGAGGCTTCTCTTCACCATTCCCTCTCAGTCTGTCATTTTCATCTTCCAGATGGAGAGGTTGGGCCCACTGCAAAACTAGACTCATGGATCGTATGAACAAAGAGATTGTTTTGGCTGTTGTTTCCTTTAGAGAACAGAAAATGTTCTGAAATTTGTGTGATTCAGTAGGCTTGATCTAAGACCAAAACTTTATCTCTTGGTCAAAGCTGAATTAGGCACAGCATGTGGTTTTCGGCTTCTGAGATGGTACCTTCTTAGAGAGAGACCTTAATATATTACAACCATTTTTTATTTCAGATATGTAGTAGTCTTAACTGACTTTTCTTATATCCTACTATTTATATTTGTATATAGTTTTCTTCACAATTTCAACAGTCTCTTGTCCTTTTATTTTTTATTCAAGTCAATGGCTGGAACATGCTATTTGATCACTTTCCATCCAAGAGATGGCAGCATTCAAAGAAAATGAGCACTGCGCTGTGCTATCAGCACAGTTGTGAAGCATCTTAGAGTTTTTGATCAACGTAAAACATAGCACATTTGCTTGAAATAGGACTTTGAAATTTTATCTATAAGTTCTAAACGAGATAGTAATACAAGCTTCTACAGCTCATTAATAATGGATTCAGTTATATCTTATTTATCTGCATAGGAATGTGGTAAATGAAATCAAAGCAGCATAGACATAACTCTTCCATTTTAAAAACTGCTAACACAGCTCCATGTACATGCAAGTCTTTCTTCCTGTGCATGCTTATTGCAGAAATATAATATGGTCTGCTGCTGTTTTCAAACTGCTACTGCACACACTGAACTTCAACTTAATACTACCATTATTTTTAGGATCACAAAGCTCCTTCCTGCAGCAGTTGTCACTTTGACAATTATTCATCTGTTTGATCTTACGTATCTTTTTCACTTAATTAGAAATTAGAGCCAATAAAGTCCTCCACATATGCTTTCAGTTGCATGCAAACTTACTTTGAGTGTTGAATTAGACAACTTGAATTGTATCAGTTATAATTTAGATGTGATAATTCAAGTACCACAGTCAAGAGACCTTGCATCTTTAGTCTTTGGCTTTATATAAAGATTTATAAGATGTTTGTTGTTGGGAGAACATTTCTCTTAACTTAGCTTTTTTTTTTTTTCCTGTAGTCTAGCATGGGAAATACAAATTACCTTTTGGAAACTGATGTTTTGTGGGTTTTTTTGCTGGCATTTCACTGCCAGAAAGACATCTAAACACATGAGTAACATTTTTTATTACTATTATTTATTTTCTTAGTGATTAGAAACAAAAACACAGGCCAACATTTTTCTCTGTCTCTTGTAAGAATGATAATGGATGGGATAATGTAATACGGCTGCACACTATGCCTTAACCATTTAGCATCATTAGAAACATCACTGCTAAGTTTCATATCCCTAGCTGTTGCCTTCCCTTTGAAGGACTGAAGTCTTTCATCTAAATATATGTAAGTAGTAATAAATCACAGACTGGCTTTTTGATTTGTGGACTTTGCTCTGATCTGCTCTGGTCCAATTCAGGCCAGCTATCTTCACTCTTTGCTGCATTCTGTTCCCCAGCACAGCAACAAGCTTAAACGGGTGTTTCATAGTTCTTTCCCACCAGGCAGCCACTGCAGTCCTAGATATCAAAACAAGGTAGTCTGGAAGGAGGCAGCGCTTCAGGCAGATGCAAGTCTACCTCTGAACTTCACAATATGTTTCATCCCTAATAACAGTTCCTACCTTAACCAACACATTGTACAATATGATTACAAAAGTACTGCAGGGATGGCAGATACTTCCCCACTTTTATTGACATGAAAGCTTTATTTTTAAAAAGCTGCAAGCTTTAGAATCAGAATTTTAGTGCTCTGATTAGTTCATATAAAATATATTTATATGTTTATGTTCCTTGTTGAAATAGCTACTGAAAAACATTCAGGTGAAATATCAGCCCTTGGCAGATAATCATTTAAGTAGGGCTGGTTTTGATTGCTTTCTTTTCTAGCAAGTCAGTACATTTTTTCAAGGAATGTAAACTTTCTTGTTAGAATTGCCTTTTTTTCTGAGAGCTTGGTGTTCAAGAAAAAAATAAAAAATGCTCATTCATCTAATTTTATGGATGGAATCTACAATGTTCACAGATCCCAAAATGTTATTATGAAAGTGTAAGAGAATTCTTTTTCTAGATTGAAAGCTCCTAAAAACAAATACTCCTATGAAAATCTTAGTTTAGTTTTCGTGGGGAAAATATATGATTACATAGCATCAAACAGTTCCTTGAAAATTAATAAAATAATTCAAAATCATATATATATATATATACACACACATATATTTAACATATTTTACATAATATGAATCAATGTTACTAATCTCATGACTTTGATAAGACCTGGCTCATAATTTCTGAAAGTTTAATGTTGACAGTGCAGTGAATTACAAACTATATGGACATTTAACAAAAATAAGTTCTAATAAGCTCAGCAAGACTGAATAGATTCTATATAAATCCCGCTTAATTTCTGATTAGGATACGATGATTGTTGATTTAGGATACGATGATTGTTGTGTTGAGGGATAGGATTTAGCTGGGGAGTATTGGTGATGGTTGGACTGGATGATCTTTTAGGTCTTTTCCAACCTTGATGATTCTGTGATTCTGTGATTCTGTGATGCATGATTAAATGCTTTGTTGCATAGATATAGACTGCTGAAACAGGACACTAAGTAGTATTTCAGCTCCTTGCATCAGTCAGCTCCATGTCCTCCAAGGATCTAAATAGAGAGATCTATAAACTTTATTTCTTTTCAAATCGGGCTCATAATAAACAGTGCTTTTCAGTTCCACTGAGCTCTTTTAGTCAACTGAGAAACAGACTTTATAAAGTTTGAAATTTCAGTATAAAATTAAAGGATAGATGTTTTTTTAAATTCTGGACTGCAACCTTATTTAGTTGCCAATCCATTTGGTTTTTGGAGTCTCTGTCAACTACATGCTTTATACTGCAGTTGACCTTATGCTACACAGTAAACTAATTGCCACTGCTTGCCATGTCAAAGAGTGAAATAAATGAAATCTGTTTTCTTGAAGGAAATAAATAAATAAATAAATAAATAATTTCCTTTTGTGTAGCTTATTTTAAGAGAAAATGTCCCCCATAAGCTTCACAAACATGTAACATTATCACATCAACCCTTATGTAAAAAAGCCTTTAACTCAACATATCAATGATTTTAAATCTTCTGAAGTGAAAGTTAAAACTATCTTGGTTATCCTGTGCTAGACAACCTGTTTAACCTGTCAACTGTCATACATAAAAGAGGGAACTGCAAGAATTCACTAGTGTATCGGTCAATGACAAACTTGCTATAGATTATTATTGTTGTTGTTATTATTATTGTTATTATTATTATTATTATTATTTTGTATAAATATTTTTAAGCCAAATTTGAAACATAGCAAAACAAACAAACAAACATGTTTATGCTATTGGTTTTCCTTGAAACTCAATACTGCTAAACACAAATTTTCAGTTTTCACTATATTGCCAGTCATGCTTGTTCGTTACAGCTCCCTTCCTTTTTCTGCTTTTTTTTTTTTTTAATATAAAACAACAGATTACTCAGATACCCCCTAAAGCTTTAAGTCAGTCTAACCATGTATTATAACCATGTAACCATTTTTCAAATTCCTCAGAACGCTGTTCTCCTGACACAGTTCTTTAGCATTACAGAATCCAAATGTGACAAGGAATAAAGCTCTTTGATGCAAAGAACTGATCCTGTAAAGAGATCCCCACTGGACAGATGGTTATTTTTAATAGTATGACCTAATTTCTGAGTAATGATCCAGGGATAGCACAAAGCCCCATGGAGGAACAGGCCTATCATTTTCAAGTAACGGGTGGGAACACTAAGCATCTCTAACAAACACTTGTTTGTCTGAGCTCAGTCTCTAAAGCAGAGCAGTTTTTATTATAGAATCATTATATAATGTTAAGCCAATCTAGCCATCTTTAGGAGTTTAAGGAAGCCTTCATAAAGTGTTGGTAACTACTGAGTTAATCCTTATTTCCTTAGCAATACTTTCTTGCTTGGATTTTCTTGCATCACATAAATGCTACTAAACCTGAGGACAATTGTACTTTGTTTTATTTTTCTCCCCTTTCCATATTTCTACAATGCTTATTCCCTCAGTTAGTCTTTCATTTTGTTTATTATTTGCAGAACTACTAAGATCAAGGCCTTATAACATATAAAATAGCTGAGAGTAGAATCCAGAGAATGAGTGTCAAGTGGATGGGGCCAGGACATTCACAGTTCTGCCCAGCTACAGGACAAGTGGCAGTGGGTGAAAACTGGAACACAAGAAGTTGCACGTGAACATAAGAAAAAAAGTATTTACTTTGAAGGTGACAGAATACTGGAATAGGCTGCCCAGAAAGGTTGTGGAGTCTTTTTCTCTGGAGATATTCAAGACCCACCTGGACACAACCTGTGCAACCTGTTGTAGGGAACCTTCTTTAGCAGAGAGTTAGACTGGGTGCTCTCCAGAGGTTCCTTCCAACCCCTACAATTATGTGATTCATAGTTTGCTGTGTATGAGCTAAAATGGAATTTTGTAGACCCCACTCTTGGCTGTAGAGTAAGTAAAATACTGTTTTACTATACCATGGTGCTTTATTGGGATAGGAGCTATTTCCCTTCCATAGTTTTGTAAGAATGAGCAGTAAGTGAAATTGTTTGCAAGTAAAGCCATGCCTCAGAGATTTTCCTATGAAAACTGTAAAGGATTTATTTTAATAGACACATTAATATTGAAGTTAGCTGTTATGATACTAACAGACATAACAACTAACACATTTTCAGAGGAAGAATAGAATCTGATGAGTCCAAAAAAAATTTTATTAGCCTACAGTCTGGAAGCGGGAAGTCTTCCTAGTCAACATGGTAAATACCTTTGAGCAAGTACTTTCATATTTATGTTTGTCTATTTCTGCTCTCATTTACATTTGTTTATTTTATCTAGATGGTAGAATCTTTAATCTGTTCTTCAATCTATTTTTAAACATGAAGTCGGAAAATTCAACTATTGGTGTCAAACAGCTATTTTGATATGTGTAATAATACACAAACCTTTGATTTCATTGAAATATTGTTCTGATTTGTGCTGAGACAGTGCTAATAGCACATAAATGTTTGGTGTTGCTGAGTGATGGGGACACAACCCAGGCTAGGCAGGCCTCTCACAGAGGAAGAGCTGCTGCCAATATGTCACAGCAGCAAGGAGTGGGGCAGAACCAGCAAAACAGGCCTGAGTTAGGCAAGAGGTTATCCTATATCACATCACATCACACCATGTGGAAGGCCATAAAGATTTGGGAAGTTGGCCACTGCCTGGGGATGGTCTAGGCATCCATCAGCAGGTGGTGAGGTGTTGAATTGCTAGCAAGCTGTCTGTTGGTGAGCAATTTGATTGTTAACTGGGTGTCAGTCAGCAGGTAATTGCAATGAGGATATACATGTATTGGTATCATCATGTGTTTTTATTTTATTTTATTATTTTATTTTATTTTATTTTATTTTATTTTTCTGTGTTATTAAATATTTTTTATCTCAAATGTTCTGTTTTGTTTACAATTCTCTCCCTTGCCCCTCTTTGTAGTGGGGTAGGAAGAAAAAGGCTGTGGTGCTGCCAGATCTCTTTAATCATTTTTTTGTGAAAAATTAATATAAATTAATACAATGGATGTATGGCTTCCACAGACACTTGAATTTTTCTGTTATCATGTTGAATAAATGCAAGTCACTTGCATGATGTTTTTTCAGATAATAATACAGCTCAGTCATTAACTGTGGGTGGTCTTTCCAATATCTAAGTGTAATTTGTTTTTACCAGCTTGAAACGTTGTCTTCTAGTTCGTGATTTTTCTTTATACATATTATTATTATTTGATTTATATAGCATTGCTCACTATGTGCTCATGGTGTGCTTCAAAAAATTCGACAGAGTCAAACTAAAAGGCAAGAAACTTCAATTATTCATAAATAAGAAAGCAGTTTAGTGAAGGATCCAGAAAGGGAAATGAATACCAGCATGATTCCCATGGGTGTAGATTTACAGGCAAAGTTCAGAAATATTTTATCTGCAGAAATGTTGATCATCCAATCCTACAGAAACAGCAAATGTTCAGCAAAGCACAAACTATAACATATAAATGACAATAATCAGATATTAGAGGAGGAGAAAAACTGTATCAAAGTGTAGATAATGTAAGGGGAAAAAAAAAAACATTTGCAAATATACTCAAGTAATTACAGTAAAATCAATGATGCTGAGACCTGAGGGGTGGATTGGTTGCTTTGAATGTAAAGTTCACTTTCAGTAGTAGCATTTGCAGTGTAGCATGTGGAAAATAAATAAATAAATAAATAAATAAAAAGAACATCTTGTCAACCTGAACATCTAGTTCAACCCAGTGATAAAGGAAAATTCAAGAATTTTCTCAGAAATACCTTCCCTCAATTACCTATCATTTTCCATGTTTAAATGGATCATTTCAATTTCCAAGTGGAATGTTTTGAAATTAAAACAAACTCTTTGGATTTCTTAATTAATAAATGTTGAGATCACATTAAATGCAGCACTGCTTTGCCAGTAGGTTCTCTTAACTTAAAATGACTTTTCCAAAAATTTGAGATATTCATTAAAAAAGTAATCTAAAATTAACTAAGCATTTCTAAAGCGTGGATTTCAGCGGTCCGCTGCTCATTTTTACCATGATGCATAAAAGCTGTATTATCTGGCCTGATAACCCACATGTGCATCACTTTTGACAAAGAGCCAATTTTTTAACCATTTCACATAGTTATTTTTTGTGAACCTTGACCTGTTTTTGCCTTGCACCTGCCTTAACTGTAAGTTTGTCTGTCCTGTTCTACTTTCATCTTAAATTGTAAATGATGCCTGATTGCAAATGGTTGTTATATCTGGGTCAGATATTGTGGGTTTTATGTCACAAATATACAGATAAGAATAATCATTAATTATAGCTTTAATGAATACATTTGTTTGATATGCAAAGCTTGGTAAGATGGTATACTGTGAAGTATTTTTAATTCACTGTTATCTATTTTTGTCTCTCCTAAGCATCTCGCTCCATCAAGGGTGCTTAAAATGCTCCTGGAGCAGCATTTCAAATATCTTTCTAAGACAGAGATAAAATATGTTGCATCCCTATAAAGAATGCTCCTCTTCCTTTTGTTTTAAAAAGACGAGCTAAATCACAATGCCCCGACTGTGATAATCGTTCCATGATAATAAACATACACACACAAAAGAGGAAGCAACAAAAAAAAGCTCTTAGTAAGAGTGATATGAAGACAAACAGCGAGCAATGACCATTTGTCTTGACAACAGGATAACAGAACACAGAGCACATATTTGATATGTAAAACATTATCTATTAAACACACTTCTTTGCATGGCCTGAAGCATTCATTGTTCATTTTGTCAAAATATTTTAAATATACATGAAACCCTAACTTGAATTATTTTTTATTCACTTGGATTTTCTTGATACAAATTTTCTGTTTGAACTAGGGTTCTGATAAAACCAGTTTTTTAAATCAAATACTAACTGGTATTTTTTATTATAAAGTATACATTGAATATTAATACTTTGTGAATGTATTTGACTAGCTTTCCAGAAAGGTTTAGTGCTTTGATAATTTTTAGAAGTGTTCCTTGGAAACAGTAATGTTTTTGATTGCCTGAATTCTTTTAATCTTGTTCTTTTTGTATTTGGCAAGGAGAGAGGATGCGGTTTCCCATTCTGTGGTTCCACATAGTGAGTAGATTAATTTTAAATAAAAAATCACTGTTACGTAGGTAGTGGGAGTAAACAACAGAGCTGGTAGGTCACAAAGAAATGTTCCATGTGCGATTTGTCTTTGTTTCATTCCACTGTTGAAGAAGCAGACAGACTATCTGCTTATTTGAAATTTTCTGGCTCATGTTATTTTCTCTCTTCATGCTTGGACTATGCATAGCTTTAGGAAGATTTAGTTTAAGTGGCTATCTGGTATAAATACTTTGGGGATGAGATTATTGGCTGAATTTGAAGGTGGCTGCAATTTACACTGTCGACTGTAACATTCCCATGCTGGGACATTCATACAAATGATAAACAGTCAATTCTCAACCAAAGCATACTTGGGGTTTTAAAATAAGTGGTGCAGAGCTGAGTCACTTCAAAATACTACCACTGATGATATTTTTAGAGTGTAGCAAATTCCTTGACTGCAATCTAACCAATTCTAGCTGTCTGAACTGATAGCCTGTCTTACCATATCCCTTTTAGTACACAGGTGTTGTACTGAGCCATTCTCCAGCTGTAACAGGAATTCAGAGGAGAGCATATTAAAAAGGTCCATTGCATGAACACCAGTCATGTACTACCAAACCAATGTCAAGAAAAATATATAAATATATTTTTTTCTGTAATTGACTAAAAATTGAATTATAATCTTAACTGGTTGACTATAACTATGTTGGGAAAGGATGTAGTCTGTATAGCAAGATTTCAATAACTGTAAAATGGAGACATAGATAAAAAGCAGAGGAGAGTCCTAGATTTTCGTTTTTACAAGAAAGACTTCTACAAACTTACGATAAAATATACTTATTGTCATCATATAGCTATGCTTGTAGGGATGAGGAATGGTGACTGAGGAACCACTGAGAGTGCTGTTGGCTCACCTCAGGGAAAGATCAGGACACAGCAGAGCCTTTACAGAGTGGGAGGAAGAGCATCACCTATCAGGAAGAACAAGGGAGGGTTACTTTAAACAAATATAACTCTGTGACCCAAAGACATTACTGGAGTGATTGGGATTTTTCCAGGCTGTGTAAAATCTCCAGAAAGCTTGAGTTAGGTGTTAGTTACTTGTGCATATAGGTCTAAACTAAGCTGAGCTCAACCTGGATCTAATTCTCTTTAATTGCTAATTTGTATATAATTTTCACAAGCCTCACTTTCATTCCCTCTATATATGAGTCTCACTGGGAAACATTATATTAAAATCACCCTGTTTTTCTTAACAATTTGAAAATCTTCCAGTAACAATTACATTATCCTAACAATTTTTCCCTATATCTTGTATAAGTAACTTATCAACAGTTTCTGCTACTACACATGAAATAAATCAAAGATACAAAAAAAAAAAAAAAAAGTCTCTGTTGGATTTTAAGCAATCCATCGTGTCTTGTTGTGTTGAGTATGGGAAGTTAGAAAATGCCTGTTGCTAACAACAGGCAAGCTGAGTCTAAGCTATCCCCCCACCCACTCCTGCCTCTCACTTTTCTATCGCATCTAATAGCATAACTTTTTGACCATAACTATTTCTGCTTCAGATAACTCAATTTTTCATATCCAATATAATTATTACTGGGGGATACAAGAGGGGAAAGGTATTCTATATAATTTTCTGTGACTGTCTCATCTAGAATGTGTACCTCTGCCTGCCCCAAGCACAATACTACACATTTTATTTGTGCCACCATACTGGTCATAGGACAGAAAAAGGATCATTTTTTTCATAGCTCCCTCATCTGTAAGCATGGTATATAAATCACTGCAGTGTTGCTAACAGCGTGTGACTGACAATCTTGCTTGATAGACAACCTGTGATCCTTTCAGCCTTTTACTAATAAGCTCATTAGGATAGAAGAGCTGAAAATACTTTCTAGGATATAGCAATGAACCTTAGTAAATTCAGTGCATGTCTGATCACTCAAACTTTAGAGAATCAATCTCTCTTCAATCAAAACTTTGTCAGGTTCTGCTGAATGTCTTCTGAAGGTTACCATGTTTTTCTCACCTTTTTTTTTTTTTTTTAATACAGGTTTCTCAGCAAATCCAACAAGCCTTCCAAAGTAAGGTAGGTCAAAACAACAACAACAAATACTCTGTAATAGCACTGAGTAAATAACTTTTGCAGAATTCTCACTATCATAACAAGAAAAATAGCATATCAATTCTATTTCTGCACTAATTAATATATTCAAATGACTAGTGGCTGAAAGCTTACTGACAGCAAAACTTATGTGACAAACTGATAATGTGTTCCTTGGAATGGGGCAGATAGGGAGTTTTATTCTTATGCCATAGCATATCACTGAGCCAAACTGCATAACTGCAGTATGTGGAACTGTAGTCTTTATTTCATATGCTAAGCATCTGTGTCATGCTTCTTCATGTGGTTGAACACTTACTATCTTCCTTGTAATCTGCAACATATAGTTTGTTCTGCTACTCAAAGAATATACCATAGATATAGACCTCTTATCCGATAAATTAAAATCAGCATAAATAAAATGCAAAAATGCATTAAAAAATTCTGGTTTACCTATTCCTCCATTTTGTCTTTCAGTATTTTTTTTGGTCTGTTCCATACTTCCATCCCTCTGTTTCTTTTTGATTTATTCTCTTTTTTTTTCCCACAGTGTATGTCTATTTTGCCAGTCTTTTTCTGTAAATGCTTATGCTCTTCTTTTCTTTATATCTCCTTTATTTTAATAATTCATCTTCTCCCATTTCATCCTCAAGTTTTTTCTGTCTTTGATATCTTCCATATTTCTGCAACTCTCTTTTTTTTTTTTTTTTTTTTTTCCCTACTTTTGGGTTTCCATAAAAGTATATTTTTGTCTTTTGTGCTGAATTTTCCATTTTATTCTACCTGGGTTCTTCAGCATTCTGAAATTTTCTCTTTCTTTTAGACTATTTCACTTTCTCTGACCACTTCTGATTCTTTCTAGCATTAAACATCTCTCTTCTATCCCTGCTTTACCCTACCTCTGAAGTTTGTCTTCCTTCAGTCACAATGGGAGGTGGAACTGAATAATGACTGCAAGAAACAAAACAGAAGCCACAGTTTTTTGTAATAAAGCTACAAAGCTGTAGTATGTTGATACAAAGGAACAACATCAAACAGTCCATAAGTAGCACTAACAATCAATACAAGTAGTGAAAGCAAAGAACTAGACTGTTGCCGGTCTCAGGCAATGCCTACATATGACATGACTAGGCTGAAACATCTTGATGACCAAGATGTCTATACTCTGCCCTTCTTCCCTTCCCTTCCCTTCCCTTCCCTTCCCTTCCCTTCCCTTCCCTTCCCTTCCCTTCCCTTCCCTTCCCTTCCCTTCCCTTTCCTCTCCTTCTCCTATTTCTTTCCCAGTCCCTTCTTACTTCGAAGAGCCTGTTAAGGATCAATAGCTTTAAGTGCTGTTTCTTTCAACTACATCACTAGAAGGGCACATTCATGCCATTCCTTTCTGTAAAAGCATGAGATAAAGATAACCTACTGTGGCACCTTATCTGAGATAGGTAGAGACAGGGCACAAAAAATCATAGTGAGCAATGCAGAATGTCATTGCTGTAAAAATCTTCTCAACTCTAAATGCAAAATCTTCCATAAATATCAGCTGAGGCAGCTACATGTTCTGATCTCAGGACCTTCCTCTTCTCACTGAATGCCTTGGTTGCTGAGATATGACCTCTGCACCTTCTAAGCTTAGTTTCTGCCTGATAGGCTTTCAATTCTTGCTGACACAGTGGCCCAGTTTTAGTGTCATCACCAGAAATATTAAAGAAATATTAAATACTTATTCTACAGTCATGTGGATTGGGAGCAAAAGGGGAGATCTAATTGCTCTTAGAGCATGGCTAGAACAAGTGCAAGAATGAGCATTTTTTTCTGTTCTTTTACACCTCCTTATGTCAAGGAAAATGCCAGTCAAAAAAATCACCACCTTATCACTCAGTCACTCATCTATGCTGCTAAGACAATCACCTAAGTCCTTGCTGCCTAAGAGAAAGATTCAGATATTTCCTTTGGTCTGAAATGCAAAAAGAAGGGGACAATCTAAGTCTTTTAAAAAGCTTGCTCTCTGGGTAGAGAGGGGAATTTACTCTTAGCACAACTCACCAGATAACCATGGAGCACCAGAGAGCCTGAAGGCAGCTAATTGGTAGCAGCAAATCCAATGCTGTGCTTCATAAGAGAAAGTTTGGACAGAGCTCTTACCATTTATTTTTGGCTACCGAAAAGATCTAGTCACCCATTTTTGAGACTGAAATTTTTCTTTTTTCTTTCAAATAATCTCACTCATTGCCCTATTGCATAGAATCACACCATCTCTGAAATGTTGAATTACTGTATTCATTATTTTTACACTGTGAGGCACATAAGCTGGAGCAGCCTGTGTAAGTTATCTAGATATTATCCTACCTCATGAATGGATCAATTTATGTTAAGGTTAAAGGGACTCTCAAAAATATCTGCAGTCATTAAAAATTTAAGTATTTTAAGAAACTGCTTAGATGAGAGATGCTCACTTGGCTTAGTGAGAATGCAAATTGTTTGTTGCAGCTACGTAACCTTTACATGTATGTATTTTATAAAATGACTGCTGCTAATTAGATAAGAAGTGAGGATGATGGAACAGAGAAAAATGAAACTTATTCCTAGCTCAGTTATGCACTTACCTACATGAAATGATTGTTCTTGGTAGATGCATGAAATTATTAATTATTGTGCTTCATCTTCATTCTTAATTTGAAGTCTGTGATTGAGGCACATTTAATTTTTGTTAATTATTAATAACAAGTATTCCTTTGATGTGGAGATTATACGGCATCCTATTTTGCCAAAATATAAATCGAATTTAATTTAAAAACTTGTGATTAATCATGTAGTTTTAGAATGCAGTAGTGCATTTCCCTTCAGTGCACAATTTTATCATCAGTATATAAGTACTAATTATACTTAACTAAAATCTAGATACTGTAATTGCATGCACAAAGTGCAAATAAGTTACTGATAAAATCTCTTACAGGTCATACAAAACCGATCTTATACCAATTAACCAAAGCTCACAAATTACAGGCTGAGGAAATAGTTTGATTTGGATGATAAAATAGGATTAAAGATGAGGAAGAAGCAGAAATAAACACAATTTTTGCAATTTGAATGGTACTATCCTCATTCTGATAAATGGCACAGCAATTAAAGAAGAGATGGTCCCACACACATCCAATTTCATAGCAGGAACGTTTACAGACTGACAAAGTCATGAAGGAAAACAGGAAGTTATTAAGAAAAGCTTCCATCTCTCTAAGTCATGGCACATGTGAATCTGGGCATAAAATTAAAGTAGCCATTTGAGAGTCTGTGGGTCAAGATTAGCAGGCACAACAATATGACAATGTTGTGATGCTTGTCCTCTGTAGACTGCCTAATCCAGGAGCAGATGCACGTGAAGCCTTCCTCATACAACTGGAGAAAGCCTCACATTCAGAGGTCCCAGTCTTCATGGTGGATTTTAACTATTCTAATATCTGTTGGAGGGAAAAAACAGAACAGCAGAACAGAGGAAGCTTCTGGAAGGCACTGGGAACAACTTTGTGACACAGGTGATCAAGAAACAAGTAAGGGCAAAAGCTCTACAAGACCTTATTCTCCCAAATAAGGGAGAACTCATCAGAAATGTGATGATCAGAGGAAACCTTGCCACAGTGACCATGGGATAGTGGAGTTCAGAATCCTGGAAGGAGAGAGTAAGGTAAAAAGCTGGTTACAACCCTGCATTTCAGGAGAAATATCTTCAGGAATCCATCTGGAGGAATCTCATGGTGTACAGCCCTGGAGAGAAGAGTGTAGGTATCCAGGAGTCTTGTCTAATTTTCCAGGACAACCTCCTCTAAGTTGACAAATGGTTTATCCCAGCATCAGAAAATTAAGCAAAAGCAGCAGGAAGCCTGTAGGCATGATCTTCTGACTAAACTCAGAGATAAAAAGGAAGAACACAAGATATGGAAGCTAGATAGGTTATCTGGGAGGAGTACAGAGAAATCAGAGCTCAGGGATGGTGTTAGTAAAGCCAAGGATAATCTGGCATTGAATCTGGAAATGTACATGAAGGGCAAGCACAACAGCATCTCTATATACAACAGCAGCAACTGTTAGAGAGCCCAGATAACTACCTATGTTGTAATTCAAACCTTGACTGAATGCATTCCTGAGGAACCTGTTCCAGTTTACCCTACTTGAGCAGAAAAGTGGACTAACAATCTCTAGATGAGCCTTTCAGCCTCAGCATTTCTGTGATTCTGTTGTTCCATAGTAAGAACTGAAATAGATGACCAGTCTAGACTGTGTGACTTAGTTTCATACTAAGAATTCAATATAAGCCAAGAATGGATATTTACTTCGCTTTAAAAAGCTGTTTTTAAAATTTTGCAGAAAAGTTTGCCTAATGAATCTAATCTGTATTCTTACAGTGAGGGAATTGATCATGTTAATAATGGTATCAATCCTGAAACCTGAAACATCTGTGCAAGTTAGCTGCTAAAAAACTAGACAAAAATGGATAACTGTTGCCTGTTGGCCTGTGAACCTGCTTTGCACATTCACAACACCCAATGAAATCACACAAGACTATGTAAATAACACATTCCTAGTTCAGCCATCTGGTCTCAAACTGCTGCCTGTGTGTTTGCTGACATGGGGTACCAGCACATGGAAGACTGACTGATATTTATAAAATATTTTTCTCCAGTAAGTCTTGCTATAATTACAGTAATATATACAAGAGATAAATCAGAGTCAACTCTGCCATTTTCTAATATCCATGTCCTAATTACTGGAAATATAATTGCATTATTTTAGCATAGATAGATGTGGGTATTGTTCACATATCAAATAAATTAAACAACATTATTTACTTAAGAGTAATAAATATTTGAGCATTTTATCTTTTAATGTTACTGTAACACTAATATATTCTGAGGTGCTGCAGAAAAATGATGAGAAAGATTTATCAATAAATTGAGATTAATTTCTCCATTTATAGATATTTTCAAATGCCAGATATGAGTTCTCAAAAAGAAAAGTCATCTGTAGAAAAGAAATGTTTATGAGAAATAAGTGAAATCACAATAATTACTAAGAGCTGCTGACAGTGTAATGAGCGCCATGTAAAAATAATAAAGGGATATGAGATTCCATTGCACAAAAAAACAGGATTCTCTGCAGCTCTAGAAATTCTATTTTCATACTACAGAAACTGACATATGATTGATGCCCCAGTTTGGTAAGAAAATACATTTGGATCAGTAGTAGTCATGGTTTTGTTGTTGTTATTGTTTAACTCAGCAACTACTAAAGTGTCTAAGTATGCATCTCTGGTAAGAACTGATTGGTGCAGTAAAAAAGCATACATATCCACAAATATTTTTTTTAAATAAAAATTATGTGGGACAGAGGGAAAACATCTATTAAAAGATAAAATAGTGGGGTTGATTCTGAATGAAGGAATTTTCAAAAGATAAATAGAAATTTGAGTGCTACCAAATGTAGACACTAACAATGTGATAAGACCATTGTTTTCATAAGAGACTCATACCTTACAGTGACACTGAGTTTATTAGGTGTAAAAAGAATTTGGGCTAGACTTCCTCAGAAAATATCACTTTTAAAATGGTGGTAGACTTAGTAAAGTAACTGAAAAAGTAAATATTTTTTAAAAATTGTAATTATGATGAATGAATTACTCTTCTCACAGCAACTGATTTAAGTTAGAGCCTATTTAAGGTAGCGGAATTGTACCCAGTTACTGACACTACCCAAATATACACCCAAAATTTTAAAATGTTTGGGAGTTAATTTTCATGCAGATTTTATCTTTCTTCATTGTTTTAATAAATAGTCTCTTTATGCAAGCAAACTGAAGAAAAGAGAAAAAAAAATCACAAAAACAGTATACATAACAATAATATGGAGCTTTTTTTTTGTTTGTTTGTTTTGTTTTGTTTTAAATCCAGTGGGATCATGTGAAGTATCACATGAAGGAAGTAGAGTCTCTTGTTTACAACTTCCAAATGATGTCCATGCAATTTACATTTATAAAATCTCTCTGTTGAAATAAAAGTCTACAGAGAATGTTTTAAATACAAACAGAGGAAATCTAGAGTTAATGATTCATCACTGATGCTGTTCTGGATGGATTCCCCTGTGCCTAGGTGTTGATGCAGCCTCAGTAACTCTCGCAACATTGCTTGTTTTCTGAGTTCATGCAAAGTGAAAACACAAGGGGATAAGTTAAGAACATGGGGACATTCTTGCTCAGAATTTCTGTGCTTTAGTTGCCTTAAATGACAGCCATGACAATATACAAACAGTTTAACACTGTCAGCATGGGATTTGGGCAGCAGGTTTAGTTTACTGTTGACAAATATAGTACTTGAGCTTGAACCTATCCTGGGATGAAACATGGTATAAAAGAAGGTTGATGACTAGAAGTTCTGAATAATTCATTGCCTGTGCTCTCTTTTCAGTAATCTAGTAAGTCCCATTTTAGATCAAACTTCCTGGTATGGCAAGATATTGTCATCTAGGATGACTGGAAACATTTTTGCTACTCTCTTAGTTTGAATTGAGCTCTAAAGAGAAGTTCAAAGGGGAAGAACTGACAAGGATTTTTTCTCATAATAATCCTAGCAGTATGAAATCCATGTAGTTGGCCAGAGGAGAAAGGAAATAAGCTTTATTTTATACCAAAAAGACTAGAAACATTTTGTATGATTTTTTTTTCTTTTTTTTTTCTTTTTTTTTTCTGTACTCATCAAAAGCATCACTGGGGAGAAACTGCATTGCATGGATGGGACAGAACTCTGACACTGCACAAATGTCTGCATCCTGTGACAGTCAAATGCACTTAACACACAACTTAGAGGTTTAGGTATCAGTACATCACGGTGATAAACTCAAGCATGGAACCAGGTGATTTCAGAGAAAGGATATTTTTCATTAAAATATGGGGACAGACATATTAGCTTCAACCAAAAGAAATTATCAGACTGAAATAGCTCTAGAAGGACAATATCTGGCATAAAATATGTTTGCGTAAAGTACTGCATGATTCATTATACTTATTCAGTAAAATCATGCCTCTGTTTAAATAAAACTTAACTACATGGCAGAATGCTGTCAACTAAAATGATGGGATTTTTTTCTACTTGTTGCAGTCAAAATTACCTCATGAAAGAAATTCAAAAGGCTGACATTAGTGAGAACATTCTCTGAAACTGATGTTGCATACAACTCTTATAGGATATTTAGAAGGCTGGTCTACTGAAAAGCAGAAAGGCTTTAATTTATTTTCTAAAAATATCAGTAGTTAATTCTTCCTAGGATTCAGCTCAACTTTTCAATTACTTTGAAAGCTTAAGAACTTTAACCAAGTTGCATAGCAGTAATTCACAGAGAAAGGCAGAAAATCATCATTAAATCCCTTCTATAAGACATTTTAAATATAGTAGAGCTAAAATGAGGACTAAAATTATTGAAATTCTAATGCATATGAAAAAAATAAATGAACCTTAGAATAAACACAAACGGGGTAATTAGCACCTTTTTTTTTCTGTGGAAACAAAAGTAAGATAGATGTACATTCAAAAAGAGGATACATATTCTACCATTGCTTGGGATCCGCCTGCTGATTTTTGGGAAGAAATCCATCTGATCATGAGTGAACAACTTGTCAGGCTGCAAGGAAGAAAAAGGGCAGTTAACTTCAAACAGTAGGTATCCTAGCCATTACCATGTGTTTTAGAGATGATAAATGTGTGAGATTCACATGCAAGTGTTGAGAACAGTGGAATGCAATTAACGGATATCCATAAAGCACTCCAGCAAAAAATCCCATTCTGCACTTTTACACCTGTTGGACACTATTATACTGAAACTCATTTGCCACTAGAGTGTTGATCAAGTGCACAGCAGAGGCTTGGAAAATGTGTTTCTGTTATCTCCACGTTAGTGACAAGACCATGCAAATGGGAGGTAGGCATCTGTGAAATACTCAACATCTGCTGCCTTCCAGAAAAACAACTGGTTGTTTTAAATTTTTGATAGACTTACTCTGTGCCCACATAATGATGTATGAATGATTAACCATGTATGAAAATATTTACCAGAGCACAGTGAATCGCTGAAGAAAAAACAGAGCTAATTCTAAAAGACACAGTTTTGCAAGTAAACAAATGTGAATGATAGCTTTCAAAATTTCTCATGTACTACAGAATTCCACAATCTCTGTCCTAAATATACGTGGCCTCTATTCTACATGCCTTTGTGTCTATTTACTGAATTCAGTAGCAAAGTCACAATAATAAAATCCACAACTAGCTCACAATGAAAAGTGCTTCTGCAAGATGCCAAAATCTTCAGCAAATCCTGGCAGCCTGTACCCTGTGTAAAGTGTGACAAGGCTAGCCTGTCGCTCCTAGGCAAAATAGTTGAAAATGGGCAACTAGACTAGAAAGAAAATTTGTTCTCAATTACTTATAAATCACTCCTGTGTGCATCTTGACTTCTTACTTTGACCTTGAGTGTTTGTGCTCACATTTGCTTTAGAAAACTTTTTCAGTATTTGATGTACTCTACACCTGTTCATATGTTTGTATTCAACAGCTTTCACACAAAGCATCTTCCGTGAGGCTTTTTAGGAAATAATGAAGCTAACATCTGTTATATTCTTGCCCTCTAGTTAAAAAAATGGATTATTTTAGACCTGCTTACTATTTCATGTATGACATGCATGTAATTTTACAGCAACCATCATCTCAAACACTGTTTGGAAGGAAAAATTTGACCTTAATTGGTTCAAGCCAGAGAGATCCGTTCTACAGGCAGGAGATGAAATGAACAATTTATTATCTTCTGCAGGCTGGACACAGAGTGATGTGTGTTAGACTGTCAGACATGAAAGTTAGTCATAGTTAGAATGGAGAGCGGTAACCATAAAGATGATTACTAATGTTCAGAATTCAGGTGATGACATTGTCCTAGGGAAACTGGGAGAAATCTTGCCTTTATTAGTATCAGTGGGAAAACTCCCCTTGGCTGCAATATGCTTGCTTTTATCTGTTGCCTCCTGATAAAAAGAGCTCTTTCTGGGCTCTCTAATTGTGTTTTCAGAAGCTCCTAGAGTTATTTGTGTTATTTTTATTCTCAAATACTCTGGAAAAAAAAACAAAAAACAAAACAAAAAAAAAAAACACATTTGTCTAATAATAAGTAGAATTTATTCATTTTTTTTGCCTGTCATGTATTTAAAAACTTCACCTGGAGTGAACAGCTGGGATTCTTAGCAACATTGTTTTAAAGATGCAATAAAATCCCCAAAGCACAGGGTTTCATGCTCCCAGCTCCCCTCCCCTTAACTGCCCCCCAAAGCTCACTTGTTTATAACGTGGCTATACTTTCTACTTTCTTACCCACCATCAAATAAAAAGGTGCTATAAATTTTACTGTAATGCTTCTAAACCTGACACTGCAATATGTAAGGCACCCTCATAGTACTCTACTTTATATATTATTTTTATGATGAAAATTAAGGACTTTATGAGGCTGTAATTTCTGACATTACCATCTATTCCTAGGAACTTAGTGTTATCCCTGACACACTGAGAAGCTGCAGCTTTTCAAGGTCAACAGAATATCTTATATTAGGTAGGACACGGTAAAGGAAAAAAAAAAAAACTGCTCCGCCCTCTTCCCTATTTGGAAATATTTTCTTTATAAAAAGGCAAACAAATAAAAGTGAAGATGGCATGTATTTATGGACTCCAATCCTAGAAGACCAGGAGCAATGCTATACCTGGATAGAGCTTCTCTGAAGCAATAGGTCACCGAAGCTAATTTATGTTGAAAGGGGATAACAAAGACAGCACTGTGGGAGAGAGGGTCACCCAAAGCATGTCACCTCCAAGTATACAGAATAGGTAGTATTCAGCAGGCTGGAAATGTGCACCCATTCCCCTGGTATAGCTGTTCAACACTTGAACTCACAAGGCAATCTGTGCCTGAAATGCTTTCCCATCTCATCCTAACTTTCCTGCATATTGCAGGATCCCCTATGAAAGCAGGATGTCAGTAACAGAAATAGTAGTAATCTTTGAAAAAAATTCCATGCTAGAGAGATCGTTATTGTCTTGCAGTCTAAACTAATGCCACTCCACTGGAAAACTACAATTGGTGCTAAAGTCTCCTAAAAATATATAACTCTGTCATTTTGATTTATGGGACTCATTTAGCCCTTTATATATATATATATATAGGTTCAATAATCATACTGCTTAAATTTCAATACTTTTTGCTATCAGCCCATCTTGACTGATAAGTAACAGGACATAACAGAAACTGGTGTTTCTTTCAATGAATGCTAGACTTAAAAATACACATATAACTCAAACAACCAGGCCTCAGGTTCTTGCCACCTATTCATTCTATTAAAGGAAAGTAATAATTTATACAACACGGAAAATACCACTCAACAGATTCCTACAGTTGCTCCAGGCTACAATATTTTATCAGCAAAAACGTTGCAATTCCAATTGTGTGTGCATATGTATATGCATAAATAGAACAGAAGCTGCAGTCAGCACAATTTTCTCTGTTATTCTTGCAGTGGAAAAAAACCAAAATCTTCCACAGTGAAAAGACGGTATTCAATCAATAGAAAATAATTTGGCTATCTAAATTTACTCTAATACTCACCAGTCACTAAGGAAGTGAGACCTCACTAATAAGGACTAGTGGTAGGTTTTGGTAAAGTAGTAATTTTCATTTGAGAAATACAAAAGACAAATTCCCTCAATATCGTTGAAATCTATGTGTCTTTGGCTTTTTTTGATTGGTTGGTTGGTTTAGTTTGGTTGTTTCTTTGTTGTTCTTGTTGTTTTAATTAGAATTGGAAAGAATGCAAGCATATTTGATACAAATAGTAAATATTTCATAAAGATTGTATGAAAACTGCTATTTCTAATGCCTAAGATCAGTGTTTCTAATTTTTCATGTTTGTCCTAGAGCTGTTTCCAATTTTTTTTTTTATTTGCTCAAACAGCAACAAGAATGAAAGTAAGACAATGACACATTAACAACCTTATAAGTGTACTACACCTCTGAGTTTTGACTTCTGTCAGAACATAGACCATTTGCTCTTTTACTGACAGCTCAAATAATTTTGAGCAAGGTCTCCCACCTCCATTATTTGCAAAGGTCAAGTTGTGTTATTTCTTCATTGAAACTGAATTCTGAGGCAGATTTTTATCCTGCATAGAAAAAATATATATATAACATAGAAGCTATACAAAGTATACTTCTACTCAGCATAGAATTGCAGTTGGGAAATTCATATTCCATGAATTTCAGGAGCGCTTTCCAGATCCGGAGAAACTTGTGGGCTGCCTGTCATACTGTCTCTGTGGGGTATCAGAGAACAATAGACACACTAGAAATTGTTTCAGCCCCATTGGAGAGAAGAAAAATATTCAGCATATTCCATAAAGCAGATTTCAAAATTCCTCTTGTCTAAGAGATGCATGCAAAATGAGATTTGATGTTTTTATTTGAAAAGAAAAACATCTCACCATGGATACTTTTATCTGTACTGGGTATGAAAAAGGCAAAACACAGCTTTAAACTGTTCAATGTAGTTTTGCTTTGAATGGGAAACTTTTTAAAAGGTTATATGCACTGCTGACCCATCAACATTTATTACTGAAAATTCTAGGTGTAAAATCCCAGGACTAACACCTCAATTTTCTTGCATCCCAATGGTTACCAGCCTGGAAATGAAAGCAGCTGGTTGGTTGTCTTTCCAAAGGATGTAGCTATTTTTGCATGCAACTTGTATTTTATTTATTGTTCATGAGTATATTAAAAATCAGGTCTTGTGGACTTCAGTGCTGCAGGGAACTACTGTACTGACAGTCCTTGAGATCATGGTCCTATGATATTCTGTTCTGCATATTATAAAGCAGTACTATGAAATGCTTCAGAGGTGAGAAATTATTGGATATTCATCTCAGTGAATGTTGAATTTTTGATTCAGTCTTATATCTGGCAACCTCACTATTTATGACTTGCAGTAGACTATCTACAACATGAAACCAAAATTACTGCTATGGTGAATGTGACAAAGTTCTGGATATTCTAGTAAATATGCTATTTTACCTGTACTGTTACAAATCTGTGCAGAGTTTACTAAGGTCACTAAACTGAGGTGTTTACCTGGCCTTCTTCACTACTTCTTGTTCCCCATTTAAATGAAAGCAACAGTAAAAACATTCTATTCAACCATGAGCAGTATGGATTAATCAATTTCTCTCTAATCTTTAATACAGAGATAAGGATAGAGGTTTAAAGTTTCAGTGTTTATGTGTTTTTGTTGTTGTTTGCTTGTTTTTTTTTTAATAAAAAAGATTTTCTGTTTGGCATGACTGCATTTTCAAATTAAAATCTAAATTAAAATAGCCTTTTTTGAGAAAACATTTTAATGGTTGTACATCTTTTTAGTTATTAAAAATTCCTTTCATGTTAAAAATGAAGAAATTTGAAAATTATTTTGGTTTTGGCAGTGGTAATGATTCCTAAATGATCCCTCTTGCTGTGATGATCGTTCAAAAGTAATTAAAAATATTATCAGTTGCAAAAACATTGTCAGAAACTTCTTTTCTTACTTAATTCAAACTGAAATTCAGGGACATTTTACCTTTGCAGAAAGCAATCATCATTTTATAGATGCTTCTCAAAAGGATCTGAGGAAGAACTTTATCCTCTACTGGTGATGCTTATATCACTGTGAATTTCCAAGATTCCTTCTCTCTTATCTCTTACATATAGTACAAGCAATCCTTAAATCAATGGGATTCATGGCTCAATGTACACTTCCAGATACTGTGTGTAACTTGGTCAATTCAAAAGTTAGTTCATCATCTTTCCAAAAAGAAATTCCTAACTCTTTTCCCAGCATTGCATAAACAATAATATTCAGTTCTAAGTCTATAAACATTTGACTGTACAATTTTTTCACAGCATGATGACATTTTTCTGGTATCACTGAGTAAATGTGAAAACAGAAGATGTTGAACAGAAATGGCTTTCAATATTACTAATAACATAATCAAAGTAAAGACGCATCTTTTGAATAAAATGTCAGTATGAAACGTCTATTGTTTGCTTGTTTGTTTCCTACAAAGAAAGAGTAAGAGCTAGGATAGAGAGAAATCACAAATCTAAAACACAGACATCATATTCAGAAATGAACTGGTTATCAGGAGAAAATAGACTATTATTGAGAAAACACCCTAAATATCGTACCACCTTTTATCGTTCAGTTCTTCAAGATGCCACATATGATCCTTGAGGTCAAACCAGCTTGACCTAAGATACTTTCTTGTACTTAGCAGAGGGTAAAGCAAAGAGAGTAGATTTCTACACACACAAAACCACCACCACTTAGAGCCAAAGCAGAGCTCTTGGCAAAAGGTAAAAATGCCAGAAACCTTCCTTAGCTGTTCAAGTATAAAAGCAAAGAAAGGAGACAATTAACCTAGTTTCCTCTGTCTACAAAGAACAAAATCCTGACTTAGATTCTTTCATGCTCTAGCAAATTTAAAGAGTCATAATATTTCCTGTGGTTTTCAGACCCTGATATCAATCTTCATATGAGCTATTATATGCAGTTTCATTTCAGTTCTCACATTCACACAGGTAAAGCTGATATTTATTGTTATGTGTTTATTATCTGGGAAATTGAGAATGAAGTCAGCAATCTGTGAATTGCTCTTGAATCAATCTTCTACTATTTGTTTTTGATTTTTTTTTTTAATCAGAAAGTTATGCAGTTTCACTTTACCATTTGATTATTCTTGATGTATCTTAATATAATTTAAGTTCATATTGCCTCCCTTTTCTTCTTCGACTCTTTTTTTTCTTTTTTAAAAAGAGCCTATTTTGAATAGAACAAAGTATATAAGTCTTTCAAAGTACTTAGGTCACTCCAAAAGTAATGCTTCCTATTTATTTCCATGCAAACTACAACAAATACAAAGAACAAAATTAAACTTTGATAGAGTTAATTCCCATATACAAAACAACACAGTCACCACCAATTCCTATTTTTCAACATAGTCACCACCATTAACTATGCATTTTTACCAGCAATGAACAAGAGCCTGCCTAACGTGCTCATAAAAATCTGTACCAGTAGAGTTGACCCACTGTTGCCACTGCTGAAATACACCGCCCACCACCTCACTGTGCTCACATCCACTGGTTGGTCTCCATAAATGTTCAGCAAGAGTTGATGAAAGTGAATGGATGCAATTTTGTCCACATGAATAAATTCAAAAACACACCTTTGCTTCATATGCACTTCCATGTCAGACACCAGTTTGTCAGGCAGTTCTTCTCTCTTCCTCTTCTTCCGCCAGTTACACAGCAACAGAATGTAATGAAATACTGGAAGGAAGGTTCAGTCTCTACTGCCATACCACCAACATTTGCCTCTGGCTTTGTGGGCCAACATAATGAAATAGGAGGCATTACTTTCAGAGCAACGTTTGTAAAATGTCTTTTTTTAATGACAATATTTTCTTCATTTTTTTGGTTCAGGCCAGTGCGATTTACTTTTCAGTTTAGTTTGCAATGTTGACTGCTGTAGCGTCCGTGTATGGTTTTAGTGGTTAAAGACCTTAGTTACCATGCATAGTTTCTATGAAGTAGTAATTTTTTTTTTTTGCTTGATTTCTGTAACTTACTTTTATAAAGTATGATTTGAAGAGTTAAATTAATGAACTTAAATAAACACTTGTATTAATCAAAGCTTAAATTTTACAACATGTAGATATATTAAAATTTAATTAATTAGTGAAGACAGTGTCAAAAAACATTGAACTGTGTGAATAAGATAAAATATATGATTCTCATTTCAAGTCATGTTACTGCTCACAGCAATTAGAAATTCTTTCTTTTTTTAGTTGAGGTTACATTCAAAATCCCATTTGATATACCAATGCCTATTTCTTTTGATACTGCATGATATAAACCAATGTGAGATAGTAAAGGCTGGGATGCAAACCAACTAAACTGTCCTTGAGGTTAAGTGCAGAATTCCTCTCTATTCTTTATGTCTCATGGAGATGCCACAGAGGCAAGAAGTCGTTTCTATCTTGTGTTGTTATATGAGTGCAATTTTCCTTGTGCTAACTGCCATAGTTAATGGCTAACATTTATAACCAAGCAGTTTATTCCGCAGCTGGAGAAGTAAATCCAGCCAAAAATAAAAATCTGGATTTGTGCAGAAAGTGCTTAGCCAAGCCTCACACTTCACTTGGAGAGGTCCTCAAATGAGAGGCTGCTCAGGTGCATACAAATATTTGCCTACAGCAGCTGCTCATCACTCTCAGGGGCTTAGTATGTAACTTATGCTTCTCCACATGGAGAGCATGTCAATTCTCTGAGTGTGTTTATAGTATCCTGGTGGAAAGGCTTAAAAATCTGCAAGACTCAGACCTCAGGAGTGCAGAAGTTTGAAAGGTTAAAAAATGCTGATGTCTGCAAAGTCAGGTCAAAGGAATATAAGCTTTTTTCTTTTTTAGGAAGGAGTGCTCAGAAAGCCATTGCAGTGACATGGAAGTATCACTGTGAAGTTTTATGGGCATTACAATACAAATGGATGTAATGCTTTCAGCATCTTATGTTGAGAAAATTCTGTTTAGAGAGCTTTTAAGTTCTGCTTTTTTTGAAGAAGCATGAGAAAGTTAAAACATACAGACTGGTTGGTTTTCCATTCTCTCTGACTGAGATATCTTTCATATGCATGGAATGAATTATTTCATTCAAGACACAGAATTCTTTGTCCTAATTTCATTAAGTCATTAGATTGGGTCTCCTATATATAATTTAACATTCTCTCTGTTTCTGGAAAAAAATATATATATTTTTTGCTATTTGCTGAAATAAATGTTTAATTTTTGATTGCAATTAGAATGTTGCTACCGATTTATTTAACCATTTCTGGATAGTTATAAACTTTTATAATATTTTAGTTGGAAATAAATATTTTTAATATGTTTTAATGTTTTAAAATTGTAAATTGAGATTTGAAGAAACTACAGAAGAGTGTCACCTGCTTATTAAGAAAAGTGGTAAACATGAGCCTGCCTCTGAAAGTCATTCCCTGTATACAGATAAGCTTGCGGAGCTTTCATATTTCTCAGGGCTAGAAACAGAAACATCATGAGACCTATTTTAGGTCATTTGTTAAATGTTGTCACTTGTTCCAGCCATCCATAAAATACCCACCCATATGTGAATCCTTACATATTAATTGGATTGAATTATGCAGCCAGCTGTTACAACGGCTAGAAAAACACCTGTCCCTTTTAATGACTACTATCAATAATCTTCATTGGAATGTTTAGAGTAAAGTGGGAAGAAAAAAAAAAAAAAGTAAAGAAAAGAAAAAAAAAAGAGTTTTTTGTGTTATATTTCCAGTCCAGGTGAACTGGGAAGCAAGAGAAATCTTTTAAGAAGCTAGTTCATCAGTGTCTCTTAGTGAGATGGTGCAACTGAAGAGCCTCTAAGAAGGTCCAAGCAAAGAAACTCCAAAAGTTTGGAGAATAACTCCTCACTAATTATCATTCAGTATGTTAAAAATATATATATTTTTTCACCTCCACTAGATTAAAATAAAAGGCAAAAAGTAGCGTGAATTGATTGAGAAGAACCACTTTCAGGTTTTGGTGCTCTAAGATTCCTGCTGCAGTCATTCGAGAGCAAAGGAAAGATTAAGCTGCCATAAATTTTTGTTTGTAGTTTTTCCCTTAGACTCATTTACTCCTGAAACATTACTGCATACAACTACTACTTTCCATTCCACTTCTTTAGTTAGCACCTTATCTTTTAATGTTTCTCCAAGTCTGTTCATTTTGAACCTATTTGGAGAGCTTATTGACTCTGTAAGTAAACACTCAAGTGTGATTTGACAGCCATGGGATTTTCTCATCCTCTGAATTCCTGTCACTATATTGTTTGCTCTAACTTGATGGATCTTCATGGTCAGCCTAACAAATTCTGCTAGCAAGACCTGGCCAGAAAACGTTTATTGTAGAAGTAGATCATCTGAATATAATGTGTTGGAAGCAAGAACTTAGATGTACAAGAGGTAAAAATGAAGTAACTGTCCTAACTTATGTGTTCCTTATGTCCCTTTTCTGCCTTGTGAAATAAAAACATACCACATTTCAAGCCCAGGAAACAGATTCTTAAGAATTAAGGATTTCTTCTGGGGGCTGTCAGTTCTCCTGAAAATGTTACAGCCTACTAATTAGGCATGGTGACTTTTTTCATCATTAAGTTATCAGCTTTTACTGTCATTAACTATCAGCTCAGTACTGCTGTTTATGAGAGTGTTTGGTTGATTTGCATATATTCTAAATAAATGTTTTTGCACACCAGAGAAATACATACTCAATTCTCCCTTGCCTTCGGCAGACATAATCCCAGAAATGAAACCATTAAAAATGAACATATTTTCTAACACTTTATTACAGTACGTCAGGGTTTGCACTAAGGTATCTTTATTATTTTCATCACAGCATTACCGAGTCATGCTCATACACAATGTACTTAGAAAACAAAATGACTAATCCACATTAGTGCAGCAGACCTAGAGAATAGCACTAAGGCCACTGTATACTTCAGAACTGTAAAATTTATATTTTACAACTCCCAGAAGAAATACTTTTTCATTGGTTACCGCCAGCAATACTTCAAACAAAGTGAGATAATTTAATCTCAGAACATCATCAAAATTAAGTGAACCAGCAATCATAACAACATTTGTTAAGGAACATATTGGCGTCAGTCTTCCGAAAAGAAAAGAGATGCTAATTCCAGGAATAGCAGCTATAACTAGGAGGAATAACATATAGCATCCTATAGTTCTAAATGCCCTGGGTTTGGTTTGTTCAAAAGCTCTGGCATACTGATAATAGTATAATGGAAGACAAGACATCTGGGATTCCTGGCTTCGTTTCTGACACCTATATCCTCAGAAATACTGGTCACTCTGAAAGTAATGCTTCTAATTTATTTCTATGGAAACTACAACAAAGAACACGATAACACTATTTGATAGAGCAAATTCTAAACTATGGAACACTACTTTTCAACACAGTCACCACCATTAGCTATGCATTTTTACCAGCAATGGACAAGAGCATGCATGCCATGCTCATAAAAATTTGCCCAATTGGAAGTAACTTACTGTTGCCACTGCTGAAATATACCACCCACTGCCTCACTGTGCTCAAATCCAGCGATTTGTCACTGTAAACATTCAATAAGCACTGATTGTTGAATAATTGCAAGTGCAATTTTTATGCTGGAGGAATTCAGAGACATCCTTTTTCTTCATATGAACTTCCATGTCAGATTCCGTTTTGTCAGACTACCCCTCTGCTGTGTCACATGGCAACAAAATTTAATGAAATAGTGATAGGAAGATTCAACCTCTAATGCCATATCACCAACATCCACCTCTGATGTTGTGGGCCAACATCATAAAACAGGAGGCATTGCTTTTGGGTTAGCCTGCATATTACCCTTCCCAGACATCTCTTCTTTCCCAAATACCCTTCCTCTATCTGTTATAAGGAAAGCAGAAGTCTTTGAGGTCACAAGTTGTAGTGATTGGTTTATCTTGCACTACTTTTCAGGTCCACATAGATGTTTCTCCCAACTTACAGTGTTGGTTAAATGCTACTAAAAAGAATGTTTAAGAAGATCGCTCACTTGGTTTTTATAGTGATACGTAGAGAAAAATTTTTAATCTATGAGGTGTAATTAAGATATCTAGTATGTAATTAGGCAAAATCTAAAAAAAGTGGTAACAGTGCATAGTATAATCCAAATAATAAACCAAATAATCCAAAACACGCATCTAGAATGATGGAATTATAAAAATTCATTTTGCTTTAACGATGTTTCTTTATTTCTACAAACTTAGCCTAATTGTTTGGCTTTTTCATTACTCTTGAGCTGCTCTTAATTCACTTGAATTAAATTAAACTTTACTTTTCTTCTGAGTACTAGCTCTAAGTACTTTTAAAAGACAAAAGAATATTATCATATGAGGGTTATGAATTTTTTCTAACACAAACCAACAATAGAATTTGTTAACCCAGAGCAAAGAAGTATCTAACATATAAAGGGGTATCTTATACATAGTAAGATTTCCACCATAGGAGGAAAAAAATGTAATGTATTCTAATGTAATCAATAAACTAAAGTAAAATAAAACAAATCAGCTGTATTTTATTGCTTCCTAGACAGGTTCAAGCTAAATGTTTGTGACCTTTGCAGTCACTATTGCTGATAACATGATGCATGCAGTTTTGCTGCAATGCAATGATCGTCAAAATCAGATATTAATTAATCCATCCTAGCTCACCATTCTGTCACATACCTGGTTGTGAAACAAACAAACAAACAGTTTGACAGTACTTTGTGGGGAAAGATGGAACTATGAGTCACCAAAGAGCATAACAGACTCATTGATAGACCTTATCTCCTGAAGCCTTGGGAGACTGGAATGCAAGAGCAAACGGAGACAAAGGATATACAGGAGGTTCTTTTGTATGTGCTGTTGATTTTGTCACCATTGAGAAACCCTTCAGGCTTTATCAGTGTTTTTTGGGAGAAGTTAAAACCATTTAACTGTTACAGGAACTTATTTTTTGTAAGAGGATGGTATATAAGATGTATGTTGAACACAATAAAGTATTTCTATTCTAATGCTACAAGAAGCTCAGAGAGCTCTCTAACTCTACTGAACGCTGACAGTAATTTTTTTTTTCCCCCACTGTTATTTCTTCTGATGGAAGTGAAGATGCTACTATAATTCATAATAGTGTCAAATATCTGCCTTTACCTTATTGTTTTAAAGTTGCATTTCCATTCTTGATCATTTAGAAATAGATTTGTTGCCAGTGAGGAAAACTGAATTGGAAGGAAGCATAGAAAATGTTCTACAGCTAATACTTAGAGACAAATTTATTTCATAATATAAGGAAAAACCATACAGCACATACTCACTGAGAATGTACTGCACTGTTATGTTAAAATTAGTTTGCTACTGTCTGATTCTAAGGACAAAATTATTTTGTGTACTGTTCTCTGTCCTCTGTGAATATTTCACCTATCAATAAATTACCTTCTCTTTCTCTTTTACAAAGACTACATTCTCTATTACATTTTTTAAGACTTGCCTTCTTATTAAATATCATCATAAAAATAAATAGTGATTAAAAGTAAAACCTTTTTGAAGTGACAGTAAATTTTGTAATTTTTATTATTAAACATTCATTAGCATATCATTAAGCATTCCAGGAAGACTATATACTTCTGTTGAGAAGAAACGTAGCCTTACTAGCTTGCTTTGAGATTTTGCAGTTTGTGGTTACAGATTAATTGAGCCAGTAAGAGTATCTTACAACTGAGACCATACTTGGGGCACTGTGTAGGAATGTTTTTAACCAAAAGTAATTCTAATTTCTATTGTAATGCAAAATTAGGGTTTTTTGTACCTTCTTCTTATCTTTTGCAATGACTAGAATTGGGCCAGGTCTTTTATTCAAATTTTCATTCCACCAGCCTTGCAACTATTCCTAGAATCAAAACACTTTTCTGTTTTGGAGTACTTCTTTACCATTTCTGAACTGCCTTTGTATTAGTCTTTAAGTAATCTGTGTAGAGTCCACCACATATTCCATCGACATATCCTGCTGATCCTGTATGTTTTCTTCACTGCAAATTTAACATACCTGTGGCAATGGCTTTAAAACTGCAAATGCCTGTTACTTCATGCTACTTTCAATTAGAGTTTTAAGAGCTGTGGCTTTGTTTTTTTGTTTTTGTTTTTTTTTTTATTCACCACTAGTTCTAAATAGGCAGGAAATAATCTGTGTAACCTGAAACTATTCATGTTGAGAGCAAAGGATCAAGTGATGATGTTTGTTGTATTTTCAAACTTACTAAGCTTTCCCAGATAGAATTTGAGGCCTTTAAGAAACTGAAAAATCTTAAATAACAAATGTTTTTTTTAAAGAACAGAAATGAAAAGTTTGTCTGGCTATTTTGTGGTTTTTTGGTGGTGGTGGTGGTGGGATTTTTTTTTGTCTTTGGCAAAGAGAATATAGCAAAACAAATTGTCATGGTTTTATGATTTTTGGCTATCAGAATCCTAAATCTATTTCTGGAAAGTCAAAATGAAAAGTAATTCAGCTGAGAGACCTGTCCTGTAGCCACCATATTGTTCTACTAAGAAGCATTCTGAAAAAAAGTTGCTTAGCTTTCTACCAGGAAACAGATATGAAAAGAAGCAAGATATTTGAATTTTGAAAATAAAGAGAAAGGATGAGCAGGTGTTTCAACTTTTAATTTGGATGTAGTGTTCAGAACCTGTATTTCCGAAAAAAAGATGCTTGAGGAACATTTGCTGAGACAGATAGCATTCTTCAATCACAGTGTATTAGATCATATTGTATGGTATGAAAATGCAAGTCAGGCGTTCCTATCTCAGATTTCTCATGCTTCTATAAGGTAGTTGTACATGGTGAAAAGGAAGGGGAGAAGGTTGTGTTGCAGACATTGTTTTTCTTTTCTTTTGTTAAAACTGCATAAAAAGTGTTTTTTTGTGTGTGTGTGTTTTGTTTTGTTTTTTTAATCACTTAGTGAAAGAAAAAGAGAATGAAATAGTTTTCCCACCAAGACAAATAGTAGAAATTTGTTACTGAAGTAATATTTACATTCAAATGAATATAAAAGAATAAAATGTTTTAGTTGGAGAGGTTTACCCATCAGAACTATTAGCCCATCAGGGCTCATCCATGTTAAGTATTCCATTTCTTTAGAACAGCATCTAATTGTTTCTTGAACGATCCTTGTGCTTTGCTTCAGTAATAGTGCTTGATAGGCCATTCCATATGTTTATTATGTGCTAAGCGAAAAAATCATGCTAACATCTGTTCGGAGTTAGCTTCTCTCATTTCCATTTATATACTCTGAAATTCATACTGGGTAGAAAATGGTGATTCAGCCTGACATTTTGTGCTCTCATTGTATTTGAGCCTTCTTCTGCGAAGATCTTCTAACCTTTATTCTATCACATGTGATGTTCATTACCGGTTCTATGTAATTTTTCTAATACATTTCATATTTTGGTACTAATACATAAATTTTGCCAACATAATCATTATGAAGAGAATTTTCAATAAATGTTATTGGCTTGATGTCCTGCTGATGCAAATCAATATATTTTAACTGAAATTAATGGTGTGTGACGGTTTGCACCAGATTAGACTTGGCCTCAGAAACAACAAAATGAAAACCCATAGAAGCTTGCAAATTCAGGGTTAAAGATGTTGTGTTATCTCATAAAGTTTATGAATAGTAAAGTTCTTTATACAGGAATCTATGCTACAGTATGCATTAAGTCTGCAAGAGAAAAAAAAAAAGAAAGTCAACTGAACTGGAATGGAAGAAACAGCTTGATCTCTTTTTGGTTTGCTCTGTCTGAATAATGACTTCTAAAACAAATAAATATAGTTCTATAATATAAAATAAATCATTATAATATAAAATAAATTAAAAATAAAAAGCTTTACTACATAGAAATAAATCCTCCAGAGAGATGTGTGATTCAACGCTGCTGTCCATTCCTAATGAATGTTCAAATGATGTTTTTTCTTAGTATCCTCAGAACTTATTTATAATAAGCACCTGACAGAATTTAAACCTACTCTAGGTTTAATTTACAGTTGGAATTTACACCTACTCTAGGTGCAAACCCTAGAGTACCATTTTCTCCTCTTAATTTCATTGCTCCTCTTAATCTGAGACTGAATCCTGAATCTGTCTCTGTGCTAGAAATCCTTTAAAAAAAATAAGTTAGATCTGGCTATTAATACCATTTTTTTTCCCCACCATTTCTTCTAAAGTATGACCACAAGTGCTTTCGGTATTCATAAGGTCAGCTTGCCCAGCATGCTGCATCAGGAATGTTTCACAGGAGGAGCTGTGTACTTTGCAATAAATAGGGAAAGGAATCCCCCCTCTCCACTACCTTACTGCAATTAAAAAGCAGGTTGCCATTGATTCTTCCACTTCTTAGGGCCATGAGTCATAGTAAGGAAAACTTGATTTATTTATTTTTCCTCCAAGATTTCCAAGACAATTTTTTTTAAGTAGCAGGAAAAAGTGCAGACTGCTTTTATCTTTTCTGCTGTGTACTCTCATACATACAAATATGTGTATACGCATGCACATGCATTTGTATTTATACATATGATGCAAGCTGTAGAGAGTTTATGTCTCATTAGTTTTTCCAGCAAATTCAGTCTCAACTTTTAATTACTGTAATATACTCTTCTCACATATCATCAGACAAAACAAAGTATGTGAAGATATCAAATAATCACAGAATTGCTTGGATTGGAAGGGTCTTGAAGATCACCTACTTCCAACTTTTCTGCTGTGCACCAGGCTGCCACCCACCAGCTCAGCTGCCTGGAGCCCCATCCAACCTGGTCTTGAGCACATCTAGGGTTTCAAACATTTATTTTTGCAAATGTTATCACTGATGGATTTCTTTAATATTCATACAATTGCAAAGTTATTCCACAAATTGTCTTTTTTTATATTTTCATTGAAATTCCAGAATTCTACCAGTTAAGAAATTCCATTCTCTGTTTTATTGCAAAGTGTTTGACACTGTCACACATGATGTCCTGGTAATCAAGTTGGAGAAATATGGATTTGATGGATGGACCACTCACTAGATAAGGAATTGGCTGGATGATCAAACTCAGAGAGCTGTGGTCAATGTCTCAGTGTCCAAGTGGAGACCAATGACAAAGGTCATTCCTCGGTGATCAGTGTTGGGACCAGTGTTATTTAACATCTCTGTTGGCAACATTGACAGCAAGATCAAATGCACCCTCAGAAAGTTTGCAGACAACACCGAGCTGTTGACATGCAGTTGACATGTTAGAGGGAAGGGATGCTATCCAGAGGGACCTGGACAGACTTGAGAGGTGGGCCCATGCCAACCTCACGAAGCTCAACAAGGCCAAGTGCAAGATCCTACTCCTGGGTCAGGGCAATCCCAATGACATATACACGGTGGGTGGAGAATGGATTTGGGAGTCTCGAATGTTGAAAGATTCAGCGTGAGCCGGCAATGTAAGCTTGCAGCCCAGAAGGCCAACTGCATCCTGGGTAGCATCAAGAGAAGGACAAGGCAGGTGATTCTGCTCCTCTGCTCTGTTCTCATGAAACCCCACCTGGAGTACTGTGTCCAGTTCTGGAGCCCCCAACACAAGAAGGACATGGAGCTGTTGGAAAGAGTCCAGAAAAGGGCCACAAAGATGATCAGAATGCTGGAGCACCTCTCCTAAGAGGACAGTCTGAGAGAGCTGGGGCTCTTCAGCCTGGAGAAGAGAAGGCTGCGATGAAACATTACTGTGGCCTTCCAGTACTTGAAGGGGCATACAGAAAAGATGGAGAGGGACTTTTCATAAGGGCATGTGGCAACAGGACAAGGGGAAACGGCTTTAAACTGGAAGAAAGTAGATTTAGACTACATATTAGGTAGAAATTCTTTACTGTGAGGGTGGTGAGACACTGGAGCAGGTTGCCAGGTGAGGTTGTGAATGCCCCTCCCTGGAATCATTCAAGGCCAGGCTGGATGGGGCTTTGAGCAACCTGGTCTAGAGGGAGGTATCCCTACCTATAGCGGAGGGGTTGGAACTAGATGATCTTAAAGGTCCCTTCCAACCCAAACCATTCTATGATTCTATACCAAAATATGTTATGCATACCACATTTCAAATTGTCTGATAACAATACAGAATGTATTTTCATTGATTTTCTAGCCACCTTAGCTAAAATATCATAAGAAGCACAAAAAAGTTTTCTCTGGGATGTAAAGTTATGTTGAAATTTGAATATGCACATATTCTAGTGTCAGGACAAGTCTTTCCTAATTACAGGAGCATTGGCTGGCATTTCTTTTCTTTTTAACTTCAGTCATGAGATTGCACCACTGCAAAGTCTCTTAGATTTTCATACTGTCAAATAATGCCACATATTACTTATTGATGACACAAATGCACAAGGCTTTATGAAACACAGTGCTAAGTGCCCTATAATGGTCATCTGTATGTGTGCATAGTCTTAAGTTATGCAGTTATCTTTTGGGGGGAAGCCACTGCACTGTTATATGGCATAAGTCTGTGATATCTTTTTGCAGCTACTGCTGTCAAAGGAAAGCACAGTGCTGTCAAATTCAAGTATCTGCCTAAAGTTCCAAAGCTCAGCTTGTTCCATGTCAGAACAAACTTACTGCTCAGCCTCATTTCTAACACTAGCTTACTTGTTTCCTAGAGGCAACAGCTGTCATTCAAACATTGTTTGAGGTTGTTTCACGTTTGGTAAAGTACAAATATTTTCCTATAAATAGTATTTCCTAGTAAGAGAGAGAAAACATTCATTGATTCATTCACTGTAAAACTCTTCCTACAAAATCTTTTTATACGTAGTCTGATGCCCCATGCATATTATGTATTGAAGTAGAAAAAAAATATAAATACACACAAAAATAAATAAAAATAAAAATAAAAATAAAAATAAAAATAAAATAAAAATAAAATAAAAATAAAAATAGGACAAAGCTGCTGTACAGACCAGATAAGCTGGTAGACTGGTCCCAGAGATATTCATAATGTCTTAATTTTTCCCAGCTACAGAGCAGAGGCAAATGAGACAGTTAAAAGTGCCTACAGACACTGTAATGCCCATAGTCAAAATCTTCTTTCACATAATTTCAGCTTTAGTTATTCCTTGACTTTTGAATTCTGTGGGATACTAAGCTGTTTTCTGGATGACATATTACAGTTTTCTTATTTAGGACACAATTTGATGAATCCTACTGAGACAGATCTATCACTGTGTTTTTTGTATTCTTGGTGGGTGTGGTTTTTTTTGTTTTTGTTTGTTTGTTTGTTTTTCCCCCAAGAGAAAAGAGTGTATTAACTCTACATATTGTAGAGTTAGTTAGGAAAGAAAAAAGAGAGCTCATTGTACAGCTCAACCTTCATCTGAACTGAAGGAACATCCATTGTTCTGTTTGTATGTTGACTGTATAATTGATTGTTTGTAGCATGAAAGAATAATTTAATAAATTTTCATACCATCTTTGATAACAGGAAGACTGCCTGTTTTTTCTCTAGATTCCAGAACGATTTCATGCCTGGAAAAATGGGGAGAAGTAAAACTGGAACATCATTTAAATAAATAAATGAAGAAATAAATAAGATAATTAGATCAGGAACAGATATTGTTGATTATGATGTGAATATTATTATCTTACACTGACATAAACAATCTAATCTGAACTGATAATATTTTGTGCAAAGATTGTTGCTAAGATATATGGTTGCTGACAGGATAATTGTCTGGATCTATTAAGTAACCCAAAGACGAATTATGTGATGAATTACAAAACCACATTAAAAAAAAAAATAATGATAATAATGCTAAGTGACCATTTAAGCCTTTCAAGTACCAAAAATAAAGACTCTGGTTAAGATCTTTATACATCTAACCATGTTAGTCACTACTGGTTGCTTGTAAATGCATTTTGCCCTATACTAACCGTGAGAACAAAGACATGAAGGAGGAAATCTTCCTAGCAGCTCCTGACTTCTGTGGCTTCTGAATGATTTTGTAGTACACTAGGCAAAAAACTGACCTGACTGGAAGCACAGAGAGATTGAAAGGAATACAGAGGACAATTATATAAGATGCAGTCAAACCACTCTGGATATCCAGTTAAAATGTGACAGCAAAATGACAGTAAGAAGGTAGCATTTTTTCTGATGCTAGCTGGTTTTGACATACTTGGTGTTTTTAATAGTTTTCTGCTGGACAGAAGCAGCTAACCACAATACAGCATTGTTCAACAGAAAACATAATTAATGCATGGAAATGTATATGAACAAAAATAGAGCTGAGAATCACTTTAGTTCTACGCTAGCCTGACATTTTCATTTCTTTTAATCTCCTATCCTCTTGTTCCTCTCATTTGTTCTCACACAGCAATGAAAGAGAGCAAAGATGTTGAGGCAAAATGTAGAATCTTTACCTTTCCATCAAAAGAAACTGGGTTGGATGAAGGAATGTAGTTTTGTGTGAGCCACAAGCTGAGAACTACAGGCTTAAAGCATGTGTCTGTATTGCAGAACTAAACAATTTGGGTTAGAAATAGTTTATTAAAGTCCTTTTTTTGCAAGGTTAATCCATTTTTGAAGCATTTTAAGATAATTTCCAAATCATGTTTCATTCTCTTCCCTGTTTTAAAAAATGAATAGTTTTTGTTGCCATGTCTGCTGCATATGTTAATGCCTTCTGTAATAGGAGTTCCATTATAAATGACCATGTCGAAATTATCCCCTAATACAATGAACTTCTTTTCCCGTTAGCAACTGTACAGGCCATCTACCCTCTCAATCAAAATCCCATTTATGTTTGTGCAGCTTCTCCGTGGCAAGTACAGGAAAGACTTGTTGAAAAGAACCTTGGCAGCTTACCCTTTTTCTTGCTGCAGTTCTTTAAAAAACCGTTTAAAACCCCAGTGTTTTAGAAGTAACTAGATGAATGAGCAACCAGTATAACGTGGCATTCAATAAACTTCATCCTAAGATAATGCTTATACCTCTATTGCAGAGATGAGTGTGGTGGAACAAACAAACAAATAACTACAAGCAAAACTAAAACCAGAAAGCAATCTTCATCGAGAGTAGATGAGCTGCAGAACTCCCCATTGCTGTGTTTTGGGCATTATCATTAGTAACTATGTTATAAATTCAGAAATAAGGCCATCAACACCAGTTTCTGAGACTGTTCAGAAGAATATGTAGATTTGTGCTACACATAATATTTCAATAAGTACTTTTTCAGTAGATTCACTTCTGGGCAATATGGTCTATAACTAAATATAGCAAATAATAGCTATCCTGTATTTGCAGTTCTCTGCTGTAAGAATCACTTATTTTCACTCTTCTTCTCCATGTGAAAAATCATTTATTTCGCAGAGAACAGTTGGCATTTTCACAGCAGTGACTATTTTTCACTTGAAGATAGTAGAGAAAAGAAAAAATCACTATATATTTTCTTTGTGTGGAAAGCATAAAAAGCATGAATCAAATCCAGTGGTTTCATTTTTCACATGACAAGCGATAATGTGATTTTCTCTGGTCTTCTAAAAGAACACTTTTACCAACCTTACTATAAAATAGCCTCAAGACATTTCAAGTTTTTATATCTACCCCACGATCAAAGAGTTAAACTGTATTTTTGAAGAATCTTATTTTTGATACACAGGTATGTGTATCAAACATATCCCACATACATTTCTATTTCATTTATAGTGTGTTTTCCAATGTAACAGTATTAACACTTGGTTTTCAGTCTGAAAATTACTGCTGGAATTCAAATACATCAAAGATGAAATCAAAAACCTCCAAAAGGTACATTACTATCAGAATTTGTGCACACATTGCAGGAAAGTACTTTTTTGTTGCTGTTTTTTAACAGATCCTCCTGTTTAAATATAAGTAATATCTACAAATATTATCTCTTTCCAGTGGAAGTTGTATCACGATTCTCAGTTCTGTAACTTCTATGTCAATAGTAGCAATGACTTTAATAGTGCAGGGCTAGACCCTAAGTGCTTTCTGGGCTGACTGCCATTTTCTGACTGCTGGTAGGCTGCTCTTGTCCTTGCAAGTTCTGCTTCTAATATTCATTACAAAATGATTATCCAACTGTAGAAACTGATTAGCAATTTCCCATATGATCACATTAGGCAAAAGTAAGATCTTGCATAGCTCTCTTAGTAAAAAGAGTTAACAGGAAAAAATCATTTGAACTATTGAAATTCAAAACTGAAACAATATACTGAATCAATACCCTTATCTCTTAAATATCTATTTATCTATATACAGCTTTACAATCTTTCTATATACCTTGCTATATTGAGTGTATTAATCCAAATTTAAGTAGGTAAGGATATAATGACTAAAGTAAGAACTGACTGGAGACTGAAAAAGAAGAGAAGTTGGGTTAAACCACCATACTTACAAGACTTGTAAAAAGTGATGGCAGCTGGTGCCGCATGATGGTGAAAGCTGAAAGGTTCAGATATTACTGAAGCAAGATAATATTACTGTTACAAACAAACTGAAACTTTAACATTTCTTTTTTTTTTTTTTTACTCAAGACATTTAAGGAATTAAGGGTTTTGAAAGCAGTAACACAATGGAGAAGACAATTTAGTCTTCCAAGTTCCTCTCTGTGTACACAGTACAATAAGCCTTTGACTGTATCATAGAATCATAGAACGGCTTAGGTTGGAGGGGACCATATAGTTCCAACCCGCCTGCCTTTGGTAGGGTTGTCACTCCTAGATCAGGCTGCTCAGAATCCTATCCAACCTGGCCTTGAACACCTCCAGAGATAGGGCATCCACAACCTCTCTGGGTGAGTCACTCCAGCATTTTGCCACCTTCTGAGTAAAAAATTTATTCCTAATATTTGACCTAAATCTTCCTTTTCTAAGTTTATAGCCATTCCTCCTAGTCATATCACTACCAGAAAAGTCAATAAAAAGCCACTTTCTCTCCTGCTTATAAGTTCCCCTCAAAAACTGGAAAGCCACAGTGAGATCTCCCCAGTGCCTTCTCTTCTCCAGGCTGAACAGGCCCAACACTTTCAATTTATCTTCATAGGAGAGGTGCCCTAGTCTTTTGATTATCTTCATGGCCCTCTTCTGGACCCACTCTAACAGCTCCTCATTCCCCCTTTACTGGGGACAGTACAGTATTCCAGATGGGGCTTCATGAGGGCAGAGTAGAGGGGAAAAAACCCCTTCCTCTCCCTGCTGACCACCCCTCTTTTGATGCAGCTCAGGATACCATTCACCTTCTGGGCTACAAGCGTACACTGCTGGCTCATATCCATCCTTTTGTCCATAAGAACCCCACAGTCCTTCTTTTTAGGACTTCTCTCAGTGAGCTCTTCTCACAGTCAGTACTCATTGGATTGCCTAAATCCAGGTGCAAAACCTTGCACATGGCCTTGTTAAACCTAATTAGATTCTTGTGTGCCTCTTTTCAAGCTTGTCTGGGTCCCTCTGGATGGTGTCCCTCCCTTCTATAGTGTCAACTGCACCACTCAACTTGGTGTCATCAACTGGATGTTTGGCCAATTGTATGTAGAACGTTATCATTTTCAGTGATTAAAAAAGAAACACTATAAGCAAAAAAGTTTCATGAGCAAAGCTAAATCTAGGCCTTCTTTACTTCCTTTAAGTCCCTATTTCAGCAGAGTCTCTAATTTTAACATGGGCTTTGTGTGGTAAAAAGGATGGATGGAAAATAATTCTGCACAGTTCCTCATCTAATGTTTAGTTTAGGAAAAAAAAATATTTGTTAAACACTTAAAATGACTATATATAGATAGATAATAGTTTTCTCCTTGGTCAGTCTAGCTTAGTATTTCAAAAATAGTTACTAACATGTAGAATTTAGCTGATAGTCTATCTAATGGCTTCTATTTCATACAAAAATAAAGCTCTGCACAACTGGAAAAGGTCATAAGCTGAAAATACAGTTCAAGAACATATATGTCTGTATATTTTCTTCTGCAACATCTAACTCAATTGCTTATAATTACAGATAAAAAAATATGTATTTTTTGTGAAAGTTTGAAACAAGCCAACTGAAATATCAAGCTATCCAGCTCATGCTTCTTTGATTGTCATGAAGCTCATATAACCAAAAAAACTTTTAAAGCTTTGTATAATATTTATTGAGGGGATCTTTCCTCTATATCTTTTGCTATTCAACTAGTTTTGAATGCAGGGGATGTTACGTGGTTTTCACTGTGTGATAGTTGGTCTTAGCAGATAGACTTTTATATGTGTTGTATAACTCATAAAATCTAGGTGTTGTCTTTAGAATGTTATTACTTTCATCAAAATTATGATTGAAAATCTTTAGGATTCTTTTCTGAACTGCATGGTTTGAATTCACAGTCGTGGCTGGATTCCAGAAATGTGTCATGCAGAATCAAACTCTATAACCACAACATAGTTATAAAAGCAGGTATGTTTTAATCAGTGCTGTGCAGACACCAGGTGCGAGGGGGATTGTTCCACCTAACTTGCCCAACATAGGGCAAAAGCTTGGTACAGATATAAGCTGAACTAATACATAAACAATGATTTTCCTGTAATTCGTATTCATACACATTTGTACATATTCATTACATTTCTGAGAACCCATCAGCATATGGTTCCTCACTCCTGCGCATGTACTGTGGACAGTGGGGGTCTCCTTCAGGTGGTCATGGGATGAAGGATCATTGTCTTCAACAGAAGTAATCTGATCCTGACCTGTTCCTTGTGTAATGTTTCTTAAAGTTTACAATAGAGTTTTGAGATGTTTTTTTCTTATTTAGCCTAACATCCTGCTTACCTGCATTCCTACACAATACTTAACCCTTATCTTGTCCTCTCCTTACTCACATTCCTATACAAAGGTTAACCCTTAGTTTGTCCACTCCTAACTCAAATGTATACTGTTCTGTAGCCATAATCAGATTTCTTAAAGTGTTTATAGGCATTATTTCACTGGCAAAATATGCATGTCTTTCTTAACTCTGCTCATTTCTGGTAATTCATTTCATAGAAAAGCTTGTAATCATTGTATACTGAGTCACACTATAAACATGGACTGTCAGACATCTTTTTCTGAAATTTAGGGAGGCACAGAGCAGCACAAGTATTTTGTCTCAGTGGAAATTATGGAACTGAAAGTAAGGAGAAGCATGAGCAGATTCAAATCAAAAGCATTGATATGATTAAATCCCAGCACTCACCCCCACCACCACTAACAAACAGTAAAAGACATCTCTTATACTTGCATAGTATTCTGTTTAGGCCACAGTGGTAGAAATCCTAAATTATTAAATCTAGTGTCATCAGAGAGAGAAGAGTGATGTAAATTTTCTGCCCCTGTTCACCTGAACTCCGCGTTTGCCTTAAGACCTCAGTAGAGAATTGTCCTTTCCACCCCAGAACATTTTTGCAATACTAAAAATATTTTCTTCTTGTTCCGAATCCAAATCGAAGATCAAAATTGAAACTCCTTGCAACTTCATAGTAAGAAAGTAAATTTATAATTAAACCAGGTGGGTTGTTTTTTTTTTTTTTTTTCAGCTTGCACTTAATTTTGCTAGTAAAATTAGATTACATTTCCAAAGAAAACAGAATCCTTCACCTACAAAATGTGAATAGGTTCCAAAAGTTCTAAGACTTTTAACATTCCTTCTCCCCAAAATGGTAAGAAAAATTTCTTCATGTCAAATGCTTCTCAAAGTTTTCTCGTTTTAAATTAATTTCTTCTTTGAGGAGAAAAAATGCTATCTAAAAAATTCCTGTTCTATTCTATCTCAGATTTTCTCACCTTTTATCTTGTGATAATGGAAAAATAATAAATTATAGCAGCTATTATATGTCACCTAGTGACTGCTACTTAAGGAAAAAAAAAAAAAAAACAGGAAAAGAAAATAGAGAAAAAAGAAAGAAAGAGAAGGGAAGGCAAGGTAAGGGAAGGGAATAACAAAAAAGATGTTTCTGACTTGTGAATGAAACAGTGGTGGGTTGAAAAGTCTATCCCAGAGTTGAGGGAAATTTCTTTTTAGATTGACTACATGCTAGTTTACTATGGTATACAACATGCATGTCCAGGTTTAGGAGTGATGATGAGCTACAGCAACATTTATTACTTTTCAAACTACCTTCCTTACATCCTTATAGGAAGATAAAAACTGTGTCCTTACTATTGATGGTGGGTGCTCATCTGAGTAACGACCCTTTAATTAAACAAATACCTGGCCAAATACACGAGATAGGATTTTTTCCGAGCAGACATTAAACAAAAGAAATGACAAGAGATTTCATTCATCTCTTCTACTTACTGTAAGTATGTAAGTACTTCTGCTTACTTAGTCTTCATACTTAACTGTAAAGGTAACATTAAAGCTTCAGATGGTCATCCTGATTTGGATGAGGTTGTTCCAGCCATGTAAGGTAGAACGGCATCAACCATAGGGATGGCAAGGAAAAAATCCATGAAATCAATGGCTTTAATACTGAAATAGGCATTATCCTCACAGAAATATCCTATGGAGGAGACTCACAAGTAAATGGACTGGAAAATATTCCCGTATTTAGCTCACCTACTTTTCTTCCCCATTTAAACAAATTGTGCAAAAATAAAGTAGCTGTTAAAGCTAATTCTACTAAATCCAGCCTAAACAGTCATCATTGATTTGCATTATAGTATGGATCGATGAAGAAAGTAAAAGTAGAAAGAATGGATATTGCACAAAAGAAACAACTCTTCTGGTTGTTTCTTCTTACATAAGATTGTGCCAAAATACACACTCTGAGTAAACATTTTGTCTTTTAAATCTTACGCAGATTTTAAGATAAGTTCAAATCTATGCTGGCAATATGGGTAGGCCCAAGAGTCTTCAAAAAAGCATCTGGGGCTTATTTGTGTATGATATAGCACAACTGTACCAGAATCACGCGTGTACAGAAATTACTTGATGAATAAATATTTAAATTCAGAAATTCTGCTTCATATATTTATAAATATATAAGGTTTTCATTAGAAAGCAGTAAGAAAATATACAGAGGAATGGATAAATTTGATTCTTAAGAAATACTGTGAGAAAATGTGAGTTACAGATTTTACACACCTAAGACAGTGCAACTAATATGAAGAAATGAAGTTGACTTTGCTAAAAATATATCTATATATATACTCACAATATAAATATATATATTTGTACAAATGTACGCACAAGAATATTGTGTAGTCTTGTCTTATTTGAAATAGATGTATATTTCATTAGCTCTGCCATGTGTAAGAAATTCAGTATAAAATATTGCCCACTCATTTTTTCTCTTCGTCCTGTATCTTGAAAATTAATATCCTCCTTGGATAAGGGATGTAAACTGATGTGATAAAGTGAATGGCACTTTTAGGGAAATGGCAGATGGAAGTAATAAAAGATATTACCTATTCTGGGAGAAGCCTTAATTGACAAGAAAAGCAAAGCTATTGTAAAATGTTTTAGTTGAACTAACTGTGCAGGGAGGTCTTGCATAGTAAAGAGATGAGCACCTGTGAATTGCATTGTTCCTTCTGCACCACAAACACAGGGACCAGATTCCTAGCTCATGAGAATTAGTGAAGCTTTACTGATTTTGCAGCAATCGTGAATGAGTAAAGGCACTGTACTTGAACCTGATAAATGTAGCTATATTCCTTCTGCTTATTTTTGTGGCTAAAATCTTGTCTGGTGTAAAAGTGGATTCCCCGAAGTCTGATTTGGTTTGGATACCAAATCCAAAGTACCTTAGACATGAACAGAAACCCATTGTTCTGACTCTTAGTAGATTCCATAGTCTCTCCACAGGTGAGAACATTACCATTGTCTGTCTGTAGGTTAGCAGCTATATGAAGTTCTGGATACCTCCTGAAATTCAACTCCCAGAAGATGAATACAGTCAGCATAAGAATGTTTCTTCAGATAACTTGCAGTTACAGTGGATTACAGTTAGAGACCCTGGAGTTCATTAGTTCATTATATACATACATACATACATACATATGTACATATATATATATATACACATATATATATACATATTTGTGTTTAGTGACTTTTCTAAAAATGTTTGTTCTTTCATTGACAGCTCTTATTTTAAAATCACTCACACAGTAAATAATAGCTATTTATTACAGTTTATTAAGTATTTTGACTGGGGCTAAAGAATTATTAACCTAACTAACAAATATTTACCTGTTTCCTTTTTGTCAGGTTTTCACAGAATCACAGAATCATAGGGGTTGGAAAGGATCTCAGAGATCATTGAGCCCATCCTCCCTTGACCTGCTGGCCACTCTCTTTTTGATGCACCCCAGTATGCCATTGGCCTTTTCAGCACAAGGGCATACTGCTGGCTCAATGACAACCTGTTGTACACCAGGACACCCAGGTCTCTCTCTGCAAAGATCCTCTCCAGCAGGTCATCCCCCAACCTGTACCGGTGCATGCAATTGTTCCTCCCTAGATGCAAGACTCTACACTTGCTTTTGTTAAACCTCATCTGGTTTCTCCACTGCCCAGCTCTCCAACCAGTCCAGGTCTAGCACAGCCTTCAGGTGTGTCAGCCAATCCTCACAACTTCGTATCATCAGAAAACTTGCTGAGGGTGGCCACTATACCCTCATCAAGGTCATTCATGGAGATGTAGAACAAGACCAGACCCAGCACCGATCCCTGAGGAACACTGCTAGTTATAGGTCTCCAACAGGACTCTGCACCGCCACCGCCATTGCACCGCCAATTTCAATGCACCAAAGCAGTGAAATCAGCTCTTGTCAGCAGGCCTTTTCTTCCGAGAAGTTCCTGCTATGAACCAGTTGTAGAACATTCTTGAAAATAGAGAAGATGCAGGAGAAAAAAGGTGTAGAAATGATATTAAGAGGTATAGGCAGCAGATCAGTGTCTGAACAAAGCAAATAAAGCTGGACTGGCAAGGTGAAAATGAACTTGACATTGATCTCCTGCCAAAATTTTGATGTGGCATAAGATTAGCAGTGAACAAGGTCATGAAGCAACTTGAATTTTATTGACATGAATCTTAACCAGGCAGGGACAACAGGTCTCCTTCAGGTGAATCATAATTGACTTTGAAAATTGGAAGAATAACTAGCTTCAGAAGATGACGTGAAACATTTAACCTTTTAATTGCTGATTAGAATTTGCCACAGATGTGATCAAATTCCATTATCTTCAGAAATTTCTAAAAGGAGCTTTTGTGATTTATTTTCTTGCATACCAACTGGATATATTTTCATATCACATAAGTTAGTCACCAAATTATCAAACCTGCAAACATTTACTCCAATTATTTATTCATTCCCGGAAAACTTCTACATCATTGTTTGCTCTGAATATGAATAATCTTGGTGATTGTTTGATTAAGATGTAGCTGTGTATGGAAACCAATGATACTGTAAACTATGATCATGGAACAGTAGCTGAACAGTTCCTGTGAATCTGTTTTAGGAGTCTAAAAAAAATAAAACTATACCTCATGCACAATTTTGAATGATAATTATGAATACTGCATGTCCACATTCTAGAAATCACATTCAAGCAGCATCTATTTTACATCTGTAAGATTTACATTTGTGGAATTAAAATTTTCCAGCACTACAATTCTAAAAGAGCTTATATCCCCCAAAAGTGTAAATCCTTCTGATTGTCATCCAGACTTAATAACCTCAGTAACCCAGACAATCCCATGATCTGGCATTAAATTCATGTCAAATCATAAGCAAACATAAGACAGCAAATAAATCTCTACAATCTTGAAAAAGGCCTATTTCAAATGTAAATTATGCAATTGTATCACTGTCGACAAGAAGAGGGCAAATGATCAGTCTACTTAATAATTACATTTATTTTTACCATGCAGTTATAGATTACAATTCTGTGCTGAATGAAATTAGAAAGCATTATAAATATCACCATGGTAAAACTAAAATAGGCCTTTTCAGCCAATTGCATTTTTCCATGTAAGAAATTTTGGTTTCAACAGCTCATTTTATAGAATTGAGAGATCACAAGAATGAACGCTGTTTTTCTGATATCCACATGCACTACTACATTATTCATTTTATTGACAACAAAGAAACCCTATGGTTTATAAGCTCACATACAGCATTTTGCTTTTGCAGAGATGACAATTTTCTTTCTTCTTGAAAACATCAATAAGGTTCTAAAACATTACAGGAAATAAGATGCTTGCTACACCTAAAAGCACAAGGCCTAACAGAAATTCTCAAAACAAGGTTGTGGAGAAAATGCAATGATGCATATATTCTTTCCTTTGGCATTGCCACAGTTTTAGATTTTCCTGACCAAGGAAGTTGTCCTCCATTGTTAGCCCACATAACCAGAGGATGTAATTTGATTTGCTTTCTAATCCAGTTTTTAATTAATGTAAAACCTTTTGAAAAGAGATATTCTGTGTTTGTTTTCATCCTGAAATTTAACACTTCAGAAAAGATCAGGGATTACATATCCTACCAAAATTGTTTTCTACTACAGAGATTTGTTGTTTGCCTTGTACACCAAAGAGTTATATACCAGGAAAAACATATGTAAAAAACTGATTTTAAAACTATATTTTTTTGTCTATTAATTTACCCAAATATAGCTTCCTTCAGTTCTGTACATGAGGATATCCACTGTTTCAGGAGGACAGATCTCCTTCACTCTCAGGACTTCCCTTTCCTTCAGTCCTTTCTCATAGAGATATGCAACTTTTAGTTTTTCCTTTTTAGGTTACTGTACTTCAGCTAGAAAGCTATTGAATTAAGTACTGAATTAAGAAATGCGACACCAGGTGAATAGACACCTGCCATTTTTCTAGCAGTATATGCTCCATATTCTTGATTTTTTCTGGGAAGGTCTGCCTTAAGTGTGCACTAGCTGTGGCCTGTTATTATGCAGAATTTTGAGCAGGTCTATGTGAGTCAAAAGTTGTACACAATGAGACTTAGGGGTCTCTTCTAAGATGGGATAGTCTATGACTCCATGATTCCATGATTCTGTAGTGTTTTCATTCTTTCAGGGTATTAGCTGTGGTCATGGGGCTAGAGTAGATGAAGTAGCCAACAGCTTTCATGTTGAGCACTGAAAATAAGTGCAGTAAGTGTACAGGCCTGCTTCTTCACTGAGGAAACATTGAAGATAAGTGTAAGTTAAGACGAGTCCCTGATGACTGGCACTACTGAAGTCAAGCAGAAAGCAAAGCTAACTATTTTAAAGTTAAAGCTGCTGTCAGTAACATTGTACTAGCTCACTCTAGAGAGGCCTCGTACAAATGAATGCACAGAGCAGTCCTGCTGCAGCAATGAAAGCACAGGGGAAATTGGTACAGTGATAAATGACCCTAACATGTTAGGTCTGCTACCTATTATAATACAAATATGAGTTGCCTATTTTCCATGTTTTATTAACCTCATGTCAGCTGAAAAGCATCAGCCAGCACTTTTGAATTTTTCAATGAGAGGGAGACTGTTCCTGAGATCTGGATACAAATATGACAAGCTCTACAGATAATATGAATTAAAGATGAACTGGGTCCTGTTCTAGAGTGAAGGAATCTTTAAAGAAATCTATTTCCCACGAGGAAAACAGCTTTTCCTAAGTAGTCAAATGTTCAAAGAATCCTCTCTTTTTGATTACTTATAACATTTTGAAGGTACTTTTCCTACTCTTGTTAATCTATGTGATTGACAAGGTCTACATTTGACTTCATTTTTACTTCATTAGAAAGCTCTCCTTTTCATTTTAAATAGTGCAACAAATCCTCTGCCTCGTAAGTATTTCAATGTTGTCACTAGACCTGTGCTGCAGCAATTTAGAACTTCAGAAAAACACGTGGGATTGAATCCCATTCTTCTGTTTAAAAAAGACTGAGTTTTAAAGACTCTCCTAAAATTTAACCCTAGAAGATCACTGTTATACATATAAGTCACTCTGCCAAAGACAACAGAATATTAGATTAATAATTACCTAGTTTGTGATAATTTAAAAAGAGTCTGGAGAATTAATAAAATAGTAGTGTTATCTTCCTAGTTTCCATTTCAGTGCTATATCTGGCAGCTAATCCCTGATGGTTCTTCAAATTATCATTGTACTGGCAGTATTGCCATTGTAATTTTCTAATGAATGGCATTAAGAAATTAACCATGCAGACTGTTTGAGTTTCACATTTTGTACACTTTTAAAGTGTAGAAATATACATTGTCATTCAGGAACCTTGATTCTTGAAAGCTGCAATTAAATATATTGCAAAAAAACACAGATGATTTCTTGGTTAACAGGTTGGGAACGGGACATTTCTTGGATGCATTTTATGGTGAAGGACACTATGGGACAATTTATAACAAAAATAAATGCATTAAAAAACTTGTGTCATGGGATGGGGTGAACTATTCTTCCAGATTCTTCTCTTGCTGTTAGCAATGAGAGGTGTCTACCCAGCTAGCATTGGCTAGACATCTGAATCAAATCCCTCACTTCACGTGCTTTCCTTTAATAATTTAGACACATATTTGTCCCTTCTTCAAAACACAGATGTCATCCTCTTCATGTTTAGCACTATAGCTGCATGCCATTAAATCTTGCTCATGTCCTATATGCAGACTTTCATTGAAGACTGCAGAACAGGTTCTCAGCATCCACCATCTGATGACTTCTTTAAATACTCATCTGATTTGAAATGGCAAAAAGAAATAAACAAATAAAAATAAAAAATAAATCAGCCTCTACAAGCTTCAGTCTGGACTGAGGAACTTCAGTTCCATTGCAAATTCTAATATCTTTGTCACTGGTTAATAGAAAAAACAAAACTATTTTGTTCCAGACCTCTTGTTTCATCAGTCATTTAAATTATAATATTAGTTCTTCTGCCTTGTTTCAGTCACAAATAAAGAGACCAAAACAGGCTCAAGCAGAGGCCCCAAGAGAAATTCATGAGGTTCAACAAAGTCAAGTGCAAATTCTTGCACCTGGATCATGATAGCTCCCACTATCAATACAAGCTGGGGGATGAAAGCATAGAGCACAGCCCTACAAAAAGAACTTGGGGGTACTGGTGGATGAGAACCTGAACATGAGCCAGCAGTGTGCCCTTGTAGTCCAGAAAGCCAAACATATCCTGGGCTGCATCAAAAGCATGGCCAGCAGGTTGAGAGAGGTGATCCTCCCCTTTACTCTGCACTGGTGAGGCCTCACCTGAAGTACTGTGTCCAGATGTGGAGTTCTTAGTACAGGAAAGACATATATCTGTTGGAGCAAGTCCAGAAGAAGGCCACAAAAATGATCCAAGGGATGGAACACCTCCCCCATAAGGACAGGCTGAGAGAAAAGGAGGCTCCAGGGAGACCTAATAGTGGCTTTTCTGTATCTGAAGGGGGGCTGTAAGAAAGAAGGGCTCTTCAGCAGGGTCTGTCATGATAAGACAAGATGAAATGGTTTCAAACTAAAAGAGGGGAGATTTAGACTGGATATAAGGAAGAAGATTTTTACAATAAGGATGGTGAGGCATTGAAACAGGTTACACAGGGAGGAGGAAGAAGCCCTTTCTCTGGAGACCTTCAAGGTGGGGCTGAATGAGGCTCTGAGCAACCTGATCTGCTATAGGTGTCCCTGTTCATTGCAGGGGAGTAAGTCATCTAGTGATAACTTTTAAGATGACTTTTAAGGATCCCATCCAACTGAAACGACTCTATCATTCTGTGACATCTTGTTTCACCACCTTTTGTTAACTTTGCTATATAAACACAACTCTGTGAATGATATTCTCTTTTCAATTTCCAATTTATTCTGCTGCTTGACTTTAAAGAAAAACTGCCAAGTCATTGTATCTCCAAGCTTCATTTAACATCACCTATCTTGCTACCACCAATTGCATGAGGCTTCTTTGCACTATTTTCTGCTGACTTAAGTCTCTGCTTTGATGGGACATTTCACTGCTCTTTTTTTTCTGGTTTGGGTATCCAGTTTCTCAGTTGCTTTTATTCCTTCCTTGTATCTCTCAGATATCCCTTAGAATAGAGGAGCCTGACAAAAGGTTAGTACAGCAGGGACAGGTACTGTGCAACACAGCATGGTTGTCCTGCGTGGGCTCTCCCTGAGCAAAGCTCATCACAGCTGTCTCGTGGCTGTGAAAGCCTCATGCAACCTTGGAGCAGATTCCTGCAGCAGCTAAGCAGCCCCAAGTTACCTTTTGTAATGTGACAGATACTGTTTGAAGACAGATGTAGATCATGGCCAGGTGTCATTTCCTTGCAGACGCAAGCAAACTCTACTGGTGTTTCATCTGAGCAGACGTAGTTTTGTCCTGCCTGAGTTGCCAGCTTGCTGGCACTGCTAGCAGAGCACCAACCTAGCCTCACTAGATAAGACTTGACATCATGTTAATGTGCACATTGTTTTCTGCTGTCCCAGAACAGGGGCAGAGTGAGCCTGGCACAGAGCAAAACATAGTGTAGACATGGCCATGTGTATATGAGGATAAATCCAGTGTAGGTTCGGGGCTGCATTAACACTTAAAACTGCCCCTGTAGTGCAGGGCTGGCCCTACTGAAGCCCTGCACTTCACTCACTGTGTCTCCAAGCAGCAGCTCCCTCACTATCTTTTTCAGTTTGTACAGTGCAGATTGCTTTCATGATAAAACTTGCTTGCCCGTGATTCAACATACACTATTTATTCTTTGGACAATGAGCTACTGTGGCAAGACTATATTTCCTAATTCTGTACAGAATGGGGATTTTAATGATGGGGAACAAAATCGACCCCTAAAGAGCTGTTAGCCATAATGTCCTTTTGGAAATGGTTATTTGTCATTCACAGTAACAGGTCTACACAATTAGCATGCGATTATCACTCATTTTAAAATAAAGAGAGGGAGGGAATGCCCTTACCCTGATGGAAATTGGTCCCACTTTGTAGAGTTTATTGTTGTCTTGATTGCAGTGAGGTTATAGGCTGTGGCAAAGCTCTCGATGAATAACCCTTATTATGTATTACATGCCGCATGATTTATGCTGAACATGGCACCTTATGATCTGTACTTCCACCATCCTTTCATAATGCTTTTGTGACTTAACTCAGCTTGTCCTCTCTTTAACCTTTGTATTCAAAACATATTTACAAGTATGCATATTTTACACATTCATATGGCATTCTGCCCCTTTCCCTGCTGCCTCCACCTTCAAACAATGCTAGAAGCCCCATGGGTTTTAATGCATTCCTACTTTTAGAGTTTCTTTCAGAGTGCAAAAAGGATCTTTTTTTTTATTTTTTTTTTAAGAAACAACAAAAAACTATCATTGCACTGTTCTTCATGAATTACAGTCTGCTACAGTCTACAGCAAAGCTGAGAAAAAAGGGAAATGGAGCAAGCCCATTGCCATTTCTGATTTAAGTAAAATGACCTCCACTAGTCCTCCCATAAATGCAGAGGGAGGAAAGGCTAATGCATATTAAAACAGAGTACTTCTTGCAGACAGGGTCATTTAGCAGTACTGATGAATCAAATAGTTCTTACAGTAATGTATGAACTATTCCTTCAGCTCTGTTTACATACACTGTGCAGTAGGAATGCACTTGGAGGAAAAGCCCACAAAAGTAGTCTGTGACTTCTACTTTAAAAATTGTATATTTGCTTGAAGATTTTTTTTACAAATTAACTTTGAATATTTCTTTGCTTTCTGATCGTTTTGTGCCTTCCTAATTCCTTTTGTAAAAGATTTGGAATTAGATTGGTGGAAAGTGCTATAGAAGAGCCAGTCATTGCTATTAGATATAGTAGTTTTGCAGTGTAGATGAACTCTTCTTCCCCTGAACAACTCCTGAAGAACTCTATACTATTATCATCATTACATTTGCAGTACTGTGCCCAGAACTGCCTTGAGTGAGATAACCAAATATAGTAAATATATATGCAAGTCTCTCTGCAAAGCCCACTTTCTTTTCAGCCTATTTCTGCCTTAATGGAATTCACTGCTTCCCTAAGCAGCCCTTGTAATTTTCAGCAAGGTCCTTTAACTAATTTAATGTGCAACATTTGTTCATGCCTAATTTGTCTGAGCTAGGCCATGTTTGTGTTTTCCTTGAGTTGCAGAAAGGTTGATTGTGAGGGTGGAACAGTCTGCCTCCAGTGAATATATTTCTTTCAGAATTACGGTAATTACTGCAGGTTTCATTTGGTTGGTGCTCTCCTCCCTGCCCCTCTTTGACAAGGTTAACAAGCAGAAGGTAACTGAACATCAAAAGATAAGTGCCTAATCACACGGGCAATTGTTGACAGTACCGTTTCTCGGGTGATGGTGATAACACTCTGTATTGGATTCTGCTGCATAGGCATACAGGAATTAAGTTTTTGCAGCCATAAGGATAGCAACTGGAGATATCAATAGATCCACATTGCTCTTGGCTTGTATCCCTAGAAATATGTTACCTCTACTAAATGGAGACATTAAAGAAAATTAGCATTTATTATTAATAATATTATTTTCCCCTAATTCTTACCCCACCTAAGTATCACATTTTTTTATGTTGCAGCCAACTTTCAATGAAAAGTAATAGCTTCCATTAACATATTTGTATTGAATTTATTACTTGTAATGTCAGAGTAGAAACTTTTTTGCCTACTTTTCTTCCTCTCTTAATATATACATTGGTTTAAGTGTGCATGTGTGTGTGTTTATAATACAGGTCACAATTAATATATACATAACTGTGTCTATGCATATAAACATATGATCTCTCTCTGTATATGTAGATATAAAGGGAAAACATAGGACTGTAATTTGCCCTAAGAAATCCAGAACTGTTTTATTAATCTGATTTGTCCTGAAGTATTCTAAAATTAGTTCACTTGTAAATTACTTACAGCCATAACTGGCCATCTTCAACTGCATTTTCTGACCTCAAATTTTTAAATGTAAAATTACGAAGGAAAATCTGCCTTTTAATTTTTTTTCTTCTGCTCACAACAGCATAAAAAGGGAGCAGATATATTCATTTTAGCATAACTTCCTTTTGAAGTTCTTCTCATTTAAAATTTATGTTACAATACCTTATATACCAACAGTCCATCCAGTGCTTAATGAACTGGAAGACACAATATCAAAATCACATTTGTTAAGGAGAAAAGATTTAAGATTTTATAAACATCAGGTATCTCAAAAGCTTCACATAATTAGCTGAATTATTCAAACTAACCAGTTCTGTCTGATTCCTCTCACCCAGAGCATTTATAATAGTTGCTTTTATTCTATTTTCTCTGGTGATTAAATCATCCCTTAGTTACAACCATAATAAGCTGTTAGTCTTTAAGAAATAATTAATATTGTGACACATACAGTTTCTGTAACTGTGTGACTGAATACTCATCATACATGAATGATATGAGTTCTCAAATTTCCCCAGGCACAACTGAAAGCTCAACTATTTTTCCCTAAGAAACTCTACTGGCTCAAGAGTGGACAATACACAGGACTATACTAAGGATAAGAAGAGCAGCACCAGGGTTCTCAGAGAATTAGATGAAATCAGAAAGTGTTTAGTATGAGCTATAAGAGCAGACCACAGCTTAAGAAATAAAGGATCTTTTTGTGCATACCCAAAACACTGCAACTTACCACGATTTTTAAGAATATAGACAGACCTGAACAAGCCTCCTGCTTTGAAAAGTGAGAATGAATAAAACATGTTCTTTCAAAATACATGCATAAGCAAAGCTTGATTTGTTTAAGAAATTATCCTTGACAGCACCATTGTTTCTTCATTTGACAAGTGAGAAGCAGATTTAATCCAACAGGCTGATGTGTGTCTATATGAAGAACCCCAAGAAATAAGTGGCTACAGGCTGTCTGTCATTGAACAATGTATAACTTTGCTGAGGTTGAACACTCCGTTCAGTAGCAAGCAATGTTAATTAACTCACCTGGGGGGGGGGGACAAATGTTGAAACTGTTTGCCCAGGACTTTTATGGTGGGTCCCAGTCAAAGGATAAAAGGAAAAAAACAAGGCTCCTTTATGCTGTCTGTGAATTGAGGTCAGCACAACTTGGAAGGCAATTTAGAGAAACTGAAGATGCCTAATTCATATGCCTGGAGTAGACAGTTGTGAGTAACCCCTGTGGTGAATAACAAGAATGTGTCAATGCTAGCACACAGAAAAATGATTTTTAACTGCAGAGCCACAGTGTAAGGAAAAAATAACTTCATAAAAATACTACCTACTGAAAAATGGAAAATGGCGTTTTTCTGTCAACAGGTAAATACTACTTTCTCGACAAAGCACTACATAAACTGGAGGAAATAAACATGGTGCACTGTCTATTCACAAACTCTAAAGCAAAACTTGTCCTTTCCCTTTTTAAACCTAAAATATTAACCCCAAAACCTGTCTGTTTTGATAAACAGACAAAATCAGAGTAGAGCAACAAACTGTAGAGCATGTGCTGTAAAAAAGAACAATTTCTTCAATAGCAGCAGCTTTTACACACAGAAACAAAAGAGTGTATTCTTGTGGAAGTTGAGAATACTTTCTTTGAAGCCACAGTATTCCCTTTAAAATCATTACTAGAGAACACAGAGGGGAGTAGAGAGTAGTCCTATTATGATGTGCTGGATGTAGATCTCTGAAACACATTCTTTTGGAAACAGCCTTCTATTTTCTATGAACATCTATACTGCCAAAAATACATCTACAGTTGTATCAATATATATAATTTTCGCCCATCCTTTGGCTGAAGACAGTTCTTTTCAAATAATGCAATATTACTGGCAAACAGAAGGTTTTTCTGGTCATGAGGCTGCTGCTGATTTACATGTAGATTGCTATTCAGAGCCAAGATTATTTCATTCCAGATGAAAAAGCATACTTCACAAACTTTATCATAAACTTAAATTGGGTTTTCATTTTTGTAAAAGGACAGGTTTGATATTAGATCCTGCTTATAAAAGTATTTAAACAGTGGCTAGAGCTTTGCACAAGGTCCCAGGGCATTCCAAAGAATGGCTCTTGAATATATGGGCAATATATGCAAATATTGAGAACAACTGATGCCTTTTAGCTTTGTTGCCAGACCAGATGAATGGGGTCCCATGGAAGTTCAGATGGTAGAAACACAGGAAAAAAAAAAGTGTTTCCTGGAACTGCTAAATAATTCATTCTTTCACTCAGTGCTACTGTGTGATTCTCCTTAATGAGTATTTTACTGACAGTATTAGGGAACTCTTGATGACATTCTCGCTTCATTTCAGCCTAAACACCATCTGAGTTTCATTTTATCACTGGTTGGCCATTCACTTTCTGTGTTCAATGACCTACCTTTCAGTATGTCATAAAGCCTCCAGGATTTTTCTGAAGTATCTATACTGCACCTTGCAAAATAATCAACCATTTCACTCACATTGTTTCCCTGTGGTTTTATTCTAATCTTTGCAACTTTATCCCTATGGAGTAAGAGTACTAAATAAAGCAGACAACAGCCTATAAAAAGACATAAGCTGCTTGTTTCTTAACTAGCATCTAAATACTCAAATAACGGATCCACCCATCCTTCCCCCCACCACTGCCTTTCCTGTCTCTGTACAGAATTAAAAGTTTGGTTCATTTTGTATCAAATGTCTGTGCATTTGTGTCTAAGATACAGAGATGTCTAATACCACTCAAAGATCCTCCAGAAAAAGCCACGGGGCCTGACCCCCACAAAATACCTGTCCTCAAACACAGTATTTCCCATCTTAGAATGTTTGCAAGTTTAGAGTGCCACACACTAGCCATTCTGGTTGAAATCTGAAGAGATTTTATCCTTTACCCAGAACAGGAAAATACTTTATCTATCAACTGACATGGGAAGACTGACTTCTAGATGATGTCATCTACCTGGACTTTGGTAAGGTCTTTGACACACATTTCCCCATGACATCCTCATCTCTAAATTGGAGATATTGGGATTTGAGGGCCACAGAGATGATCAAAGGGCTGAAGCAACTCTCCTGTGAAGAAAGGCTGGGATTATTCTGCCTGGAGAAGGGAAGTCTCTGGGGAGTCAGTGTGTCCCTTAAAAGGGGGCTTATTTAAATCTTGTAGAGAGTGTGATAGTGATAGGACAAGGGATAACAGTTTTAAACTACAAGAGGGGAGGCTTAGATTAAATGTTAGATGATGGTTTGGATGGGGCCCTGGACAACCTTATCTGGTGCCTGATTTAGGGGCTAGCAATCATGCCTATGGCAGTGCATTAGAATTAGATGATCTTTAAGGTTACTTCCAAGTCAAGCCATTCTATGATTTCTAAATTTGAAAATTGAAAATCATTTTCAATTTAAGAAGGAAGTTCTTTACTCGGAGGGCAGTGAGATAGTGGCACAGGCTGTCCAGAGAAGCTGTAGATGTCCCATCCCTTGAAGTGTTCAATGCCAGCTTGAAGGGGGCCCTGGGAAGTCTGGTCGGGTAGGTGGCAACTATGCCCATGTCAAGGGGGTGGGAGAGCATGAGGTGGAACTCAGTGATCTTTAAGGTTCTTTCCAATCAGAACCATTCTATGATTCTATAATCTTCTGATAAAGTCTGGAGTGAGGGTTTTTTCTTGGGCTCAAGCACATTCATAGAGAAATGCAGAGGCATTGCAGCAGCAGACTCAGCAGCCAAGCCCAAGTGATCCATTAGGTATAAAAGAGTTTTTGCCTGAAGAGTTCAGGGTCTCAGTGGGTTGCATGCAGCAGGAGGCTTCTCTTGATTTTAGCGAGTCTCCTAAAAAAATGCTTGGGGGGAAAAAGTCCATTTTAACACTTAAGACAAAGTAATGGTTTTGTGCGAAAGAAATCTATTTGCATATTCTACTGTCTGCTTTTATTACCTGCAGAAAGAGGCCCCACTAGAGATACAATACAGAAAAAAAAAAAAAAAAAACTAGTTATCTTTCCTATAACTTATCCCTTCTTTTCTAAGTCTGCACATTTTAGCTGATCTATGAGATAGCCAGTAGGTAAAAAAGAGCTTTATAGCTATATAGGAAGTGCACATCTCTCTCTCTCACACACTCTCTCTCAGATAATGCACTTCTGGAAGTGCAGAACCAGCTCCATAGCATAACTTTCTATCTATTAATTATGACCTGTCCTTAAAAGAATGGAAGAGAACCCACTAAAAATGAATCAGCTTAAAACTGAAGACACTAGGCTTTAGGAATAGACACGTGCTTCTGGTATTAACACAGGTAACTTCTGAATTCTAAATAGTATTTTCTACTTGCATAGGCATGTGGTTATATCTGCAGTAAAATTAAATGGACTTCATTAAGTATTCATAGCACATAGTGGTAGAATGGAAATAATATGTGCAAGCACTTGAAGAAAAAAAATACATACCTGTGCAAGCATCTAAAATATTCATGTTGAAATAAGAGTTTCATTAAATTCATTGCATCTTTACTGTGAAAGTCTTTACCTAAAAGAAACCAAAATGCAAATGGCAATCTGAAAATAGTAAACTGAGCACTGGTAAACCTCGTCCCAGAAGCTCTACCGTCATGGCATTGCAGACAGGATGGGGAAAACAGAGCAGCAGTGAAGCTTCTGTCCACTCAGAACCATCTTACTTTACCGTGTTACTAAAACTGAGCTCCCTGGTCTCAGGATGAAACAAACAGACTTCAGTGTAGGCTTGCTGTTTCCTGCCTAATAAAAATATGGACTAGGAAAGGTCTTATCTTTTACTGAAGCAAAAATGGGTTTGTCATTTTTTTCTTCAATGGAGCATTACAAACACACAAAATAATTGCACCTATCTTCCCCATGAAACAACCAAGCAACCTTACGATTGTAGCTTCCTCAAGTCTGTGGTGAAATTGTAAAAGCCTCTACAGTATTTTTAGAAGGGGACATAGATTGTGTGCCTCATCTCACTACAACTATTCACCCTTTTTGCTGGTGAAGGAGTAGTTAAAGTTCTAGATAACTGGTTGCAAGTATAGAAGGAGCTATTATTCATATATGTTTGGGGGCAATGGAGTGAAGACGAAGAATTAATGAAGTTTGGCATGGACATTTCACATAGACCTCTGGCATAAACTAACTCATATAGAAGAGTCTCAGGACTAATCTGATTCAGTACATTCAGTGTTATCTCTTTTCCCATACTGGGAAAAATATTTTAGCGTCAGTATTTGTAGCCCCCTCAACAAGATGTAACCAAATGAACTGATGTTACAATGGGACATCTCTTTGAGCTCAATGGATTTTTAATGAGGAATGTGGGATTCTAGATCAAAACCTATGGCTCCCACTTGCCTTCCTTTTCCTCCCTCAGTTACATGAAATGGTTTCTAGAGTGCAAAATAAGCTGTACATACTGATCTGCACCGATTCTATTATGTCCCTAATGTAAAACTGAAAAGTTTGGATTGTTTTTGGGAACAAGCCAGCAGTGATTTTAATTCTGTTAAATGCTATGCAAATAGCTCCTTCTGGTCGTGAGGTGGCAGGCCAGTGTGTGTTTGTTTATCATCAGGGATCTGTAGTAGGTAAATCAGGCTTACACTTCATTACTGTTTGCTGTCCTTTCTGCTGCTGTTTACCCTCACATTTGAAAGGAACCTGACAACTGGAAAGTCGGATTTGTAAATGGATTAATGATGTGTCCCAAAAAGATAACTGAAGAAATCAATGGCAGTTGGACCTCCTTCTGAGAGCTATATCATATGCTTCATAAGGGCTGCTTTACAAAGTTTATTTGTGCATCAACTATAATAACTAAGCTCTGCTGGTTATTTCTTCATGCAGTGATATGAGATATAACATTTCACACCAGTAGATGTTTTTATTTTAAAACGAAATTATAGAAAAAATTAAAAAAAATAAAATAACCCAGGCACTTAGATCCTTTGTATCTGGAGATTAAATGAACTTGTGTACATTATAAACAGCAAACTAAGTAACTGGAGAATTGTAAAACATGTCCTTGGATTTTGAAGGCAATACCATACAGCAGATTATGAAAGTACTGTTATTAATTTGAAGAAAAAAATCATTTTATTGATGTTTTCTTGATATATGACAATGGAAAATAAAGTCTGGCAGGGAGACTACAACAGAACTCTCCTAAGTACCAGCAAAGATTGCTTGAAATCTTTATTAATCACCTCAGAAGAGCTATCTTTTTCCCTTATTTGGTACAATTTCACCCAAGTGTCTGTTAAATTAAAGCACACCCATAATAGTTGTGAAAAGAGCAGTGTAAAGAAAACAAATGAGCTTTCAGCATACTTGGTAACAATTCACTGTGTGTTCAAAAGGACAATATTTTAAGGGAGTCAAGAGTTTTTTTCTGAGGAAGAGATCAGACATTAAAAAAAAAAACATGCATGTAACTCCACATTCCCTGTGCTCTGGAGTAGAAGAGATCAGGTGAATATCAGCACCAGTGGAGAATACTGTTAGCTCAAACTATTGAACAAATAACTTGTAAGATGGCTAGGCAGTTGCATTCACTGCCAGCACATGGCCTGGGGTACTTACTATACTGTGCACACTGAGTGAGTTAATACTTCAGTCATCTAGCCAATGGTTTCCTGTTTAACTGTACCTTGCAGTTGTTTCCTGCGTTCATCACAAACGTGTGGATTCTGCATATATGACTTTACATAGGTATTTGAGAATGAAAAATCTCTGTTTAAAGGTTTTTGAAGATGCAGGTTTGTATGCTTGTAAGTGACTCGCCTGGACGCCTACCTGTGCGACCTGGTATAGGGAACCTGCTTTGGCAGGGGGGTTGGACTCGATGATCTCTAGAGGTCCCTTCCAACCCCTATGATTCTGTGGTTCTGTGATTCTATGTTGATCTGGTTACCTCTGCCAAAGGCAAATTTGACTTTGGTTCAACAGTGTAGATATAACTCTACAAGGAACTAAAGGCTGTCACAAAGCTTAATATTCTCCTTCCAAAGCCTAAAATTACCATTCTGACCTTATCTACTCAAATATAAAGCACAGGAACTTAAATATAATAAACTTAAATGACTAGGCTTTCAGGAAGAAAATTATGTAAAAAATGGCTACACTATACCGCAGAGGAAGAAAATGGGAGAAAATGAATCACATGGAAATTTTGATCAAATAACTCATTGTTCAGATTTTGTTCCTTATTTTATTATTGGTGATATTAATATGAATTATGATCTAACATTTTAGCTATATTAGTGTTTGTTAGTACTCAGTGGTTCAGCTAATGATCAGAATCCAAGGATATATACATATAATAAAAAGATTACACTGTGCCCCAAAGACATATAATAGTGCCATTTCAGTAAGGAAAACATCTTGACAAACTGAAAAAAATCTCCTTCTTTCCTGTCTCTCCAATCTCTACAGAAAGTAAAGGAAAAATTACATTTAAATGTTATCTTTTTATAAATTGATCTTTGCCTCAGGCTAGTGAAATCTTGTTCAGAAAATAACTGTAGTGTTAGGAAGCTGTTGTTCCTTTTACAGCCGTAGTTGCAGAGCTGTAAGGTGAGGTCAGAAAGAAAAATAATTGAATCCTTCTGGAGATTATGCTCCTCTGCATGAGATTTTTTTCCTTTACTATCAGTGCCTGTTGGAGGTAGCAAAGTCATTGTCCTTCCTATGTTCTCTGTTTACAGCTTTCAGTTCATGGTTGCATAGCTTCTTCATTTGACAATGTACTTTGTCAAGGAAGCAAAAATCTAATTTCTGCTCTTTTTTAGTGTCTTAGTATATAGGCTTAATATTAATCTATTTACTTGTGTAATTTATCAGTTCTCTTTTGAAAAATGGAATTAATGTCTGTTTTCTAGGCACTATTTCAAGCAACCATTTTAGGGCCTATGTCCGTCCAAAAATATTTCTATTATTATGAATGTTAATTGTTAGTAAATAATTCTAAGTGACCCTCTGCCACTCTCTCTGCCTCTCTTCAGTCCTCAGAAGATGGATATGCTGTTATTTTTAAGTGTGATAGCTTGACTTATAATACACTGAATCTGAAGGAAGCCAGCTTCTCATCTTGATCTCTTGGACTTGTCAGTTGTTAACAATTATAATACTCAGTAATTTTGACTAATTTATATTCAGGTAGCAGTTTAAAGAGTACAGAATTGTATTTGTCATCTAATTTTTGTGAATTTTCTGCCAGAGGATCTAGTTCTAAATTTTTTAAATTTGGCAGTTTTATATCAAATCATTAATCCATGTCATTTTTCAGGAAATCCATTGCATTTCTTTCTTGACCCCCAAAATGCCACAAATAACACTATTTATTTAATTGTTTGTTCATTTTGAGTAATGCATATACATAGACATTACATAGATAAATAAATGTCCAAATTATAGCAGGATTTAACAAAGATTGTTTCAAAAATCTAACTCCACATTAACTTACATATTTACAAATTTGGGGCAGTATTCCATACTGCACTGAATGATCTTAACAAAATTAATGTTGCTTTAGCCCTCCACTCAACTTAGAGATTATTTATTGAATTTCAGTTTCGAATTTTGTCTTGGAAATTATTCCTTTATTTGTAACTAGTTTTGTTCTGATTGTTTTGCTGAAGAATAACGTCACACTTTACTAATGAAATCATCACTTAAATGCAATAGTATGATGCAGTGTATCATGTTATTTCCCCCAAACATTAGTATGTTTAATATTGCTGGCTAGGAAATCATCAACAGACTATCACTTTGAGATAGTGGGTTAATACTTAACGCTAATGCATTTAACTGTACCTGTTTCGTAATCCTCAAGGTTCAGTGCAGTATACTTCACTTCCTTTTTTTATATGTATGCTGTACATATGTCTTGAACTAAATTATGTAGATCTGTGAAGTCTGTTTACCCCATCTTGCTGTCCATGATGCAGATCAACCACGTGCTTGGAGAACATCATAACTGTGTCCCCACTCAAAATTTTGCTATCTGATCTTAAGTGCAGGTGCTGTTGTAGCTATTCAGCTTGTCTCTCTGGGACATTTTTCCACATATTTTCCACATTTAGGTAGTCAACTTTTTGGAAAAAAAATGGTATGTATATGGTATATACTCAGCACAAACCCTCAGTACTTCAGTGCACCTTAGCAGACATGGAGCACTAGACATAGGATGAAACAATAAGATAACAATGGTAGTGGCTAAAAAGGGAAGGTCAGATTTCTGCTTCAAGGACATTTTGCAGCCATGATAAATCAATGACATTCCAACAATTGACTCTTGATGTTCTTGATGTTGCCCATTCATTGTCTCTGTAAGTTTGTTTTTTTCTCCTCTTTCTCTACTAAAACGGTATTTCTAAGTTGTGTTCATTATTCATATCTGGGAACCTGACCATTCAGTTCATGCTGTGGAAAAATGTCACTGTGCTGAACTGCTTAATGGAACCAGTCTGATTTATTGTTCATCTCAAATGTATGCAGCATATTCTTCCTGTTGTGGCTTCTTACTTTCTTTGTCTTGTCACTTGCTTCTGTTCAAGCATGGAATTTGTTTTTTTTCAGATCTTCTTGCATATAGAACTGTACCCGACCTGTTCCATGAGCATGTTGTGTTTATTGTCTTTATATAAAACTTGAGTTTGAAGCTTGAGCAGCTTGAGTTTGAATCACATTGGTTTGATAAGCACTGCTGTATCTATCATCTGATTTCAAAGTGACATACCACTGTGCCCTGGAATACTCTGTAAGAAAATATTTGTGATGATTGCATCTTTTGATCCTGCTCCAAAAAGAGAAAAAAAGAAAAAGAAAAAGAAAAAGAAAAAGAAAAAGAAAAAGAAAAAGAAAAAGAAAAAGAAAAAGAAAAAGAAAAAGAAAAAGAAAAAGAAAAAAGAAACAAACAAACAAAAAAAAGTGATGCCACATATTTAATTAAGGATTCTGCTTATTTAATATTATTCAGTTTAATTTGTCTTTAAAAACAGTATCCAGAATTTTGCTTAGCAGTTATGAAAAATTACCAAGCAGCACCAATATTTTGAAAACTGCTTGAAAGTTCACCAGGAATTGAGTTTTCTTTGCCTTTGCTCCGCTGTACTGAAAGTAAAATTCAACCTGTGAGGATAAAAGCATAGAGTGCTTACTCAATTCTCCAGAATTAAGTAAAATGGGAGGTAGGAAGTGGCAAAGGATCATCAAATACTATAAACCTGCTCTTTCTTCCCTTTCATCTGTTCAAACTTATTGGAACAGAACCAGCTGCTTCACAAAAGGGAGAGCAATGAAGAAAGAGTGTAAGGTGCATTTTGGCATTTTTCTCCACATCCTAGGGTTGAGGAAATGGATTTTCCCTTTCTGATCATTTTGTAGAGGAAAAAAAAATCCAGTAGGGTTATTTAAAGATTCGTGTTAATCCATTAGAGATTACAGTCTAAAGCAGACTTAATTGTGTAAATTGTGTTATGAAAACAGAAGAAACCCCAGAGCACTGAGAACACAAGTCCATAAAGCACCTATGGAGATGTCTGTGATTAAGAAAAATATAGTGTAATATTTTTAATTGTTCCAAGAGTGGCTCTTTAAAAAGGTTATACTTGTAGCCAGGAAACTTTTAATAAGACCACTATAACATTGTCCCAGATAATACTTAAAACGTAGAGTGTTTACATAACCAACAAACACTTTTGTGAAATAAGTTCATACATATATATACCTACATAACTAGCATTTTCTTTTCTGTCTGAACTTGTTTCACTCTACATAAATTATTTTTAAAGAGGAAGGGATTGTTCTGAGTGGAAAAATGAAAAGGAGAAAAGCACCTTTCTCCCAACATATGACAAAAGTTTGAATATCAGAAAATTGGAGGTATACAGTGAAAAAGGTAACTGATTACTAAAGGGAATCTAGGAAAATATAAGGTGCCAAGATTACTTTGGAGGACTGCTCAGACACAATCACAATATGATGTTATAACTGCCATTCTCATTATCTTTGATTGTCTTGATCCTTTAGTTATATTTGAGGATTTAGTCAGAGACATCAGCTATCATTCAAAAATTAGATATTAATAGGTACTGAAATGCTAGAAAATAAAGGAATGTTAACAAGCTGATCAGCCTTCAGAGAGAGCAAAGCTGGGTCTAGGAATCAAGGAATTGTTCCTATTCATCAAAAGAATAACAAAACTGATATTTCTTGTAAAAAAATTCAATTCCTAAACTCATAGATGAAAAGGGGAAACAAATACAAGTTATTCTATATCTTACAAGTCAGTGTTAAAATCAAAATAGAATGATGGAATAATAATAATAAAGAGACCAAGGCAGATGGTGATAGTTCAGTCCAGAGGAAAATAGAATGCATAAAGAAATGTAAATAATGGAAGCATAAATTATTGCAGAATTATGGATCTATCAATTTATAAGAAGGACAGATAACAGTAGGAAGACCAGCTAAGGAAAGCAGAGTAAGAATGATGGCATTTATAGCAGATGAGCAGACTTGTGCTTGCTGACTTAGCACATCAAAGAATATGTGAATGAACTCAAAAATGGGAAGCAGAGAAAAAAACTTTCTATTACACAGAATGCAAGAAAGTATGTTTCAGAAAAAGAAAGGCTTGTAAAGGTAAGAAAGACTAATAATGTAAAAAAGAACTGATTCCAGACACTTTGGTTCATCTGTTATCGATGCTAATTTAAAATGAGAAATGATAAAATAAAACCTACATTTTTATATATAATAGATGGCACAGATATAACACAAAGGATTTTATCCACGCACAAATATTGAATATATATGTTGAATATAGCTAATGTTCTCTATAGAATGTAGAATATATCATTTTTTTGACTGTGACAAGTGGATGATCTCAAATTATAAAATGAAACTAACATGATTTTCTACTAATTATACTTGCTTGAATTCATCCTAAAGTTTCTGACAGTATTTTCTCAAATATCACCTGCACCTTTGTTCTGCTATTTTTTCCAGTAAATTTGTATCCTTTTTCTATACCCAGGCAGGTTATTTTTTTTACTGGCAAGAGTGTTTTCAAAAAGCAATAGCAGAAGTAGTATGTCAGCACTCAAAATACTCAATGCTGGACTATGTGAGAATGTGAAATGAAAGAGTATTGACAGTAGAACAGAAAGAACAGGTGTGGTCTTGACTAGCAAAGATAAAAGAAGAGGACAAATGGTCAGGAAAGGGATGACAAGGACAAGTATCTTGGGGTTATTTCTCTTACACTACTAGCAGTGATGCCTTAACAAAAAGACAGCCTTTTGTAGCAATGACCAAGCAAATGACTGGAGATAATCTCTTCATTAACGACAAGAATACCTCCGTGACCTAAAATTTTTCACCTCTAGTGCTATTTCTTGTTGTTTTTCACACTCAGGTGATCAGGATATCCATCATCTTTCTAACAACAAACCCTATCAAACAGTAGCAAAGAAACAGCTACCCTCTTTCCCCAAGGAGAATGATCACAGAAGTCTCAGAATGGTTTGAACTTGCAGAACCTTGAGCCTTTTCAGACTTCTCCTAAAAGTCAAGGAGATGTGAAGCCAGTTGGAAAACCAGTTAAAACCTATTTTGTCTCCTGATCTTGCTGAAATAGGTGCTGCATACCTGTGAGAGCATCTTGCATTAGAGGATTTTGGGGTTGTATCTCTTAGTTTTATTAAGATTTTATGGATCATTATAGTGGACAGAACTTTATGAGATTTATTTGAATAGCATAGTAGTGCATGGTGACATTTAAAGATTAAAAAAAAAAAAAAAACTTTCTACCTATTTATTTACTTATTTTCCTTAACATGAAATATGGTTTAAGTAGCTATGAAAGTCCTATGAATGATAATATTTGGTTCATATGGACAGTTTACATATAATTGATTTCAGTTTTGGTGACAGAAAAGGGAAAAATATGTCAGTGAGAAGTGTATGCATGCTGCTAGTAGTATTCTTGACAGAAAAAGCATCAACATCTTCTTATACTAGAGAAGTACCCTGAAAATTGGATTTCTGCCTATATATACTCACACTATCTCTCTAGATACATGGAAAAACATTTTCTTTTTTTTTTTTTTCTTCCAAAAATGAAGAAGAAACTTTATTTTTAAGCTCAACTCTTTTGTTAATTCCTTAAAAAAGACATGAATGCATAACACCATAACATATATGAGCTTTTTCCTGCTAGTGAATTTTGCACTGTTTAGCATTTTCTATTGACATTTATGAAAATGAACAGGTCCAGATTTCATTTTCCTTTAAAAGTGCTTCTTGTCTCTAATTTCAGCCCAAATTATGAAGGTCAGCCTAGTGGTTCACTGACCAATCTTTGCACAAATTGTACAAGTTGGAAATAATTTAGACTGTCATAATGACTTTTTCCCTGTTAACCACAGATTTGCAGTTGAAACAACGATTTCCATTCACAGGCTTAACAGATCTAAAACTGATGAGCCTCTTTGGTGCCACCAGAAAGAGTTTGTCACGCAAAGGACAAGTCCTGGGGCCCAATGAAGATGTAATACGATATAAAATCTGTTTTAATAGTGCCTCAAATGTAGAATATTGAAGACATTTTTTGTGAGCTACTAGGTCATGGTAACTCGTGGCATACCTTCTCAAGATATATATGCATGAGTGCATGTGCATACATTAGTCTCAGAAGAAAACTGGTCTTTAATTTTTGTTTTACTTCTACTGTTTGCCGACAGAGGGATATTTGAACTAGATTCCGATGCCTGTAGTAGAAACTCTTTCCTCTGTTATAATCATAGCACATGCCTCTAAAGTAAACCTACATTAGCACAACTCAATGTGGTAATTAAGATAGAAAAAAGCAATATTAAGCTGCATGGCCTATCAGATTCCTCAGGGACAAGAAAACACTGACGTGACTTGAAATGTGTCCAAAGGGTTTAGTTAACCTCCAATTAGCTGCAAAGTTCCTCTATTAAAATGCATAACAAATACCAGCCTACATGTCCCTGAACCTTTCACTATTTAAGTCCTGATTTCAGATGGTTCTTTTATTGTAGCCTGTATCCCAAAAGCTAGCATTGACTTTTAATTACACTATACAATCATTACTGTCAGGTGATTAGTTGGAAGGACAGAAGACTCTAGAGCACATCTAGGTGAACCATGAAAGATCAGCTCTTAACCAAAAGCAAACAACAGAACAAATGCAAACATTCTAGGAACAATCTACAATAAAATGAAGGCCAAATGATCATCACATTGCATTTTAAACCTGCCATGAAATCCAGAGAAACTCAGGCATCCATATAGAAGTGTGGGGACTGGGAATGTGAAGTGGAAGAGAATGCAAATTATGCTTGACTCCTGTTTCCTCAAGTTCAAAAAGGACACTTTTTTTTCTTATGTTATTATTTTTGATCTCTTATTAGGGAGATTATACTGGAGCTTTTAAAATATTTTCATACTGTGCCAGTATAATTAATATATACTGGGGTTTTTTTTTGTTTTTTTTTTTTTTTTTTTAAGTGCATTGGATTAGTTTTAGCTCTGTCTTTGCTTTTGTTTTAATGCTGTTTACTGTCTCCTGGCAGTTGTCCATTCTAATTGAATCTGTGTGAGAAACTTGACTTTGAAGGTGGGCCACAGCAGTTGATTACATTTTGAAATGAAGAGGTATACATATGTCCTTGGAATTGCTGCTGATTTCAAATCAGGAGAACATAAAGCAAATGTCTGCAAAAAAAGCCTTTGGTCAAAAGAGCACAGAGCAAGCTAATAGCCAGTTTTGAGTGTCACTCTTTGAAAAATAGGAGGTCTGCCATAGTTGTGTGCTGTCATCATGAAGGACAAGCATGAACTAAGATTTACATGAGCAGTATTAGTGCATGAGTAGTATTACGTTGTCATTTTTTAAATTTATTTTTGGCTACACTGTAAAAATAGGCCACTTAGTTTGGAAGACATTGTTTAGTTTATTCTGAGCTTGTCTGCTGTATTAGGCGAATAAGCGGGGATTCGGAATGCGATCAAGGCAACACTTGTCTTCATATTTGGGGAAAATATAACAAACCAACTGAAGTACAATAGAATGCTGCATATCCTACCAAGAGTATATTGCTAGGAAATGTATCTTTCTGCCTGCTGTGTCCTTTTTTCTCTTTTCACAATGTTCTTTCATGCAAGAATCTGGAGGTCTTAATATTCAGCTGAAATTTAGGATACGTAATAACACTCTTTTTTCTTTAATGTCCAAGTGCAACTACTCCTCCATAGAAACTGTAATAAAAAAGGAACTTTACATTTTGTTGCATGTGTTTTGCAGATTTATGAAGAATCATCTTGACTTATCTTAGGATCTTCTCAAAATCATTTTTTTCTTCCAAAAAGGGAGGAAAAAAAAGAAAAAAAAAGAACAAAAACAACAAAACAAAACAAAAAACACCAGGCAAATATGTGAAAACAGTCTTTGTATTAAATGTTTTCAAAATAAAATCCACATCTTCTTACTAAAATTACTATTGCTAACTGCTATACTCTGTATTTTTCACTTTAATATGGTTTCAATTGTGAAGTCAGGATTCATAACTGGTACAGTCTTGAATGTTTCCCAGTTTGCTCAATCATTTCATGAGAAATTTAGTTATGTTAGGATGCAGTTATGTAGGACAGATGTATTTTAAGTGGTTCTATAATAAATACTAAATTTCATGAGGTGAAAGCTTGAAAAGGTAATAGGCAAGAATCATTAAATGGCAGGTCAAAGGATGCTGAAATCCCAATTTAGTACTGCTATAATTAAGTGTAGTCTATATGCCTGTGCTGAATTTGGCCATGAAGCATATAATAAAAATAGAAGAAGGGTCAAAGGAAGGTATGAAATAATGACATGAGATCATTCAAAACTAATGCAGCCATTTGCAAAATTCCTAGTTTGAAATGTTTAACCACAGGAAAACAGTATTTGTGGGGAATTTTTTGAATGGTCAAAGGTATCGAAATGTCAGATCTAACCTTAAAAAACAAGATACCAAGTTAAGGTATACGAAGCTATAAAGACAGTGAAGAGGCAAATAAATATCAGTAGAATATTTTGCATTGCTGAAATACAATTATTTCTATTTGCTAAGGTTAATATTCTTCTTTCCAGATAAGCTACACCAGAATTAGTTGAACATTAAGCCTAACGTAAAAGACAGTCACTGAATAATATTGCCTTTCTGATGCTATAAGCTCAGTGTGAAACATTTTTTTAACCATGCCATTAACTTGTAGCAGACAGGTACAAATCAAGAGAATGAATACTGCGATGCCTTCTGTTTACTGAGGACGGATAATCACAATTAACAACAAATTGATTGTGAGTGATATACTATTAGAGAGAGAGAAGCTTTTTTTTTTCTTTTTTTTTATAAAAGTGCTTAAAACAACGTATTTAGGTCAAGCTTTGTGAGGCAGGCATTAATCAGAAGCACAAAGTGAATGACCTGTTTAAAACACTGCGGAATCAATCTTCATGCAAATAAATTAGCTGTGAACATGTTGCCAGGAAGAGCAGCTCTGGCTGCATGACCCCCAAAGCCAAATTGTTCTCTATTAATAGTGTTAAATTAATCTGGAGCTCAAGATCAAAACATTCATGTTTTAAAGAGTTCAGTGCAGAAAATACCAAGAAAATAATTGGATGGAGTGCTTACCTCGGGATAGCTTCCTTGGCTTTATATAGCCAGACTGCATGGATAGAAACATGGACCAGTGTTGAAAGATTCCAAGCTCAACCTATCATAATGATAATAATACAGCTATCCATGTACACATGGGTGAGCACTACAAGTGATTTGTGAATCTGATTGAAAAATGATTTTAGATCATTATCTAACAGACTGTAGCCTTACACTTCAAGAGCTTCCTTCTACCAGCCTGATTTCACTTTTTTTCAAAAAATGAATATGTATACTTAACTTCTAGCAATACTGGATTCAGTTCAATTGGAACGTTCTTGCACTTTACTACTCTTTTCATTTTTTTGTGACAGGAAATAGGAGATTCTGAGACATCTTCCTTACTGGTTTTCAATAAAGTTCTTTTTCAGTGACCTGTTCCTAACAATATCCGTTGTTACAGACCCCACAGTCTCTCTTGATGATCTATTGTAGTACTGTTTCACTACTGTTAGGATTCAAAAGTTTAATTATTTCTTTTCCCTTTTTGCAAGTAAGCAAAGTTGTGGCTTACTATAGAGCCATACTTGCCATACACCTGGAGAACAAATTCTTCCTTTCCCTTATTGCAAACTATATAACCCTTTAAGTTTTTTTCACCTTTATCTTATACAATCCTGATCTTTTCACTTGTTCCTTGAAGGTGGAGCATACTATATCTTCAGTCATTTCCTTTCTGTTTCTGAATGCCATCCTTGTGTAAAAGGAAAAGATGTTCCCCATTCTTTCCAAAGCAGAATGCCCAAATTCTACCTAATGTTCCTTCGAACTCCTCACTGAGTTAGCAAAGTCAGAGGATTGTATCAAAACTGTGGCATGCAAAATATCTGCCATGTATCCAGTTAAAACGTATATTTTTTTTTCAAAAGGTGGTGTTATTGTTGATGATTGAGTATGGGCGTCCTGCTGTTTTCCTCTCTGCTTAACAATAAAACTTTGTACTTAACAAATATAATTTCACCCTTTCAGACTTCATTTTATGAAGACAATTTTGAATTCTGACCTTATTCTCCAACTTGCATTCACTTCCTTCCATCATCATGGGCTATTCAGATGTTAATAAAAATGTTCCTTTGGTCAGTAAGATCATCTGTGAAAATAATAAATGTTAAAATGTTAAAACAATCCCTGAATTAATTCTATTTGATACTTTCTTTCATTTTGACAATGAACCATTGGTAGGTACAATTCTAAGCGCAGCTTACACCCACTCAGTAGTACTTTTATTAAAACAATATTTTCCTAAATTTATATTATAAATGACTTGTGACTGCTTAAAAGGTCATCATAGGTAACACCTTCTGTTTTCTTAATTAACCTTATAGTGTTTGGCATTATTAAGTTTCTTGATTATGAGGAACTGAAAATAACCTGACTGACTGTCAATCCTCTGATTTTCCTTTTTTCCACACCCTCTTGACCTCTTTAAAGATTGACTCAATATTCGCCTTCCAGCATCCCATGAATCTTCAACGTTATTCAGAAATGTTTCTGAGATTCCTTCAGTTGAACAGTTGAGCTTAGTGAAATTAAATATACTGAAGCATTGGATACTTTGAAGGCAGCCAAGAAAATGGACAGAAAAATTTGCAGAACTCTCTTAAAATAACACATTCTGGTAAAGTTCTAATTGAGATTTTTTTCTTGTTTTTTTTTCCTTAATTTAACTGTTGTGAAATTTAAGAATGAACTAGAGTGCCTCATGAAGCATTTTAAAATGCCAGTGGAATTTGCATTTCTCTCTCATAAGTATTTTCCTTAATGCAGTGAAAAGGAATATACATGAAAACCAGAAATGGAAAACAACCTCTTTGCTTTTACTGTCTAAGAACAAGTCTATCCAATCACTTTTTTAATAAACGCACTGTGCATTTTAATTGTCTATGATGTATAACCAAGACATATTTTTCATCTGATTTAGCTGGTTAAAAAAGGAAGTTAATATGATTAATTTGAGAACATTTTTATATCAATCTTATTTCTTTCCTAGTCATCTTCTTGCTGAATGGAACAAAAGATCTGAAAGAGAAGTGGAAATATCCAGTTTGAAGAAAAATCTTTGGAATAGATGCTACTGGATTTGTTTGTTTTTTGACCACCCAGTAACATGAGTGCGGCTAAAGATCCTTCAAAAGAGGTTTGCGCTTTAGGATTCGTCATTTTTGCCTGTATGTCAGGAACCACTTTCAGGGTGGCTGGCCTTTCAAGGTACATGTTATTTCTGATGTTGAGTACTGGGTTTCCTTCATATATCTCAGTTTGGGCATGCAACAATTGACTTGATAATTTCCTTTTATACTCCCTGACTTTAAAGCAAGAGAGGACAATTTTTAATATCAATGCCAACCATCATGTGCCAAACTTCTGAGAGTGGGATGATTCATAATTCTCACAGATCCTCCATTACGTACCAACATTGTGTGTTGCAGTGTAGAGACAGGTTCATATTGTCAGAAAGCAATTTAAAAGTTTTCTCCATCTGGAAGTCATATTACCATTCTTATTTGCTTCTGTATTTAGTCTTCCTTGTTTGCCCTGCTCACATCTATTACAGCTGATGAGAAGGGAGGAGTGGAGGAAAGGAACAAAGGAGGAAGGATCCAGAAAATAAAGGTCTATTAAAATTTTGCTCTATTTCATTAAACCCTGTGCATTGGGGGTTAAGATGTATTCTGGCAAACAAAATTTGGTGTGCTTTGATGCATTTGTAATCCCAACGCGTTTTTCTGAATATGTATTATGGACTAAAAAACTGATTATTTTCTGCTTAGCTGAGTGAACTACAAGGAGAAGAATAATCCTACAACCTTAAAGGTAATGGTCTGAATAAAAACAAATAGCAGAAAGCAATCATGGAAGGGGCAAAAAAAGAGATCAGCCATTCTGCTAAGGAAGAAGCAGCCTTCAATTAGATATCTGTTCATTGGTAATGAATGCCAAATAACATTAAATAAGCATTTAACAGAATATTAATCACATACTTAAGGGCTAATTGCAGTATATTAACAATTAATGGGCCTTTAAGAAACTAAATATACTATGGCACATAATAAGTGTTAATTGAAAGCTATTTCAGGAACTTTATTTTGGTTTTCTTAATTGGACAGTGACACAATATATTGTTACTTAGCCCTTCTGTCCTTATCCTTTTAAGCAGTGCAGTAGCTGCTGTACTACAGAGTTCAGAAACAGATTTAAATCAGTTGGTCTCCAGAAAAAAATCAAGTATGTTTTTCATACATGTGTGTTATCATATGGTACCTTTGATTCATTTCACTTAGGTGATGGTTTAAGAGAGATTCTCTGTATTTAAAATATAATATATTTAAAACTGCCTTCTAGCAGTTATTCACTAGGGACACATCAAATGTGAAAAATCACTACCTGCATGTTTATAATTATGAGAGGGTCATGAGCATATGTGATCTGTAATTCGGTAGGTAACTTTTCCCCTTGTATTCAAAGGTATGTGTTCTGGGTTCATTTCATTTAATTGGTCTTTGTTTGTTTGTTTGTTTTGTTTAATATTTAAGGTATTTGTGGACTTCATTAAAATAAATGTATATTCTTTTTATCAAATATATTTCCCATTTTAGTTCAACTATTGAGGTAGTGAGAGTAGGTACAATTACCATAATGTCAGGAAAGTCATACTGTTTTCCACAAGCTAAAGATATACTCCTATTCCACATAGCTAGTAATTATAGTATATACAGCATCTCAAAAGAACCCACACAATATTTTTTACTGATTTTATTACTCCAAATAATGTTTTGCTTTTATAATATTTAAGTGCGTTTCTGGACTAATAGAGTAGTTTATTTCCGCAGTGAAAGATACTAGCGGATGCGAATCAAATCCGTTTTGCTGTTTTGTTGTTGTTGTTGATTGTTTTTCTTTTTGCATATATTTTTTTTGCAAAGGTAGGTGTAAAACAGAAAGGGCAACAGTGAAATCTAAAAATGCATTTGCTCATTCTTAGTCTTCAGAATATATTCCTAAATCTATGCTTTAAACTGTGGATCAAACAGTACTGGATGGACTATGGATAAAATAGCACACTGCAATTTCTATGCATTACCATATATTATTTATGTTTTCATTTATTGTTGTAGTAGGCAATAGCGGGGAATCAGTATGTGATGGGTCAGGTCCTCCCCTGCTCTGTGATTGATTTATGATGCATGCTTAAGGGGCGTAAACAAAGCATGGCATGTATATAAGCAACTCACACCACATGCCACACATTAAATGCCATTTTTCTGCTCACCATATTGGTGCGTCTTGACAGTTCTTGGCCCTAACCAGGTATTTGGTTAGTTACTCTGGGGCTAATGCAGTGAGGTTAAAGTGAACGGCAACAATTTATACAGCATTATTTTTCTGTATTAGCATACTGTACATTTTGTGAAACCACAGAATGCTAGAAGAAGAAACAAACTGGAAAATAAGAAAGATATCAAACTAATATATGTTACGAGCAACTTCACGTCTATCTTCTGTCATGGAAGCATACAATCAAAGAATGGCCTGGGACAGAAGGGACCTCAGAGTCCACCTAAAGCCAACCCCATGCTGTAGGCAGGGCTGCCCCTGTCCAGCTCAGCTGCCCAGGGCCCCATACAACCTGGCCTTGGGCACCTCCAGGGATGGGGCACCACAGATTCTCTGGGCAGACGTGCCGGAAACTTACCACTGTCTGAGTAAAGAATTTCATCTAACATCTAACCTGAATTTTCCCTCCTATATTTTAAAACTGTAACTATAGAACTTGTAAGAAGTCTGCTTCTTTTCTGTTTATAAGCTCTCTTTAAATTCTGAGAGGCAGAAATTGTCTCTGCCTGTTCTGCATACAAAACTTATCATGAATGTGCTTCATGCTTTAATTTCTCCTTTCCTTATGTTAAAAAACATGTATTTACATAGTATGTTCAACAACTATAAAACATCATATCTTTTTCTATAGGCAATTCTGAACATTAATGCCACATCTCAGTGCCACATTCACAAAAAGAACACTCATTAAAAAGTTGTCTACTAGCGGCATCTTGATCTAAGTTTCTCTGTCTCTGTCTGCCCTTTCCTTACTTTTTAAATCCAGTTCTTGCTATAATGCGGATTTTTGAAAGTGGGAAATGAAACTAAAGTAACATCATATTGGCTGATCTCTGCTCCAGAAATTCCAGAGGAAACTGCAATAAATGAAGTCAATGAGCTGAAATAGCAGCAGTGGGGTAGCCTTCCCCTGATTTTGGTAAGGAAATGTTCAGAATAAATTAGAGCTTACTTCTCCAGACAGTATCTACCTGGCTCTTCCTGTACCTAGTGATTAATGAATATTAAAAATAAAAAAAAAAAAAATCACTTCCAAAGACAAACAGATTCTTACTGTGAGAATTTGTATCTCCATGTATATATTCAACCCTATAACTCAACTATAGACAGCTACTTTCATTCTTGTTATGAAACTTTAAGACCCTGACTATCAACCCCTTCCTTATTCCTCCATATGTACATAACATATGACAGCTAGATAGATAAGTCTAATTGCAAGTATATATAGTAAAATTCAATAATTTTTCAGCAATGCTTTCTTTTTTCCTTTTCATACTGCTTTCATTTTTATAATAGGTTCAGAAAAAAGGCAGTGATATTTAACTGCAGCGTAGTCCAGTAGTAGTGAATTATCCATACAACAACAAAAAAAATGTCAGGGTCATGCAGGGTTGCAAACTTATTTGTCAAAAAATTCCTCTAGATCATTGTCAGACTTTTTCCTAGCAAGTATTGTGCAAACCCAAATGGTCTACCCATTGCTGAAGCACTTCCTTGCTACCATTTTTTAAAACTCAAACCATAAATTGATTGTTTCAACTTTTTTTCTGTCCAAAATTAGTCCATATTTTTCTATGTTTTAATTTCCATGTAGGTCATGGTTTCTGCTGTTTACGGTATAAACACAATACTATCAGGTCTTGGGGATTCCAAAAACTCTAATTCCCAAACGAATTAACACTAAAGTTCTGTATCTCCAGCAGTGGTGTTGCTTCTGCTGAAAGGAGAGAAGGCACCCCAAATACACTGATTTCCAGGGTGTAATCTCAATGACTATTTATTCTTCCAGCCTAAGAAAAGAAATTACTTTCCAACAAATCAACACAAATCATTAATTTCGCATAATGCTCCAGACCAAGATTTCTATTCTAAATTTCCTTACTAAAAATGCCAGCAACCCTGTCCGTGGGAGTAGCTGGGTTTCACAAAGGTACCAGACATTCAGCACTGGCATAATATTCTGGGTTAGGAGCTCCAACAAAACAAGTGTTTTGAATGCCTAGTAGAGCTCTAGGCAGTAGAGCTCTAGGCAGTAGAGCTTCACTAGTGCCCTCAATGAGAGAACAGATGGAGAATGACAGCTCTGAGCCTTCATTAGCATTGCTTATGTCCAAAGACAGCCTTAGCTTGGCACTACTTGTACAAATGCTTCTGATTTGTCTGCCCTTTTCCATATGAATTCTCCTTACCTCCCACATATTTGCAGCCTGGACAAGTATTATCCATTCCCTCATGAGGACACTCTGATCCTCTTTTTAACTAGATAATTTATGCTCGCCCATTATTCAATCAAATTTATTCATTCTTACTTATACTCTCTAGAAGACCACTGGGAGGAAAGGTCCAGTTGTAGCATAAAATCCCTGAAATGAGCATTTATCAGAAAAGACAATTTCATTCCTTCAGCCAAGGGCTGAAAAAAATTGCTCCATAAGGATAGATACAATTCTCTAGGAGGTTTGAGATGTTGCACCATCACAAGTGCTTTGGGCACTTTTATCTGAAATTTTTTTCCTATTGAAAGGTGAAAACTTTTAAGAGCAGTTGTATCTGCCTGAATGTGGGTGGAATACTCAGAGGGACTGTAGATGGGTTTATTTTTTTATTGCACAGAGATTGTAATTTTCCTGAGTTTGTTTTATGAGACCTAGATGAAACTGAACTATTCTGGCAGAGGTTTTGTGAAGAAAACACAAGCTGAAACCTTCTTCATCAATATATAACATTTCGAACAAAGTAATTTAAATCTGACTGAATCATGAACAGGAGATAAAGTCTTATAAGAGTTTTCTCATCCTTCCTAAGAAAACAGTTCTATCTAGAATATCAGTGTGGATCAGATATGCCAGATTATACATGCTTATACTAATTATTTTCTTGCCCTGCTTGCAGAATGATCTCAGAAGACATATTCTACTATCTGAGGAATGCATGCCTAATAGTAGATGTTGGATGATCACACTTTAACATTATCGGTTTTCTATCTCACTTGTCTCTTGTATGTTTTGACACAATATATCATAGACTGATGTACTGAAAATCTCCAAGGGCACTGTATTCTCCAAGGAAACCACATACTAATTTTAAAACTTTTCCCTACAATTTTATATATACATTTTTCAGTTAATAATAAAGAAAAATGATTTTTATTTTTATTTTATTTTTTTTGCTGTCATTAACTACTCTACACAGAATTGTAGGTAGATTAGTGATGTTATTGTAAATGTCCTTGAAACAAAGCCTTAAAATTACAACAGCCTCATTAACAACAACTAGGCTCATCAAGATTAATGCTATCAGAAAGCAAATCAGTGGGATTAATACTGATTCATCATTAGCATCTTTCATTACCCCCCAAAAAAAAAATTAGAGAAGTTCCTCTGGAAGGGATCATGTCATTTTAGGGTCATGCCACTGATGGAATAAAAAACAAGTGTTTTGAATGCCTAGACATTATTTACAAAAACACAGATATACATATATGTGTGTAAAAGTTTTATGATTGCAATTGACAATTGCTTGTTTACTCACAACTGATGATTCTTGACCTTGCACGACATGGAGATATCAAAAAAATCCACTCCCTACAATGTTTACAATTTAGAAGACAAACATGAGTGATTAAACACATTAGGGAAACTAGAGGATAAAATTCCTTGTAAATGACAGTGGCTTTGTTCTTTGTTTTGATTATTGTGTGTGTGTGTATGTGTGTGTGTGTACCGTTCACATGAAGACAGGGAAGAGTAGAGGTCTACAGTGTTCTCTGAAAGTATGTAGCAAAAAATATCATATCTTCCCAAGCCTTTTCTAACTGAGGGAGGTGAAGTCTCCCAGTACTGTTAACAGCTAATTCAGTGTGGTCCTGCATTCTGCTTTTTAGAACAAACAGAAAAGCAAATAATAATTATTGTTCAGTTTTTGAGTTAAAGTTATTATATAATTTCAACAGCAATATCAAAATAGCTTGCTGGGAAAAATATATATACATATATAAAATTCTTAGAAAAATACTGATGGTTACAGACCAAGTAATACCAAATATCCTGAATGTCATGGTTTAATACTTTTGTAATTCTGCTATTAGTATTCCACATCACAACATCATGTAAAGTATGGATAGTTCACAGAAGAAAACTACATTTCCCAGAGGACATCACGGTCAGGAGATAAGTCACGGGACCAGAACAGTATATAATCTCACTCCCGTGACTGATATCTGACACTCTCCCGGATCCCTTGGAGCGTGGGGTGCCTTCCAGCCGTTTCGCCTAGAGCTTACAGTAGGCCTTTCGGTTTTTGGGACTCACTCTCTCTCTCCCTTTTGCTTAATTACAATTATATTGTATTATATTGTATTATTCTGTATTCTGATATAGTATTTAGTAAATAAGTGTGCCTCCTTAGATCGCTGCCGCTGTTTTCTTTTCCCATTCCCTTTTCCCCTTCCCTTTTTGGGCCAGCGGCCCTTTTGGGCCAGCTGCCCCCCTGTCACGGGCACAGGTAGATCTTGCTTAACCCGCGACACTGAAGATCTTGAATTTTTAGATGACGGAGAGAGATGAAGAGAGAAAAACAGAGGAACTGAGGAAGAGAAGGTTAGAAAAACAAAGATCAGACCTAAGAGTTTGGAAACTGTATAGCCATATATGTAGTAAAACTGGAGAATCAGTTTTTTTGCTTGGTTCCATTATTTTTCACATGTGAAATTGTTTTACATTTTTATTCCTGACAATTGCCAAAGATGTTGTCTGCTAAGCTCTTTAAAAATGATTTAACCTACAAGGGTGTTCAAATAAGAGGAGAAATACTGTTGGAATGTGAAGTATCAGATTTTTGACAATCACCAGTAACATTAAATTACCAGATCTTGCGTTCCCAAACTACAACTTGAAAAGGCAAAGAAAGTAGCTAACTAAACTTGCAGTGTACCTGGTGGTGTGTATAGATGAGGGCATAGACATAACTTCATCTGTAAATCTTAACCGCATTATCCAGTGCTGATTTGATCTTACTAGAAACTCGGTTTACTTTAAAAACGAGGTTGAATTCAAACTGATTAGTATAATACACTGAGAAGGAATATTATGTTCTTTATCTGATATTTTTAGTTATGGATTGTGTCTGTACAGAGTTCCAGCTACAAAGACATATCACAAATCGGTCTTTTTTCTCATTATGTATTTTTCTGTTTTCTTAGTTTCTTCACAAAAATATGTTTTCTGTTTTCTCCAGGTTTTACTGAAAGTTATTTTTGGCAATTCCCTTTAGTAACCATGAGTTCCAAGGGGGGATTTGTGTGAAAACTGATATAAAAGTAGATCTGTGACTATTAGAATTTTGTTAAAAGGAGAACTTGCCCTTGGGGCTGCAACGTGAAGTCTACATGAGTGGCAATGCAAATTGTGTCCGTGCACAAATAAGATAATGTTTGACCTCCCACTAGAAACAAATCTATAGTGAATCAGCATGAGCAATTAGGTGCTATTCAAACAAAGCCACATAAAGGCATTAAAATTTCCAAGATAATTCATCCTTTTTATTTAGCAATTCATTATTCTGAGGTAAAAGTAGAAAATATTGTGCAAACATATTGTGTCTGCAAAGCTCCAAATGCTGCTTTAGGTCAGTGAAATCTGATCTGTGTTTAGAAGTCCAAGGGGTTAATCTGTTTACTGTCTTTTCAGTCTAAATGAATGTTTTTACCCTTGACTCATCATCCAAAATCTGCTGGAATTCATCAGGATGTTATGTTACCAAGTCTCAAGATACTTTTTTAGGATTCTGTTTGCAAAAATGCAAATGTGACAAATGCAACATTAGTTTAAATAGCAAAGAGGAGCAGTGAAGTCCTTGTGCCATACTAAGAATCTTTTGAGACAAACTTGTCACTGTAGTTAATTTTAACTATATAGATTTTAGGGACAACAACAACAACAACAACAACAACAACAACAACAACAACAACAACAACAACAACAACAA